>JAMWYP010000005.1:7955000-8431954 GCA_025563575.1 Acacia pycnantha | reverse complement strand
CTTATGCCTCTGGTCATTCATTGATTCTCATTAGATGTGCTTTGTGTTACTCTTCCCCTATCGAACTTCTATATTCATCGTAATCTCTTGGAGTCTGCTTTATGATTAAGGCCCCAATGTCCTTAAAGGTAATACTTTGATAGCAATTAATTCAATGCAAAACACTTCTAGCTTTAGCTGTTGTAAAAGCACGTTTACTTTAAGTAAACATTGACTCTATGTCTCTATGGTTTCTTTATCTTACATAATTGATAAATTGTTTAGCTAAATTGGTTTAGTTAGTAAGTTTAGGGTTATTAAATTTGAAATTGGTTGTTATTGAAATTTTGGGATGTCTTACTTTTGAAATCTTTGGCATAGAAATTTACTTAAAAGAAAACATGTCGTTCTTGAAATTGACATGAACTTGGCTGTTGTTGGAAATGTTAGGTTGTAATAAAATGGGTCATAGTTGGATGAATGCATTGAGAACTAGTGAAGAATATGAGAATGGGGTGGAAGAGTTTATTGAATTTGCTAGAAGGAATGTTGGCCACAAAAAATGGGATGTATTATTGTCCATGTGTTAATTGTTTAAATGGGAGTCGAAGGGTTATTGCTGATATAAGGGACCACCTACTTTGTGATGGAATACACCTTCGATACACAACGTGGATATGGCATGGTGAGAAAGTAAGTACCGGTGCGTCCCATGCAAATGAAGTTGAGGTAGATGATGATGATGGAATGAAGAAAATGATTAATGATGTTGAGGCAGAATCTTTTGCACAATCGGGTGAATATGAAAGCGTGCGGAGTGATGCAGAGACATGATAATTGAATATTTTATACACTTATTTTTGTCTCTTGAATAATAATTTAGGACCCTTTAGCTAATAAATAATGGCTCTTATGTTTATTTGGGCCTTGGGCCTTTTATTGCATTTTAGCTATTTTTAATAATAAAATTCCAGTTTTGTGTTGCTTCACTATTTCTACCATAACTCTTGAACCAGACATCGGATTTGCCTCATTTTTGTCTCATATTTCAGATGATTCAGAGAGCTACAATTGTTATGAAGACATCAAGAGCAAATTCGGTCAAGAAGGAGGTCAATTTTGGAGCCAAAGTCGGATGTACAATTCTGGATTTATTTTGGACCCGAATTTTGTAATTTAAGTCCAGTTATATTTTATTTCTGTTTTGGGCTAAAACTATGAGAGCCCATTTCGTTTTAGGTTATTTTTAAGTATGGCAGCTGCCACAAACATATTCATTCACGTTTTTAACATTAGAGTGGATCAAAATACAAGTTTTCATTTTCTCTCATACATTCTTCATGTTCTTGCGCGTTCTTCGTGTTCTTCGTTCGTTCTTCGATTTTCCCACCATGATCGGCTAAACTCTTGTGATTAACCCAACGATGAGGATTCCATGATTCATCCAGAGAACTCGTGCCTAATCGGTAACTACTCGATTCATTTTCATCTTATCGGATTCGATTTACGGAAATAGTTCGAATATTAGATTTAATATTCGGTTTGGTTCATCCCAAGGACTTAGTTCGGACTAGGTTACTGTGTTGCTGTGCGATTGCACAGTGAGGCATGTCGGGCAGATTCTAGGCGATCGTCTAGGCGAGGAATCTCCGGATGAAATCAATTCGTTGGGTTGATCATCTTTAATCTGTCTCTGTTTATTTGATTCTGTTTGACTCTGTTTATTGCACTTTGATTATGTTATTTCGTTTTGTTCTATTACATTAAACCAAACCCCCATTTTATCATTACTGTTTCACTATTGTTATTGAACAAGCCCATTGCAAATTCGTTGGGAAACGACCCGGGTTCCCTAATTCTGCAAATTGTTTTCGAAACTTGGTTTATTTTGGAAGACACGGCAAAAATCTTTCCAAAAATGGCGCCGCTGCAGAATTTGCATCGGTTTGATTAGTAACAGTATTGTAAATAGCTTAGTTTAGGTAGTTTAGGTGGTTCGGGTGGCGAGGACAGAAATTTTCTGACTCCGATCACTCAAACCAGGTCTTATTCACAAGGAATTGGGTGTTTTAAGCAAAAGTCACTTCCTAGGAGGAAGTGAGGTCTCACTCATTTTCCCAAAATTCCAACGTTTAGACCACTTTTTTCTTTTGATTTCCAACGGGACCATTTTTTTGAGTATCTCGATTGAGTTGAAATTTGGTACAGTGATAGAAAATGGTGAATCGTTAGACCCACATCGAAAATGTTCCATTTTCCATGTGGTATCCTCCGTTCGCCAAATTCCATCGTTTAGGCCACTTTTTCAATTTTTGAAGTTTTTATTCCATTTTTGAGTCCCCCAATAGTCTAGGAGTTGCCTGTCCAAGTCCCAAAAATTTTAAAAATCATTTGATACTTTTTACGGACTTGTTTTGGTCAATTTCTAGCATAGGTTTTTGCTTTTGTGTGTTTTGTCTCTGTGTCTCTTAGTTTTTTTCCACTTTTCACCACCTCTAGTGGCATTTTCGTAATTCTGATTTTCTAGTGGCATCTTTGTCATTCTGAGTACTTGCCAACTCTGCTTTGTGTATATTTTGCATGAGTACCAGGAATACTACTAATCCAGAAGATTTGTTGCCATTTGATCACGAAATAGAAAGAACAATTCTTCTTGCTAGAAGAGTTGTTAGGCTAAGTCATAAGATTAATACCGAGGCTGGATACTCAATTAGAGTCGATTCGGCCATTCGATTGTGTCCATTCGTTGATCTTTCGATTGTGCTTCGATAGTATTTCGATAGTCTTGTTGTGTTCACTTGATTCTAGTAGCAACTTTGCTCGCTCGGACATTATGGCGGGAGAGCGGGATAATCATCATACTTTGAAGGAATTGGGTGCACTGATGTTAATTATCAACCCTTGTGCATCCAATATCCTAACCTTCTTTGCTAACTTTGAGCTTAAATCTGGTCTAATACACTTGTTGCCTAAGTTTCATGGTCTTGCGGTGAGTGCCCCATTAAGCATTTGAAGGAATTCCATGTAGTATGCGGCACTATGAAACCTCATGCCATTGATGAAGATCATATCAAGTGAGAGCTTTTCCTTTCTCATTGGAGGGTGGAGCCAAGGATTGGTTGTTGTACCTTCACCCTCATCTATTGGGAGTCGGACTGATATTCGGAGGTTATTTCGGAGAAATATTTCCCTTCCTCAAGAGCAACCGCAATCAAGAAGGAAATTGGCAACATTAAACAAGTCATTGGGAGACTATGTATGAGTATTGGGAGAGGTTCAAAAGGTTATGTGCAAGCTGTCCACACCATCGATATCCGAAAAGACTTGATCAACTCTTTCTATGATGGTCTATCACCTAGGTAGACAAAGGGTTGGTGGATGCTTCTAGCGGTGGGGCTATGAGTAACAAGACACCCGAAGAAGCCCGAGACTTGATATCTATTATGGCGAGATAACTCTCTGCCAGCTTTGGCACCGGGGCAAATAGTACTCCTGTTTACCATATTCAAGCTCCAGTCAAAGGCATGATTCTCGAGAGATTAGAGACTAGACTTGATGATCGAACCTCCCTTGTGAGGCGGTGGCGGTGACACGAGCAGTGCAGTCTTCCCCTTCTCGGCATGGGTACTCTTGTGGGTTTTGTTCGACCCTTATCATTCTACTGACTCTTGCCCTACCTTGCATGATCCTACTTACCAAGATCGAGTCAGGTAGTGCAGGTGGGTGTTTTTCCAGGAAGGCCACAATACCAACGAGAATAATGCCTTCTCCAACACTTATAATCTGGTTGGAGAAATCACCCCAACTTTATTGGAACCAAAATCGGAACCAGAGCAACCAATACCAAAATCGAATCGAGTAACCGGTCATCAGCGAGTGCTCGGAACTACCAAAGCGAGGCCGTCGGACCACGGACTTTCCAACAACAACACGCACCCCTTTGCCTTTGCAAGCACCACCTCCTCGACCAGCCATATGTCCACCTTCACAAAGCGGCACAACGAGCGAGCTAGTAGTAGTGGTGGTTCCTCACTTGAAGATATGATGAAGCAATTTGTCACGGCCAATATGCGGTTCCAACGGCAAACCGACACTTCCATTCGAGTTTGCAAACACAGATTGGGCAATTGGCAACATCATTGAACCGCTTCAACCTCGGGGATCCAATTCCCTTCCCTCACAAACAATTCCCAATCCTAAGGGAAATGTGAGTGCTATATCACTACTGATGCGGAAAGCAATTGGAGGAACCTAAGCAAGCTGCGAGATGTGACTTCCACATCGAAAACGAGTCGAAATGTGAAGATTGACTCGAAAAGAAAAAGGCGAGTGCAGCAAGGTGAAGAGGAAGACATTCCTATTCCTCTTCCCTTCCCTCGTAGAGCAGTTCAGTCAAGAAGTTGGCAGATAGAGCACAAGAGAAGGATATACTTGAGACATTCGAAGAGTAGAGATCAACATTCCTCTCTTAGATGCGGTCAAACAAATTCCTAAATATGCCAAGTTTACGAAGGAGTTGTGCACCAACAAGAGGCGGCGAAGGGAAATGAGCGAGTGAGCTTGAACCAGAATGTCTCGGCACTCATCCACCTACCATGCCTCGTAAATGCAAAGATCCGGGGACATTTTCTATCCCTTGCCTTATTGGTAACTATAGATTTGATGATTGCATGCTAGATTTAGGTGCTTCTATTAATGTCATGCACGCATCTCGTTTATAGATCTCTTGGTCTTGGTCCCTTGCGTCCAACTGGTGTCATTGTTCGGTTAGCTAATAGGAGTAATGCCCATCCTTCGGTTTAGTTGAAGATGTATTAGTCAAAGTTAATGAATTGATATTCCTGCTGATTTTTACATCTTGGATATGGAGGGTGAGTCTCCTAGTAGTAGGTCACCAATCATTCTAGGGAGACCTTTCATGAAAACAGCTAGGACTAAGATAGATGTGCATTCTGGGTACTCTTTCCATGGAGTTTGGTGATATATCGTGAATTTCAATATCTTTGATGCCATGAAATATCCTAGGGAAGAGCATTACATTTTCTCGTATTGATGTGATTGATGATCTTTGTGGATGATGTTCTTAATGGTTGGTGTCTTGATTATCCTTATTTTTCATCTCGAGAGTGATACCCCCATTTGTGCATGCAATGATAATGAATGGTGCTCTGTTTGCACTAATTTGGTTAAGACCGCATTGTTTGGTGATTCGATTTGCTTGATGATTCTACATTACTTGTAGACTCGATATTGAGTCCGAGTTTGAGCTTCATCCCGATCCTAACGTGCATCCCGATTCGATTTTGATGAGCTTCATTCGATTTTGATGAACCGAATTCGATGTTAACCTTGAGCCGTATAGACACAAATCCTTCCGCTTGTGCTTCTTTGAATATGGTTTGTGTATTCCCGTGTGATGACATCGAGTTGTTGCAACAACCACCCAAGCTTCTCCCTCCACCGAGCAACCGCCCAAACTAGAGTTGAAATCCCTTCCGCACCATCTCAAGTATGCATTTACGGAGGAGAATGAGCGGTTGCTACCATTGTGGCAAATAATCTCACGCCCGATCAAGAAGAGAAGCTGCTAAGCTTATTGAGGGTGAACAAGAAAGCTATTGGGTGGACATTGACTGACATAGTTGGCATTAGCCCTTCTATGTGCATGCATCGGATTCGCGTGGAAGAGGACTCTAAGCCGGTGAGGCAACCCTGAAGACGCCTTAATCCTCTTATCCTTGATGTGGTGAAGAAGGAGGTCACTAAGCTTCGCAAGCCGGCATCATCTATCCTATTTCGATAGCCGGGGTTAGCCTACCAGTGTGGTTCCCAAGAAGTCCGGAGTTACCGTGGTAGCCAATCAAAAGAATGAGCTCATTCCTACTCGAGTTCGTAATAGTTGGAGAGTTTGCATTGACTATAGAAGACTCAACCAAGCCACTCGCAAAGATCATTACCCTCTACCCTTCATTGATCGATGTTAGAGCGATTGGCCGGTAAGTCTCATTACGCTTCTGGATGGCTACTCTGGATACTTCCAGATTCATATTGCTCCCGAGGATCAGGAGAAGACGACCTTTACATGCCCCTTTGGGACATATGCTTACCGAAGGATGCCTTTTGGCCTCTCGCAATGCACCCGGCACCTTTCGCCGTTGTATGGTGAGTATTTTCTACGAGTTCCTAGAGGACCGCATGGAGGTTTTCATGGATGATTTCACCGTATATGGGTCTCGATTTTGATGCATGCTTAGCTAATTTGTCTAGAGTCTTGCATAGGTGTATTGAATCTAATCTTGTGCCGAATTATGAGAAGTGTCACTTTATGGTTGAGTCGGGCATAGTCTTGGGACACATAGTGTCTAGGAAAGGGATTGAGGTAGACCCGCTAAGATCGATGTTATTATTGTTTTGCCTTACCCCGCTTCGTGCGGGAAGTTCGCTCTTTTCTTGGTCATGCGGGTTTCTATCGACGTTTCATTCGAGATTTCAGCAAGATCAAGCTCAACCCTTGTCCAACCTCCCGCATAAGGACACCGACTTTGTCTTTGATGATGCGTGCAAGGCGGCCTTCGATCACTTGAAGCGTTGCCTTACCACGCCCCAGCTGATTCAGCCCCGATTGGCTCCTCCCTTTGAGTTAATGTGCGATGCTTCCAACTATGCGGTTGGTGCTATCTTAGCACAACGGGTTGATAGAGCCTCCCATGTCATTGCATATGCTTCAAAGACTTTGGATTCTGCTCAGTCTAATTACACCACTACGAGAAGGAGTTGTTGGCTATTGTATTTGCCTTTGATAAGTTTAGGTCATATCTCGCTAGCTAGTAGAGTCATTGTTTTCTCGACCATGCAGCTTTAAAGTTTCTTTTGAAAAGGCGGATGCTAAGCCACGACTCATCCGGTGGATGTTGTTGCTCCAAGAGTTTGATGTGGAGATTCGAGATAGAAGTGGAGCACAAAACCGGGTAGCCGACCACTTGAGTCGTATCACTCATTCTCCCTCTCACCCTCTTCTATTCTGGATGATTTCCTTCGATGAGCAGCGCTTCACACTGCAAGTTAAGACCCCATGGTATGCCGATTTAGTTAACTACTTGGTAGCCGGTGTTTTTCCCGTAGAATCCACTAGGGCCCAAACCCTTAAATTGAAAAGTGAGTCTAAATATTATGTTTGGGATGACCCTTATCTCGTGGAAATTTTGTAGTGACCAAGTAGTTAGGAGATGTGTGCCTGATTGTGAGTTTCAATCTATATTGCATTTTGCTCATGCTTCGCTCGTGGTGGTCACTTTGGACCCCAAAGAACTGCTAGGAAGGTGTTAGAATGTGGTTTGTTTTGGCCTTCCCCGTTTCATGATGCCCATTTGTTTTGCAAGTCATGTGATAACCGTCGAGGGCAGGGAGTATTTCCGTAGGCATGAGATGCCCCAAAACCCTATATTGTTTTGTGAGATCTTTGATGTTTGGGGTATTGATTTCATGGGTCCATTTCCTACTTCATATGGTTACACTTACATCTTGCTGGCATCGGTGATCGTGGTTCCCTTTTTGCAATCGAAGCATGGGTGCCTTGCTACGCAAGTATGGAGTGCTTCACAAGGTTTCCACAAACTACCATCCTCGGACCAATGGTCAAGTCGAAGTCTCCAATAGAGATTAAGCAAATCCTTGAAGATCGTCAACTCTACCCGGAAAGATTGGAGTAAGCGATTAGATGATGCTTTGTGGGCATATCGCACCGCTTACAAGACTCCGATTGGGATGTCTCCCATCGGATTGTCTTTGGTAAGGCATGTCATCTTCCTGGTTGAGTTGGAGCATCAAGCCTATTGTGCTATTAAGCAATGCAACATGGATTTGGCTAAGTCCGGATGGAGAGGAAGGCTGCATTGCAAGAGTTAGATGAGCTTAGATTGGATGCCTATGAAAGCTCACGGTTGTATAAGGAAAAGACTAAGGCATTCCATGATAAGCATATTCGAGGAAAGAATTTTCTGTGGGCCGAAAGTTCTTCTATTTAATTCCCGTCCCAAGTTTATGCACAGTAAGCTTCGATCTAGATGGGATGGCCCTTTGTGATCACTAACATATTTCCATTTGGTGCTTTGTTGAGCTATGTGATCCACCCACGGGACGGACTTTTAAGGTCAATGGGCATCGCCTCAAGCCATTTCATGAGGGATCCCCACAAAGCGCCTGAGGAAGCGAGAGATTCTCCTCATTGATGCCACTTATCCTCCATAAACCCTTGGGGAGTATTCTTCTTTCTTCTCCCTCCTTCTCTTTTATTTGTTTTCCTTTTCTACTTTGCTTTTGAAAATAAATACATTCTTTCTTTCTAATGATTGCTACATATTATGAACTAGGACATTTTGGTTTTAATGGATCATTCTGTTTAGTCTCGGAACTCTTGACTCTTCGATTACAAGTCTTGGTAGTTGATTTGATGTTGTTGATTACCTAAGTTGGTATTGACCTTGTGAGGTTTTGGGCCTGCATGAATGGAATTCATCTTTTGCCATTCTTTCTTTCATGTGTGCATCTCTCATGAATTGTGTTCTCTAGAACTTGCTTCTTTTCTTTTTGAAACTACATTTTTCACTTACGTGCATAAGTATGATGGAAGCTTGTTTTCTTTCTTTTATTCTCCTCACTTTGGCCAAATAGCTTTCCCTTACATTATAATTCCTTTGCTAGCCCCTTTGTGCCTTTTGACCCATTCTTTTCTAAGCCACATTACAAGCCTAAGCGTAAAACCATTTTATTCCGCACCTTGAAGATTTATTGAGCATTGGTTTCAACTTGTTTTGTGTTTAAGTGTGGGGGAAAAAAGGAAAAAAAAAGAGAAAAAAAAAGAAAAGAAAAAAAACAACAACAAAAGAAGAGAAAAGAAAAGAAAATACATAGAAAGGAATGTATATATGAGTAGAATAAAAGTCTCATACATAGAGAATGATTGTGTTAATCAGTGCTCTTCCTTTTGATTTCTTTGGTGCTTAGCCTCTTATTCCATACTATTACCTACCTTCACCCTAGCCCCGTTACAACCTTTAATTACAAGCTCTCTTGATTTGTGCATGTATGTGTTATGAGTAGTGGAGACGTAGAAGTTGAGCAAGCTTATGGTAGAACAATTTTCTTGAGTAGAATTTGAGCGATACACTTATTTACCTTAAACACTTGAGAGACTAATTGATTGAGCGCATCATTTGTGAGACCATCTTTTGTGATTAGCATCATTGATTGACACTACCATGAATTGTAATTTGAGATGAAGGAGTTTTGGTTTTGAATGATTGGTCTTTTGAAGCTTTGTGTCCCTTGATTCAATTTTTGCATTGTTAGCAATTATTAGTAAAGAAGAGTTTTTCCTTTAGGTCTTTCTCTTTGAATTTTGCTCAGGAGTGCAAAAAGATAAGTGGGGGAATTTGATAATTGAATATTTTATACACTTATTTTTTTCTCTTGAATAATAATTTAGGACCCTTTAGCTAATAAATAATGGCTCTTATGTTTATTTGGGCCTTGGGCCTTTTATTGCATTTTAGCTATTTTTAATAATAAAATTCCAGTTTTGTGTTGCTTCACTATTTCTACCATAACTCTTGAACCAGACATCGGATTTGCCTCATTTTTGTCTCATATTTCAGATGATTCAGAGAGCTACAATTGTTATGAAGACATCAAGAGCAAATTCGGTCAAGAAGGAGGTCAATTTTGGAGCCAAAGTCGGATGTACAATTCTGGATTTATTTTGGACCCGAATTTTGTAATTTAAGTCCAGCTTATATTTTATTTCTGTTTTGGGCTAAAACTATGAGAGCCCATTTCGTTTTAGGTTATTTTTAAGTATGGCAGCTGCCACAAACATATTCATTCACGTTTTTAACATTAGAGTGGATCAAAATACAAGTTTTCATTTTCTCTCATCTGTTCTTCATGTTCTTCGCGCGTTCTTCGTGTTCTTCGTTCGTTCTTCGATTTTCCTAGCCATGATCGGCTAAACTCTTGTGATTAACCCAACGATGAGGATTCCATGATTCATCCAGAGAACTCGTGCCTAATCGGTAACTACTCGATTCTGTTTTCATCTTATCGGATTCGATTTAAAATAGTTCGAATATTAGATTTAATATTTGGTTTGGTTCATCCCAAGGACTTAGTTCGGACTAGGTTACAGTGTTGCTGTGCGATTGCACGGTGAGACGCCACCGTCCGGGCAGATTCTAGGCGATCGTCTAGGCGAGGGAATCTCCGGATGAATGCAGAGATTTCGATTCATCCGGAACCAAACGTGGGTTAGTTATATTTTCGTTCAATGATGGAGGTTTCTGGAATCAATTCGTTGGGTTGATCATCTTTAACTGCCTCTGTTTATTTGATTCGTTTGACTCGTTTATTGCACTTTGATTATGTTATTTCGTTTTGTTCTATTCTGTTAAACCAAACCCCCCATTTTATCATTCTGTTTCACTATTGTTATTGAACAAGCCCGCTGCAAATTCGTTGGGAAACGACCCAGGTTATCTAATTCTGCAAATTGTTTTCAAACTTGGTTTATTTTGGAAGACACGGCAAAAATCTTTCCAAGACGCCATTGTTCCCTGGGTGTACTAAGTATACACGGTTGACTGCGACCTTACATTTGGTCAACTTAAAGGCAACTTGTGGGTGGACCGATAGCAGTTTCACGTCGCTGCTTGAATTGTTGTGTGATATGTTGCCGCTTGATAATGTACTTCCAAATCGTATGTATGAGGCCAAGAAAATCTTGTCTACGATGGGTATGGAGTATAAAAAGATACACAGTTGCCCTAATGACTGCATATTGTACGAAACGAGTACGAAGGCCTCGTAATTGTCCGAAGTGTAAAACTTCACGATACAAAGTGAAGAAAGTTAGTGTTTCGGGAGAGCAGACAACAAAAGGCAACCTTTGAAGGCATTGTGGTATCTTCCAATAATTCCACGGTTTAAGCGTGCATTTACTAGTGAAGCAACAGCGAAGAAGTTGAGATGACATTCTGATGAGAGAATATCCGATGGAAAATATCTTCAGACCCACCGACTCTCGGCAATGGAAGAAAATAGACGAAATGTTCCCTCAATTTGGCAGTAAGCCAAGAAACCTTCGGCTGGGCTTTGTACAGATGGCTTCAATCCGTATCGAACTCTTAGCAGCACCCATAGTGCATGGCCGGTTCTCCTTGTAATATACAACTTACCTCCCTGGCTATGTATGAAACGCAAGTATGTGATGCTTTCTATGATGATTTCTGGACCAAAACAACCGGGGAACAATATCGATGTGTACTTGGCGCCTTTGCTTGAGGATTTGAAGAAGTTGTGGGAGGAAGGCGTAGATGTGTTTGATGCATATAAGAAGGAGCACTTCAAGTTGCGTGCAATGATTTTTACCACGATAAACGACTTTCCCGCATACGGAAATTTGTCGTGGTACAAAGTGTGAAGGGGCATAAAGCATGTCCAATATGTGAAGCGCACACAAACTTCCATCAACTAAAGCACGGAAAAAAACGGTCTACCTCGGCCACAGGAGGTTTCTTCATCGGTTCCACCCATATCGTAAGTTAAGAAAGCGTTTTAACGGCTTACTGGGAGCGTAATACGGCTCCAAAGGCGTTAACCGGAGAGGACGTTTATAGTCGGGTGAAACATATCAACGTCATATTGGGTAAGCAGCAAAGGAAGGCGAGTGAGAAGAATATATGGAAGAAGAGATCAATTTTCTTTGATCTTCCATATTGGCGTAGTCTTGATGTGAGACACAGTCTTGATGTGATGCATGTGGAGAAAAACGTTTGTGATAGCCTTGTCAGTACTCTTTTGCACATACCAGGGAAGACTAAGGATGGAATTAGTGCGAGACTAGATCTGGTTGACATGGGAATAAGAGAAAGGTTACATCCACGAGTAATGGAAGATGGTAAGAGGGCATACATGGAGCCAGCTTGATAGTGCACTTGGTAAGGGAGGTAAGACTGTTCGGTCCAGTTTACCTAAGGTGGATGTACCCTTTCGAGCGATACATGAAGATCTTAAAAGGGTATTCTAAAAACCCTTATCGGCCTAAGCCTCAATAGTTGAGAGATATGTAGTTGAAGAGGCTATGGAGTTCTGCAAAGATTATCTATCGTGGGCCGACGATACAATCTCAAAGATGACGAGGGGATAAGCGAGGGAACTCGAGGAATCAAACGAAGAATAAGCCTCGTGAAGAGGTGTTGCAAGCACACCCGTACATCATGAATAATACGGAAGAAGTTCAACCATACATTGATGAACACGAGAAAGAGTTTGAAGAATATGAATCCAAGGAAGAGTGACATGCAGATAGCGAATGAGCAAAAGAAGACGTTCATAAAGTGGTTCGGTGAGAAGGTATTGCACGAGACCGGAGTGTCGATACAATCGAGTGGTTAGCCCGGGGGCCTTCTTTCGTGTCATCACTTGGAGCGGTTACGATGTCAACGGATATTCTTTCTACACAAAAGACCAAGATGACGTAAGTGTCAGGCAAAATAGTGGGGTGATGGTTGAAGTCGAATCCATGCACTTTTCGAGTTCGAAAGACAAAAACCCGGTGGTAGCATCAATGGCCTATTATGGAGTGATCGAAGAAATATGGGAGATCAACTACAGCAAGTTCAAAGTTGCTTTATTGAAATGTAAGTGGGTTAGCAATAATGCCGTTGTAATAGATCCTAAATTTGGATTTGTCTCGCTTGATCTTCAAAGACTTGGTCATAGAGATGAGCCATTCATTTTAGCAAGTCGGGCGAAACAAGTGTTTTATGTTACGTGACCCCGCAAATAAAAGAATGTCCATTGTACTTCAAAGTAAAAACAAAAGTATGGTGAAGAATCCTTGAACCTTGACGATACACTCCCTTTCACAACAAATCCACCTACAACACGTGAAGTAGAATTGATAGATGATGAAGAATATGCTGCAAGAAAGGATCATTGTGAAGGAATATGGGACACCATGTAAAGTAAGATCTTCGCTTACAAAATGATTTGTTTAACTACTATGTTCTTTTTGTGGTCGTTTAACATGTTGGTTCATTTTATTAATCTGTTTATTATTTAAAAACCTATCTAACATAAATGATTGGTCTTTGATGAACAGGAATATGTCTAGCTTAGACGAGTCATCGGGAGATAGGGTTGATATGCCCGTTGAGAGAAAAGGGAGAGGTAGCACACACATGGGTGAGCTAATTGCTCGCCGTGACGATCGAAAAAGAGGCCGCATGTGGAGTTTGATGAAAATATGAATCCGGTTAGCGAGAGAGGAAGACAAACTTCATTAGCTATTTAGGCTATCCGGCTCGAAGCAAAGTGCGTATTGTTTACTCGGCTTAGAAGTTCGTTGATGATAAGACGAAGGATTTGATTTGGACACGATTTTGGTATCTCACTTTCGATATATCTGCATTTGTATCTTTAGTCTTATTACTTGATTTCTGTCATATCTTCTCTTTCACCTTGCAAAGAAACATTTGATGTCCCTAACACTAAGGCCATGAGGAAGCATTGGATGGGCGAAGTTCGTCTCCGTTGGAAAGATTTTAAGAACAAGCCGACAAAAAGTATATTCGCGGGGCAAAGAGGGACCAAGATCCATGTAAGACCTATTCCTTCATTTCTCCTGAGGACTGGAGGGAGTTTGTGGCGTCCCTACAGAATCCTGAATTTCTCGGTAAAATTTCGTCATATCTTATCTTTAATTTGAATCTACTTGAATTCGTACGATCGCTTTTGTTTGTTTTCGTGTCACGTAAAACAAGCCAAGCCAATAGAGAGAGGCAAGCGAAAAATAAGTATCCGCATTGCTTGTCTAGAGGTGGCTACAGAAAGCTGGAACGAAAGATGATGGAGGAAGAGCTGCAGCGATTGAAGGAAGCTTCCCAATCCGATCCTTCCACTGCTATCCAAGCCCCCCAGCGTCCTCCTCGTCACAAAAAATGGAAAGCTGCGAGGATGAAGGGGGACAAATACATCAATGAAGATGTTGCTGCGGTTGCCTCAAAGATCGTAAGTAGTTGAATTAGAAGTATTAAATAGCCTCAGTTGTTTCATACTATATAAGAGTTTAGTTATTATTTATGAAAAATCTTATGGTACAGGATTCACTTGAGCAACAGAGTAGCCAAGGCTCATTCACGCCGGGTACGCGGCAGGACATTTTGTCGACGGCGATTGGGAAGCCGGATTACCCTGATCTTTGTTCGAGGGGAGACGAGGGGAGTGAGTGTCGCAAAATTTTCTGGACGACGTTCACGTTTGTATGACGCAGAGAGCGCAGGAGCTTGAAGCCGAATTCGAGCAAACCTTATGAAAGATGTTATGGCACAACTACGGGGTGAAATGCAAGCTATGGTACAACAAAGAACGTACATCCGACGAATCCCCGAATATCCCCAAGAAGAAAGATAGTTTTCAGCCTCCGAGAGGTACATATTAGCGGACCTTCTCCCCTCCGTAGGTAGTTATTGGCCGACCGTCTCACACCGCAGAGGTGCATATTAGCGAACCGTCTCACACTCCGAGGTGCATATTAGCGAACCGTCTCACACTCCACAGGAGGTATAGCTTGCACCCTATATTTGGATGACACACACGGCGGATTGTTGCCGATGGTCTTGTTTACCCGAACAAGACAAACACCACAACAAGCAAATTCCGAAAAACCAACGTCGGGTGATCGTGACGAGTGTGCGAGAGGGGGAAGAAGAGACAGCCGTCCCGATTGATGATGAGGAGGTTACCACACTAGGCGCCGCCATCACATGGTTCATCCTTTGGCCGGCTAATCTTATTGAGATGTGGACGACACTGCGATGGTAGGAAATACATTACGATTGAGTGTGAGTTGTTTCCGATTGATTTTCATTGCTCATTCACTCATAATATGTTTTTTTATGTTTTCATAGGATGAACAAGCTGCGGGCTTATTTCCATACCTAGCACAGCTGCAAGAGATGTACAAGGACATCGGCCTCATAAGCTTGCAGATGCCTCCGGGCATTGTCGGTGCAGAAAAGACATATCCGATGACATTTGACAATAAAGATTTGATGGAGTTTTTGACGATGGATTGTTTAGATATATAGTTTCTTCAACTTGCAATCCTGTAAGTTTGTTAAACCCTTTAATTATGTTAGTACTCTTTTTTTGTTTAAGATCTTCAATAACATTTATCATTTCATTTCATAGTGTCTGCCGTGAATTATGCGCCGCACACCGCGAGCGAGTTTGTATGGATACTTATGTCCCGGATGCACGGCTTCGGCTCGCGATACGTTACCCAGAGGTCAATTTATGTTGGTCTAACAATGGGCGACGGAGGGTCGTCTTGTTATCTAGCGCCAATACATGAAAGGTGCATACTTTTGTTTTGTCGATAAGATTTTTGTGTCAAAATTGCGGTCTTATCTTAATTTAATATTAATACGTATATGTTGTAGTGGTCATTGGACGCCGTGTGTTGTTTGTCCGAGCAAGAACTCCCGTTATTGGTTCGATTCGGTAAATGGCAATCCTACCGAGGATATCAAAAACATGTTTGCCGAGTAAGTAAATTTTTTCTGAATCGTCGATTCTTCTTTTAAATGAATGGTTTAACATGTCTCGTTAATTTCCATTTTAATGATAGGGGCCTCAAAACGTATAGACGACTTATCAATGCAAAAGAGCGGGGGTGGACCGAAGTGGTTTAAACCGACAGTGAGTAGTTTCAATTCAAGTTATTTCATTGACACGGTAGCTTTAGATATGCCTTTATTCGTTTTTAACAATTTGCCTTTGATTTATAGTGCCATCAACAACCGGGGAGCACCGAGTGCGGATATTACGTTATGAGTTGGATGCAATCCATCGTTAACGACGGACGTACTCAAGGTTTTCAAAACGTACGTAATCTTCTCTGTGATTCTCAAGTTTATTTAATTTTTGTTGTTGTACTTGAGTTGTTAATTATTTCCTTCACTTAATTGGTTTATCTTATACCTTGTTTCCCAATTTACGCTTTTGGGTACTAAGGATCCGTACTCGCGAGGATGAGATCGATTCGGTTCGAGACATGATATCTAGATATCTTCTTCAACACATAGCGTCTAGTTAGTACCGAGCATGATTAATTAATATGTTAACCGTTGTTCATTTGTATGTATTTGGTGTTTTGTCCGTACAAAATATGCAATTTTGGTGTTATATATAGTCTGTTTATGTATTGTGTTAGAGTGAGATTCTTCTGTTGCTTGTGGTGGTTTCTGGCTGATTCTTCTGTTAGAGTGTGATTCTTCTGTTGCTTGGTAGATGTTCATATTTTGTAGTTTACTTTTTAAAAAAAAAAGACCTGATTTTTAAATCAAGTCGCCTTTGTTACGATAAGGCGACCTGATTATAATATCAGGTCGCCTTAAGTTCAACAAAGGCGACCTGATTTAAAAATCGGGTCGCCTTTCTTGAAATTAAGGCGACCTGATAAGAATATCAGGTCGCCTTTAAGGCGAATTCTATCTTCTTATTTACCTATATAAGGCGACCTGATTTCAAATCAGGTCGCCTTATTAAAACGACCTGATCTAATATCAGGTCGCCTTAATAAGACGACCTAATTTTGGATCAGGTCGCCATTTTGGAAATTTTCCTCTACCCCCTCCAAGACGTCCCTCAGAAAAGGGTCGTTAATTGGGTCTTATTTAGGTCGTTGTTTAGCATTTTTGTAGTAGTGAATTTTAGGTTAAGACTTTAAATAACTGTAATCACTAGTGCAAAAAAGGCTTTTAAGACCGGACGAAACAGGTACATTAGGACCGGACCCGCGACCAGTCTTGTTCCAGGCGGTATTAAAAGTCGACATTTAAGACCGGACTTTTACACGGTCTTAAAGAGTTTCTTTAAGACCGGACATTTTAAACATCCGGTCTTAAAAGTGTTTCAAAATAATAAAAAAAAAACAAAAACTCAAATGAAACAATCAGTCCCAAATCACCAGATCTGGCAACATTTTGAATGTCCCTCCGTCATCAACGACGGAGAACCAAGAGAAGATTGGAAGCAACAACAACAAGAAGAAAAACAAAAAAGATGATTACAAAGTCCGAAATAAACAAAAATAACAAGAAACAAATCATTCACCATGAAAATCGAATTTGAAGTCCGTATCTACAAAAAAATCACAAGCTTAAAGCAACCAAATCCGAAGCAGGATCCTCTTGTCGGTGCTAGCAAAGCTTCAAGCAACCAAAATCGAAATCCGGATCCGAGCAGAGCGGTCAATGTAGGAAATAAACAAACTTAAGCAAGAAGATATCTCGAGTTTGATTTCAAACCGGATCTATACGAAGGCGGCGTGGAAGGACCCATAGATCGAAGAGGAAGGAGCCGCCGTCGTCCAGAATCCTCAAAGTAGTACGCTTTCGCTGTTGCTAAGGATTGGAATCGACGCCATCGCAAAACCCTCGAAGCATCTCACTGCCAACGTTGCCAATGATTTGATTGTGTGACTCTTATGATGACTTACGAAGATTGCGAGTAGGTTAGAGGAAGAGGATGACATTCTTGCTGAGGATTTGCCCTTGAGGCTCTTGGGACACTCGTTGAATCTATAACTAATAAAATGTTATATCACCAAGAAGACAAAACAAACTCACGGACTTAACAGGTTTAGCGAATGTAGTTTTTTTTTAACACTTTTAAGACCGGTTTTTTGAAACAACCGGTCTTAAAAGTATTTTTTAGGACCGGTTGTTTTAAACAACTGGTCTTAAAAGTGTAAAAAAAAAAAAAAAATTTGACCGGTGGCAATTTCGTAAATATATAGAACACTTTTAAGACCGTCTGTTTGAAACAACCGGTCTTAAAAGTGTTCTATATAATTTTTTTTTTTTTACACTTTTAAGACCGTCTGTTTGAAACAGCCGGTCTTAAAAGTGTTCTATATAATTTTTTTTTTTACACTTTTAAGACCGTCTGTTTCAAACAGACGGTCTTAAAATTAAGACCGTCTTTTGAAACAAATTCTGGTCTTAAAAGTGTTCTATATAATTTTTTTTTACACTTTTAAGACCGTCTGTTTCAAACAGACGGTCTTAAAAGTACTTTTAAGACCGTCTGTTTGAAACAACGGTCTTAAAAGTGTTCTATATAATTTTTTTTTTTACACTTTTAAGACCGTCTGCTTCAAATGCAGACGGTCTTAAAAGTGTTCTATTTATTTAATTAGTTAGCGTATACGATTATATTGTGCAATTATCTTAATTAAGTTGTTAGAGAGATTTTAGGAATTAAGTTAGCGAGATCAAGGTTTTTTGAATTTCGTAATTAAATTCTGATTGTAATCATCTTAATTAAGTTGTTAGAGAGATTTTAGGAATAAAGTTAGCGAGATCATGATTTTTTGAATTTCGTAATTAAATTCTTGATTGTAATCATCTTAATTAAGATGTTAAGCGTCTTCTCACAATATTTACGAAATTGCCACCGGTCATACTTTTAAGACCGGATATTTTTTAGCCCTAGCCTTAAAAGTGTTCTATATATTTACAAAATTGCCACGGTCATACTTTTAAGACCGGATCTTTTATAGTCCGGTCTTAAAAGTGTTCTATATATTTACGAAAGTGCCACGGTCATATTTTTAAGACCGGATCTTTTATAATCCGGTCCAAAAAGTTCTTTATATTTACGAAACTGCCACCGGTCATACTTTTAAGACCTGATTCTCTATAATCCGGTCTAAATGAGACGGTCTTAAAGCCCTTTTCTGCACTAGTGAATAAAACAAAAAAGAAATAACTGGCAACAAATAACAGCTCATCTTATATCTGTATAGTGTAATGAGGAAAATAATTAATTTCTACTTCCTAAACAGTCTAAAATATGCACAAGAAATACATTGTACCATCTCCCTGAAACAAGTATAAATACCCCCAGTCATTATCAACATTTCATTAAAATGCTTTCAAGTTTATGGCCCCTTCCTATTTTTCCATGCAAATTTCTACTATTTCTCCCTTTTCTTCTATACGCCATCCTTAAAAATTAGTGACTCAATAATTTATCAAATATTTCTACAATGTACTGCTTGAGCAAGTTTATTTCACTCTATAAGTTCTTTGAGATTATGTTATTTTATTTTGTTGTATCATAATTGTAATACCCTAAAATTTGACTTAGGGAAAATATCATAAATTAAGAAATAATACCTATTGAAAATAGGTGAATATGTGATATCAAATTTGTAGGGGAAAAATATCTTGAAAATTATGAGAAATCCTTACAGGCAATAAAATAATTATTGAAAATTAGAGAGTATGTTGTCTCTAATTTAGACAATTTCTGGGATTTATTTCCTTCAGAAATAGTGAGGGAGAAATTAAAGAGTATTCCGGGATCATTATTGACCCCGTGATTTTTAATATTTTATGTAAAGGATAAAATATCATTGTGAGTCCAAGTGTTGTGACGAAGTAATTAATTCTAGATAAGAAAATTATCAACAAATAATAAGTGGTTGATTAAATAATTATTGGTTAATTATTTAAGCTTGAACAATGGAATAATTGTGATAAATTATGTAGAACTCTATAATTAATGGTTTATGGCTAGAAAATTAGCATAAATATATTTTCTAATTAATTGGAAAAGATTGAGAAAAATAAATGAGATTAAGTAATTTTAAGCCTAAAAACAAGTATGGACCAATAGGAAAATTTTGTAAAAAAATTATATAAAAAAATTATTAAATAATTATTTTATATAATAATTAAATAATAAAAAAATAAATAAAAACAGAAAATTGTGTGTGTGTGCCGACATCAAGAGGGGAAAAAGAAAGAAAAAAAGAAAAAAAAATGATGGTGGAGTGTAATTGTAAAACACTTAATTTAAAATTAATTAAAGTAAAAAGTAGAAAGTAAAATAAACACCGATAGGAATTGGATCCTATCTAGAAAACCAGGAACATAATTTCTAAAGTCAGGATATAATATTGAAGAGTGGATTTTTATCTTGAATTGAGCTGTACATGGAGTCGTTTCTGAGATCAGTAGAAGAAGTTAGTAATAAGACGAAATAGGGAAAATATGAGAAATAGGCAGATAGTCATAAAATTAGGATTGAAACAAAATAAATTATAACTCAACATTTGGAGATGAGTTTATGATTTTCTGGACATATTTGGAATCAGTGAATTTTTGTCCAGAAGTTGATGATTCCGGAAGTTCGTTCCGAAACGACACGTTTTTCCGTAAAACTTCCGCAGAACCGTTGGAACCCTGTATGGAATCAAAAATTTATTTAGCCCAGACATTTCTAATGAGTGATAAAATGTCTTCAAAGTTATAATTCTGAATTTCTGGGATTTTACGCGATTACGCGAATCGGACACCGATCGGGGAATTTTACCGGGCCGGGAGCATAAAGTACCATGTGACATCATCAAAGATCATGTCACAAAATGCCACCTAAGGGGGGGGGGAGGTCGGCAAGAGCATCTAAGGGCCAAGAAGTGGTAAAGCATGAATAGTAACCCATTTTTCCCTATAAATACCCCCTTGCTCATTTGTATTCTTCACACCAAATTCCCTTGTGGATTTCGAAAATAGAGAGAGGTTTTAGAGAGAGAAGATCTGGGGAAAATTTGCAGCGAAGCTCTGGGTAAGTTTTTCGGTACTTAGTCTTAAGCTTCCGTAGTTCTTTCGGTAGTTAGAGTAGAAATGCTATATTAGTCTTTAATCTTCCAAGTAAGATTAGATATCATATGATAGGGGTATTTTAATCATTATTTCGAAGATCATGGTGGGGTCGAAGTTCTGACAAAATTTTGGAAAATTAGAGTTAAAATAGCGAAGCTCTGGCGAAATTCCGCCGATAGGGGCATCAGGGGAAAAATGGTAATTTTTACCTAAAATGCCTGTTATGATGTGAATCATTAATTAATATGATTTATATTTCGAAAATGATGTTGGAGTAGGAGTTATGTTGAGATTTTGGAAGATTAGGGTCAAAGTAACGAAGTGCTGGCGAAATTCCGCCGATTAGGGGGTCAGGGGCAAAATAGTCATTTTGACTAAAAATGTTTGTCGTAATGATAGATCCTTAACAAGTACATTTTAATACTGATAGGATATCCCTGATTACGTTCTGACCTACTGTCGTACCGTATTTCGACGGAAATACCGTCTACCGTCAACGAAGGTACGTTCGCGTACTGTAACACTAACTCTGATGTTTATGGTATGCATATATGTGGTTTCTGTGTAGAGGGGTTATACTGTTTGAGTGCATATAGTGGTTAGAGGTTATGTCTGTATGCTGGGTGTAATCTGTCTGTATGCTGGGTGCAATCTGTCTGTATGCTGGGTGCAATCTGTCTGCATGCTGGGGCAATACATATGCATGGGTTGTGATAGAGTGATGGTATGTGCTGAGGATATTGTGGATGTCTGTGGTTTGTATGTGTATACATAAACATGAGGTTAACCGTTACCTGAGATCCGGTGCACTGGATCTCAGTCCTTAACATAGCGTCAGGTTCCGGAGGACCGAGGACCGATGAGAGAGACAAGCATCCGCATAGAAGTTCCGGCTGAAGACTTCCTTTGTTGTTCCAGCGGAAGATTTTCTTTCAGTTGTTATGTACTTTTGAACCTCTGACCTACTGTCGTACCGTATTCCGACAGAAATACCGTCTACCGTTAACGAAGGTACGTTCGCGTACTGTAAAACTAATCTGATGGATATAGTATGCGTGTATGTGATGTGTGTGTGGTATGATGTGAGTATGATATGTGTATATGTGATGTGTTGTTGGGATGCATATTATGTTAGAAAATAATTGTATGGATGCTGGGAGCGATATATCTGTAAGGCTGGGAGCGATACATCTGTAATGCTGGGAGCGATACATCTGTAGTGGTGGGGCGATATATCTACATGCTGGGAGCGATACATGTGCATTGGTTGGGTGTGATTTATATGCTGTGTTGATGTTGTTCTGTAACCCATATGTGTGTATGTATACATGAGGTTAACCGTTACCTGAGATCCGGTGCGGATCTCAGCTCTTAACATAGCATCAGGGTCGGGAGGACCGAGGACCGAGGAGAGAGGGAAGCAACAAGTTCAGGGATCAGGCTGAAGACTTGCCGTTATCATCCTTTACTTTTGAAAACTCTCGGTTGTTGAACCGCTTCTGTAATTAGCCTGTGGGCATTTTGAATAAATATATCAGTTACACTCTTGTTCCGATGCTCTACTCTGATGAAAAAATTTTATACTGCTTTTGAAAAACGGGATGTTGCATTTTGGTATTAGAGAAGTTGTCCTGGCATAGATCTAACTATGTTATATACAAACCATTGGTGCCGAAAGGCAATGCTAGTCTATGTGGGTAAGCCAATTAGTCGCCGTGAACTCGGTGAGGCCCCCACGATAGACACATACCTGGCCAATTGGTTTGAGTAACGGAGTTAGGCTCTACGCCTTTCTAAAGAGCATGTTTTGAAAATGAGTACTGATATAGCCCTGATTCAATGTACCACCCTATTTCGGGATACCAGTTTGAACCGGTGTACCATCCTGAATCGGTGTACCATTTTCTGTGGTGCATCACTCTAATCAAAGCTTATATGAGAAGCTGGGTCACGCCGGATGAAACTCCGGGACCAACGAAGATAAGTACATGCAGTATTTGACTCATGTAGAGGAACTTCCGATACGTGTTTCCGTACCCGTTTCTGAAAAGAAATGGCGAATTTAAGTGGAGCAGGAGCTCCCAGAGGCCGAGGTAGAAGAGGAGGCAGACAGCCTCCATAGCGTGTTCCACGTTTCTTAGTTATATTTGACCACGATTAAGTCATTAATGTTAGTTCTCAAATTGGTTTTGATGATAACAAACAATTGTAAACAAAAGAGAAGTTTGTCTTTGTAAGTTGAAAACTTACTGTTAAAGGCAAACTCGAGTTTTGATTGAAAACTCGAGTTTTTGGCCTGACATTAAAAGGCTTGAAATTTTGCTAAAATGTAAAAACTCGAGTTATGTTTTAAAACTCGAGTTTTGGCCATACTGAAAGCCTTCAAGTTTTCAGCTGAACAAAGCAAACTCGAGTTATAGTTTGAAAACTCGAGTTTTGGTCATACAGAGAGCAACCAAGATTTTCAAAGAATCCAAAACTCCAGTTTCCATGGGAAACTCGAGTTGAGCTTTTCAAAGGATTTTTAATAACTTTTCAATGTTCATGAAAACTCGAGTTAAGATATAAAACTCGAGTTTTGTATCTTGAAAGAAATTGATTCAAAATCCAACCTTGCGAAAACACTATACTTCATTTAGATAAAGTCTTTCAATGTTTTCTCATTAAAAGAGAAAACTCGAGTTTTGGTTTTAAAACTCGAGTTTTGATTTTACAGAGAAGTTTCCAAAGTTTTCAAAATAAATGAAAACTCGAGTTAGGTTTTGAAAACTCGAGTTTCGAGCAGACAGAGAGCTCAGTAAGATTTGAACTTTTGAAAACTCGAGTTGTGTTTTGGAAACTCCAGTTTTGAGATTTTGGACTAGAACTTGATTTTTCATTAAGAGTCCAAAACTCGAGTTAGTCACTTAATGACTCGAGTTTTGCACTATTCACCAATCATGTCCAAAATGCCAAATCGCGATGTTTGTCTCTGTAAAGAGAAAACTCGAGTTTAGTTTGAAAACTCGAGTTTAGCTCTTTTGTTAAAAGTTCACTGGAACGAGAAAACTCGAGTTTGGAAGAACCAACTCGAGTTTCCATCGTGAAGTTTGAATTTCGAACTGAATGATTTTGCCAAATCTTCCTGTTAGACCTCAATACCATATATCATCATTCATTACTACTCCTAACTATGTTTAATCAATTTGTTAGTGAGTTTCAGATGATTTAGACAGGATTAAATGAAGATTTGAGTTAAAGCAAAAAGCAAGTCAGAACATTAAATGCCAAGCCCACAAAAGTTGTATACTTCTGGTTAATCCGCCTGCACACGTTTGGAAAAGCAGAAAGGATGATTTCCACTTCCAGCATTAAGTGCTCCAACGGATTAATTTACAGAGAAACAACTCTGAACAATCACACAGCTGGATTAAGTGAAGATTAGAGAGAGAAGAAGACCAAAGCTTAATGGAATCATCTCCCAACACCTCCAACGGTTACAATTGGGATTACAACGGTCAATTAATGATCTCTACCTATAAATAGAGATGCATTCAATTCTTCATAACAACCAATTCAACAGAAAACGAAAATCATTCAAGAGTCATTTATTCCTTAAGATTTTCTGTGTAAAGTATCTTCTGATACATTCATACTTCGTTGTTTATCTTATCTACTCTAAAAGAGAGTTCATTGATTGTAAATCATTTATTGTGAGTTATCTCAAGTCAAGGGGACTTGGAGATTGGGTTCATTGATTACAACTTGTAAGGGGGAGTAAGTTCTAGAGAGAGAATTACTCTTGAGTGCAGAGTGTGTAATCAATCTTGTTAGTGAGAAATCCCAGAGAGTCTGGGTACTGGACGTAGGTCAGGATTGGACCGAACCAGTATAAATCTCTGTGTCTTGCTATTCTTCCCTCACTCTGTTTTACTTCTATTTCATATCCGAAAAACAGAGTATTCGAAAAGAATTTTTAGAATCCCCAATTCACCCCCCTCTTGGTGATTCAAGCTCCATTTACATTTGGTATCAGAGCCTGGTCTTCTCATAAGAGCTTAACATCTCGAGAAGGATCACCATGAACGGAATTCTGCCGGATGGAGCTTCGATCAATAGACCTCCAGGCTTCAGTGGAGAACATTACTCCTTCTGGAAGGTCAAATTCAAAGTCTTTGTAATGGCCAGCGAATATGGTCTTTGGAGAGTATTCGAAAGAGGCAACTATGAGCCATCCTCAGTTCAAGATGGCGTCCGGGTTCCCAAGCTTGAAGAAGAGTACGATGAGAATGATCGACGAAATGTCACTCTCAATAGTAAAGCTGTTCTCATGCTGCAAAGTGCTCTTAGTCAGCAAGAGTATTTCCGCATCTGTAATCTACCGTCTGCAAAAGCTATGTGGGATGCTCTGGAGATAGCCCATGAAGGAACAACTGGAGTCAAGGAGAATAGAGTTAACACTCTAATGACGGAGTATGATCTCCTTCGAATGAAGACCGGTGAATCCATCATTGATTTCCAGCTGAGATTCACCCATCTTATCAATCAACTTGCTGCATTGGGAAAAACATACGAGCAACCTGCTCAAGTAAGAAAAATCTTGAACATTCTTAGCAAAGAATGGGAAGCTAAAGTGACAACCATTGAAGAAGCTCGTGGCGAATTAATGAGTTCGGTGGCAGCATTGTTTGGCAGCCTTTCTGAGTACGAAGGCAAACTCAAGTTCAAAAAGGAACTTGAGGAAACAAGTAGCAAAAACAAAGGCATTGCACTCAAGGCTGCAAATGAAGCAAAGCAATCTGATGACGAAGAAGAAGATGGAGAGCTGGGCATGATGATTCGAAGGTTCAAGAGATTCTATAAGAAGGACCAAGGATATAAGAGATTCAACAAGGGCAGCTCCAACTTGGAGACAAAGAAGCCAATCATCTGCTATAAATGCGAGAAGCCCGGCCACATCAAGTCAGAATGCCCCCAGCTGAAGAACAAGGACAAAGGCAAGAAGAGATTCAACAAGTTCAAAAAGAAAGCCTATGTCTCAGCGATATGGGGAGATAGCTCATCAGATGAAGATGAAGCGGATGAAGAGGAAGAAAAAGCAAATATCTGTTTGGTTCTTTGAAGTAGAAGAGCAACACGAAAAGAACAATGAGGTATATGATTCCAAACCATCATATGATGAATTATTTAATGAATATACCATTGTTCAATTAGAATTTGAAAAACTTGCTGAGAAATATATTGCTTTGAAAAAGAAAAATATTACTCTTGAACAGGAAGTAGAAAAACTTTCTTTCCCTGAAAATCTCATTTGTGATGACTGTGCTGTTTTTAAAGAAAAGAATTCATATCTCACTAAAACTCTTGAAAAGTTTACAAAAGGCAGTGAGATGCTTAATGTAATTTTAAAAGCACAAAGGTTTACAAATGATCGTTCAGGGTTAGGCTACAATCCCTTGTTTGATAGAAAGAAAGGAAAGAAGAAGAGTGGTGGAAAATTTTATTTAAACTCTTTTCGAAAAACTGTACACTCTTCCAATCCATTTGCTCACTATAATTATTGCAACAGAAAGGGTCATAACACTTCATCATGCTTTCATAGGAAAGATATGAAAGATAAACCTGTTGGAAATTATCAGTGGGTGCCTAAAGGAACCTATGCTCCTAAGGCTCGAACTAACCTCAAAGGACCCAAGAAAAGATGGGTACCTAAGGCTTGATCCTTTCTGATTTGTAGGTATGTCTAAGAGCATCAAAATCTAACAAATGGTACATCGATAGTGGATACTCAAGACACATGACCGGTGATTAGTCCAAATTCGCAACAATCAAGCAAGAGGATGGTGGAAGAGTAATCTTTGGTGGAAATCAATCTGGAAAGATTGCTGGAATCGGCAAAGTTGGAAACAACGATGGGCCTCAAATCAAAGACGTTTACTTTGTTGAAGGACTTTGCCACAACCTCCTCAGTGTAAGTCAAAGCACCGATAAAGGGAACATAGTCATCTTTGATTCGAGGAATGCTTGATTGTGAGTAAAGATATTCTTTCATTAGACAATATAAAAACAAAAGCAATTTTTAGAGCTCCTAGAGAAGGTAACGTTACACTCTTAATCTCTCTAGAGATGGTTCTACATTTGAAAGATGTTTTGTAAGTAATTTGGATGATAGTTGGTTATGGCATAAGCGCTTAGCACATGTCAATATGATTCAACTTGACAGATTACTCAAAAAGGATTTAGTTATTGGTATTCCTAAACTTCGCTTTAAAAATGATATGATCTGTGATGCATGCCAAAAGGGAAAACATACTAAATCTTCTTTTAAATCCAAAAATGAAATTTCAACTAATACACCTCTTCAACTACTTCACATGGATTTAGTTGGACCAGCTAGAGTTAGGAGCCTAGGTGGCAACCTTTACACATTGGTTATAGTGGATGATTTCTCTAGATTTGCATGGACTATTTTTCTATCATCAAAAGATGAAACCTTTGATCAGTTTGTCGTTTTTGCCAAGAAGGTCCAAAACGAGAAAGGTTTTAAAATTTTAGGTATTCGCACTGATCATGGTGGAGAATTCGAGAATCATGCATTTGCTGAGTTCTGTGACAATATGGGGATTGATCACAATTTCTCAGCTCCAAGAACTCCACAGCAAAATGGTGTTGTAGAAAGGAAAAATCGAGTCCTCACCGAGATGGCCAAAGCAATGCTAAATGAGAATAATACCTCCCAAGTGTTCTGGGCTGTTGGTTGCAATCCCACTCTTTTGTTTTTAGTATGCTTGTTCTAATATGTTTTTAGCTCATCCCACCTTTGCCTTGTCTTTGATAGCGACAATGAAACCTGGTCTTTTATTTTCTAATGATAAATTAAAGCTTGAACGTTTGAATAAACATGAATTCTTTCTGTAATGGCCTGAATAAACATGAATTCTTTGTGTAATGGCCAAGCATGCGATTAAGACGATAACTAGCAGATAGAAAGAGTACCTTTGAGAATGATGCTATTTGCTGAGAGAAATCTGATAGAGGAAGATTGACTGAAAAAGATTGCAGCGCTCAAAACTAGAAATCAAAAGGAAGATCACAACCTCCACATTTCATTTCAACAAAAGCTAATAAGAGCTTAAAAAACACTCGAAACTTTTGGCCTTTGGCTTTTTTCTTCATAGTAAAAAAAGCCCTTTTTATTATAAAAACTTTCATTAAAACCGGTTTGGCCTAAGGAAAAGAGAAGAAAAAAAAGAGAGGATCCAAACAAGCACATAGTGTGGAGAAATTAATCTAAGGGCAAAGGAAGGAACAAAATGTGAAGAAAGAATGAAAAAATTTGAAGTTATCAGAAGAGGTTATTTGGTGGCACGAACGAGGGAAATTGAGGAGTGAGTACTGAGCAATTCGAAATGAAATTAGAATGCCAAGTATAGTGGAGAAGTTAATCTAGAGGCAATGGAAGGAACGAACAGAATGTGAACGAAATATGAAAAAAATTTAAAGTCTGAGAAGGATTTTAGCGGAAAGAAAATTGAGCTCCAAGTAAATTTTTGGATTGTGTCTTGGGGAAAGAAAGGAGAAATTTGTTTGACTCACTAAGCTTTAAAATTAGCTTTAAAATTTGGCAAAAAAATAAAAATAAACAAGCTTCAAAAGTTTATCTATTGGCAAAAGAAAATAGGTTTGATCCGCAGTCCAAATATGGATCTGACCCACTATGTGTTCTCTATCTCTCCTACTCAATTTTTTTTCCTGTATACATATTAATTCTTTAAGTTTATAAATTATATTTTTAATCTGTTACTCTTAATACCAATAGTCTCATTTAACAGAAATGCTGACTCCATCAAGTAAAATGGTGATTGGCAATTAAATGCTAACAAGAGACTATATACTTGCAAGCTAAACTGTCCTTGTTTGGGACTTTCCACTTTTTGAAAAGAGCTTGTAACACCCCAATTTCGTAAATGTTTTTCACAGCGTTTGGATCAGAGTTTGAGCGACAAAAATTTTTTCATAATAAAGAGTAACTGAATAACATAGATAACAATGTATCTGGCTGTTCATATGGCCATACATTCATCCGATTGTCTAACTCAAAAATAAATACAACAAAACAAAAAGCGTCTCCATCCGGTCCTCATGCTGGCTCCTTACCCTTGTCCTCGATCCTGTAACCCCTGAATCCTGAAGCTAAGGTAAGAGCTAAGGTCCAATACCCACTGGACCTCAGGTAACGATTAACCTTATGCTCATATAAACAATATATGCATAACAAATATTTCAAATATTACAGCAATGATCAAGCCAGTACGTCGTATGATCATTCAATAACAAATACAATAACATGTAAAGTTAATTCCGGTCTGCACTATTCACCCGTGCCACGATTGTAACATCCCGTTTTCCAAAAGCAGTATATTTTTTTTTCATCAGAGTAGAGCATCAGAGCATAAAAGTAACTGATATATATATAATCAAAATGCCAACAGTAGTGTGTCTGACTGGTTATAACAGCGGTACATTATACGAGTGGTTCAAAAGTAATATACAACAACGGAAAGTCTTCAGCCGCAAAAAGAAATCTTCTGCCGGTTCTCTAAGCGTGCTGCTTACTCTTCTCCTCGGTCCTCGGTCCTCCCGACCCTGAAGCTATGTTAAGAGCTGAGGTCCATTGCAATCGGACCTCAGGTAACGGTTAACCTCATATTTACATATACAGCATATGGACTACAGACAGTCAACATCAACAGTATAAGAGCACATAATACAAGCATCTCCCAAACAGCGTATCCCAGCGGCACATAGGCCCCCTGAAGCTTACCCTAGCAGCACCTAGGCCCTCCCTTGAAGCGTACCCTGGCGGCACCTAGGCCCTTAGCAAACGTACCCTAGCAGCACCTAGGCCTTCTGAAACGTACCCTGGCGGCACCTAGGCCACTAACAAGCGTATCCCAATACCCAGCAACCATAACAACAGTACATAAACATACAATACACATAGCACATACACGCATACCATAAATATCAGAGTTAGGGTTACTAGTACGCGAACGTACCTTTGTTGACGGAATACGGTATTTTAACAGCGGTATGACAGCGGTTCGTGATCACAGATATACTATAAGGATAATATCGCATTTATCAATATCTAGCATCATAACATGCATTTTAGGTATAAATTACCATTTTGCCCCTAGTTTGACTAATCGGCGAAGTTTTGCCAGAACTTCGTTACTTTGACTCTAATCTTCCAAAATTTTGCCATAACTCTTCCTCCAACATTATTTTCGAAATTAATACCTTAATTACCCCTAAAACATGATATCTAATCATACTTGGAAGATTAAAGATCAAAACAACATCTACACTAAGAACTTCAAGAACTACCGAACTAAAACTATGAACCGAAGAACTTACCCTTGAAGAACCTCCTCTTCTTGCTCTCACTTCTCCGAGCTCCTCTCTCTAAATTCTCTCTACCCCTTTCTAAGAGTGATTTTGGTGTGAATTGTGAAGAGGCAAAGGCCCCTATTTATAGGAAAAGCCAAAGGATTACAACCCTTGGATCAACCTTTAAATCAATGGCTAAGAGGATGAAGATGTGGCCTCCTTCAACATCACTCATTTTCCTCTTCTTTCCTCCACCCATTCCGTCCCCTATGTCATCTTTTCCAAAGATGAAATCATCCAAGTGATGTCACCCCCTTGTTTAACAAGTTTCCTACCAATAAGTTCCCTATTCGGTGTTGTAATCGCGTAATCTTGAAGAATCTTAGAAATCCAAGAACATAACCTCAAAGGTCTATTCATCCTCTTTAGAAATATCTAGATTAACTAAATTTTTGATCCTATTCAGGGCATTCCGTTGCCTGCCGAACATTTTCGGATAAACGTCTTCGGTTACGGAAATCGCTTCGGGTAATGTCAACTTCTGGACAAAATTACACTGAATCATAATATGTCCAGTTGTTAGCAACCTAATTCAAGGATTTTGATTTAGGATTTATTTTCTATTGGTTCTCATTTATCCTGTATGCTTTTTCACAAATTTCTTTTCTTTACTTTTTCAATAACTTCTTCATTAAGTTTTCTATTTAATTCACTCAATTTCCCTTCCAATTTCTTCTCAAAATTTTGGTTTTCATGGCCCCTTTTTGTTGAATTTTCAACCTTTTTAATTACTTAAATTATGCCCTAATTAACTTAATTAATAATTAGTCCATTGCTAATTAAACCCTTATATACCACCCTATTCATTTCCTAAACAATTAGCCAATAATTATTTATTTAATCCCTTACTAATTGTTGACAATTTTATTAATTGAGGTTAGTTATTATCTCACAACTATTGGACTGACATTGGTATTTTATGTCCCATGTAAAATATTAAAAATCATGGGGTCGTTTCGTTCTTCCAAATACTTTTTGATTTTTGCCCCATTATTTTCTAGGGAAAATAATCCCAAAAATTCCCTAAATTAGAGACAACATACTCTCTAATTTTTAAAAAATATTTTATTACCATTTAGGATTTATCATAATATTTTCAGGGCATTTTATGGCCCATAATTGCATTTTTAGGGATTTTTGACACTTTATTCCCTCAAATTTCACTAGAAATTTCCCTAGAAAATACGATAATTATAACTCCAGTTTTGAGACCACATATTCACCTATTTCCAATAGGTATCATTCACCAAACTATGATACTTATCATAATTCAGATTTTAGGGTATTACATTTCTCCCCCCGTTAAACAAAATTTCGTCCTCGAAATTTGTGCTATACCATCTAAACTTCAGACTACTAACTTCAGATCTTTACTCTGTCTGCCAGCCACTCCTCTTGGTAATCGAGAATTCTCTTTGGTTTGACTGCAACGATCTTGTCATATCATACTTTGATATATAGTGTTTCCCGTTGCTCCCATACACCGCGGTCAACACCACAGATACCAAAATGTCTCCATGGCTCCCATACACCATGGCAACACAAGATACTTTAAATGTTTCCATGGCGCCCACACACCCTGGTAACACAAGGTACCTCCTACTCAATGACACGATCGCGGTCGATTTCTAATAACTAAGAAACATGGAACACGTTATAAAGGTGATTCACGTAATCATATAATGTCTAAAGGGGATTCCTTACTAAGAGATAGTACCTTGGACCATCTCTAGGAGTTCTCTGTCCACTGCTAGTGCGTACACTCGGCCTTGGTTTTGTGGCCTCACCTCCGCAGCTTTCTTAGGACAATCTGCGATAAAGTGTCCTGGCTTCCGACATCTGTAGCAAATTCGTCTCCTCTCACAAGCAACACTAGGATGGTAATTCCCGCATTTTGGACATAGTCGGGTCTCCAGCCTTCTTGGGTTGTACTGCTGCCCAGTCTGGAATGACCTCTTGCTTTCTCTTTGAGAGTCACTCCATGGTGCCTCTCTCTTCCGCGAGGAATTTCCACAGCTGACCTCGCTACGACCCGCACTGCCACTGTTATAACTCCAGTTTTGAGACCACATATTCACCTATTTCCAATAGGTATCATTCACCAAATTATGATACTTATCATAATTCAGATTTTAGGGTATTACAACGATGTACGGTCGTGTCCTCAGCGCTAGGAAAACATAACAGCATTATTATGACTATAACCCGTAAAACTGTAATTAGTGATCTAAGTACGATTCCTTAGTCACAGTGCATGTCTAGGACAGAGTCCCGTTCATGGCTTTATGAAAGTATCCACAACATATATAAGCATACTATAAGCATCAGAGTCAGTGTTACAGTACGCGTCCGTACCTTCGTTGACGAAATATGGTACGTCTGTCGGTCGGAACACGATCACAGATATCCTATAAGGATGATATCGTATTTATTAATAAACAATATCCTAACAGATATTTTAGTCATAAATGACTATTTTACCCCTGACTTCAAAATCGCTAGCCGATAACATTTCGCTAGAGCTTCGCTACTCTGACTCCCAACTTTCAGAAACTCAATCCCTACCATGTTTTTTCCTCGTCAGGCATCTTTCAATGCAATGAGGCATAAAAACAAGAATAGGAATTTCATTTCCTACTTCCTAGATCTATCTAACATTTCTACTAAGAACTACTAAACAAAAGACTAGAACTTAAACTAAGGACCGAAGAACTTACCCAGAACCTTGCTACTCCTTCTCCAGAGCTCCTCCTTCTCTCTTCTCTCTAAAATTTCGAATTGCTCAAGGAAATTTGGTGTGAAAAACTCAAATGGAATGGAGGGCTATTTATAGAAGAAAATTGTGGCATGTTGGTAATTCTTTCTAACTTTCTCTACTTCATTATAGGCCATTGGATCTAGGGCTTCTTTTGAGACTTCATCTCCACCCTCCAATCCACCTTGGCCGACCTCCCCACTCTCTCTCTCTCTTCCCTATCCTCTTCCATGATGACATCATCTTATCTTGTAGAGATTTTCTCCTACCGGTTAATTCCCCTGCTCAGTGTTTCTAATCGAATATGCTTATAAATCTCAAATACTTTTTGAGGTAGTCTTTGTAGTTTATGTAATCACTTGAGGAGTATTTGGATTAACAGAGATTATGGTCCAATTAGGGGTCTTTACTAGCCTTTTAGTCATTTTAGGATTAACCCTGACGGTTACGAAAATGACTTCGGAGATAACCCACTTCGGGATAAAAATACACTTGTTTATAATAAGTCTTGATGTTAGATAGTTAGTTCACATATTTCAAGATACGATTTAATTTCTATCGGTTCTCATTTATCCTGTTTTCTTTTCACCAAAATATCTTCTTTTCTCTTTCCCCCTACTTGACTCACACACACACATACATACTCACACACACACACAAGTATGCACCCCCCTTTTTGACTTTTTCAACTTTGATTTTAATTAGTTTATGCTTTAATATATCTTATAGTTAATTATCCCATTGGTTCTTTTTATTTCACAAGGATTAACTTTATGGTTAATTTAGAATCCTTAGATCTAGCTTTATGTAGTTTTAATCCTAACCATTAATTTAGGTTTGACTTGTCAAAGTTGATTAGTGTCTTAAACTTATGTTTACTAATCTTTAACATATCCTATGTTGGTTAATTGGGCTTTAGGGATTTCATGTATTTAATCTTATTCATTTTCTTAATCATGCCTAATTAATTAGCAATTTTCTTCATGCTAATCTTGACCCTTCATTGGTCATTAATCTTTAATTAGGGGTTGCACATAGTTAACTTTGGACATTTCCCTTTATTCATGCCTAAACAATTAGCAATTAATTATTTATTTAATCCTCTACTAATTGTTGACAATTTTCTTAAATTAGATTAATTATTTTCTCACAACTATTGTGTTTACATTGGTCATTTATACACCATGCATTATTTTAAAAATCATAGGGCAACTTATGTTCCCCAAAACAAAATTAGATTTTTAGCATTTTAAATCCAAAGAAAATAATCTAACAAATTACTAAAATTAGAGACAACATACTTTCCTATTTTTAATAGGTATTTAATCGCCTCTTAAGACATATTTAAGATCATACTTGATCTTAGGGTATTTTATGATCCATAAATGTATTTAGGGATTTTGGCTTTGTTCATTCTAATTCCAAGAGAAATTGCCTTAAAAACAAAGTAAATACACTACAAAATTTGAGACCACATATTTTTCTATTTAAAATAGGTATTATTTATCAAAATATAATATTTAAGATAGATAATTATCCGGGTATTACGGAGCTTTTTTTTTTTTTTTTTGTCGTTGATGTTACAAAGAGGAATGATAGTTAACGAGTAATCTACTAAAAAAATTGGATATTGAATGCATAGGCAACAAGATTCATAGAGAAGCAGACTAAAATATGTTTTTTAAGGATATATTATGTTTGGTAGATCTATCACATGTGATTTTCTTTTAAGAGAGGTCCATCTAATTTTTGAAAATTCTCACCAATCTACGCTCAACCTCCTTGCATGTTTATGAATACTGAGAGAGAACCTTTCTTTATTTGATTGCTTCGTAGTTTTATTTTTATTTTTTCCCCTTTTATTTGATAGGCACAAGTATATTGTTATTGGAGGCAATTATGCTTGATGCATTATCAAGCACTAAATATATACACCTTTTTTGACATGATTCAAATCTTAATTCATCAAATTATAAGGGACTAGTCTTTTCCACTAGACCTTTTCTTTGCAGTATTTTATTCGAGTAAATATCCTTTTTGGTCCCTGACAAAAAACACGGACCCCATTTCGGTCTCTGACAAAAAAACCGACCTTTATTCGTCCTTTTTATAGGACTAAAAATGACCTTTTGGAAATTTTTGAGGGATCAAAATGTCCACCAATCGACCATTATTCATCCTTTTTATGGATTAAAAAGAACTTTTTTTTTTGTCAGGGACCAAAATGGGGTCCGTGTTTTTTGTCAGGGAACAGAAAATGTATTTACTCTTATTATTCCTTGATCATATCAATATTGATTATTTATCTACTAAAAAAAACATTGTTAATTTGCAGCTGTTATTTTGTTAGAATTGTACTAGTTTTCATCGTTGTGAACATATTTGGTAGTTGTTTTGAAAACCGCTACTAAGTGAGAGCATTGACAAACAGTTATGTAGTCGTTCAAAATAACTAATGCACACACCTGATCAAGCACGCTACAACATTAGTACTGGTATGAGACAATCACTACCAATACCAAAGCCTGGTGTGGCTCCCAAGATGACTTCAATAGTGTAACATCCCCAATTTTCATGTAAATTAATCAATGGAATATATGAATTTTTCCAAGTGGTCAGGGGTATATTATTTTTCTGACAAGATAAATTAATTATTGGGAAAATAATGTGGAATTATTTTAAATGTGATTAATAAATAAATTGAGGTAAATAATGTTAAATAAGCTAAATATGTATTTTACCTCATTATTTATTTATTATTTTCGTCCACAAGAAGAGAAATATGATACTATATTATAGTACAACATAAGAACTTAAGAAGACATACTTTGTTTCCAAAAAGGGGTCTTCAGATTCGAAATTTTCAGAGGAAATGAGGAGAAAAATGTAATCTGAAAGGGCCAAGGTTTTAACCAGTGGGTAAAGAGAGGGTTATACTTGAAGATGTGATTAAACCAAATAAAATCATCCTTTTCCCTCAGCTATTCCGTGCGTCCCAAGAGAAGAGGGAGTAAGTAAAGTGATGATGACCTAGGATTTAGAGCACAACTAGCCTATGGAAATGTGAAAGGATGGACAAGTCATATACTTATAGGACTTAAAAATAACTAATGTCCCTTTAATGAAGGAGGAGAGGAGGACGTATGATTAATGGAGTTAGAGAAGAAACATTGATTAAAGGGGCTCATTGTTTAAGGGAAAATCCATACCAGGGCCCTTTTAAACTCAGAAATTCCAATTAAGACCCCAAGACTCTGACATTTCCAGAAGAGGCCCCAGGGCCCTTTTTGACATTTGAATGTTAAATGAAAAGACAAAAACACCCTCAGTTCAGTTAGTTTCACTTTCCTCTTTTTGTGTCAAATTCGAATTGCCCGAAGAGCAGCTTCCTCCTCTCCGCTTCAGATCACTCCTCTGAGTCAGACCTCTGTGATCTCCGTTGACTATGACCGGCCTGCGTGCTTGGTTTTTGAAATCCATCTCTTCATCTTCGTGAACAGCGACATAGTAATTTTAGGGCGTCGAATTCGAAGAGGAGGAGGAATCAGTTAGTTTATTTGATGTGATTGAATCGGAATCGGTCTCGCGCAAACAAACCCGATTATTGAGATTCTACGCTTCATCTTCTTCCTCTTGCCTGAATTAAACAAAACGTGGTGGGGTTGTTTCTTGTTTTTGTTGTCGGTGAGATTTGTAGTCTATGCCTTCGGTTCTCGTGAAAGCCCTACGGTACTACCTTAGTCGCTCAGAAGGTTTGTGTCAATTTTTTTTTTCAGGTGGTTCATTCCTGCGAACGTGGTTCTGGGTTCCATATCAGGCTCGCTGATCGGTCTAGCTGTGGCCTTAATTGTTTGTCCTCCATACCCTTTCTTCAAATTCACAATCGTACAAATCGGAATTGGTAAGCCCTCTTAGTAGCGCCTTAATTTACAGTTATGCTTAAGTACTTGATAGTCCTAAATATGCCCACTACATCTGCAACTTTGTTGTACTCTTAAATTACCGTCCTTTGATGGTGTGCATATTAGAGTCAACAACATGTGGGTCTCAAAACCTAATACTTCTGTACTGGTATGGGAATTCATACATGAATCAATAATGTCTACGGTTAGTTTTTTTCCCATAAGTTTTTCATTGAAGTTCTTGGAATTAGGACTCGCTCTTTTTCAAAGGGAAATTCTATTTCAATTGTATACTCCCAATTGTGTAACTTTCTAGTTTAAGACATTAGATGAGGTCTGTAAGGCTAGTACAAAATGAAGAAATAGCTGGATGAGTTTGAATTGAAATGGTTTTTTTTAGCAATTATGCTGGTGCATCTTATTGTTATTAGCTTCCTAGAATGCCAATCCTAAACGAAAAAATTGTGAGAACTATATGAAGTATAGCTGCTGAAATGAGTATTTAATATGCTGCAAACTCTCTAATTTGGCTGGAAAAGGCAAATTCCCCCTGTATTCTCAACTTTGATGATGAAATTGAAGTTTGTATGTTGTTCTATTCCCTTCCCCATTTCTTGAAAGGTGTTTTGTATGCTACCACTAGTTTTTAGTTTGAAGGGATAAGAGAATTGATGTTTGGTCAGACATCACATGCACCTGCACTTTTTCATTGTTGGCCTTGAATGGTTGAACTAACTTGTAGTTGTACGAGTGGGACATGTTCATTCAAACATGTTCCTTTCACTCTTGTTAATGAACCTGAATGTTGAATTAAATTTCTTGAAAACAACTTTCATGTGTTGCGGTCGAATACATTAATTTTCATATTGCAGTGCTTATAGTAACGCTATTTTGACCCCCCAACACATGAATTTTCATATTGCAGTTTTTGAACACAACGAACAACAATGAAACAATCTCAAAGGGACGTGAGGTTCTCAGGTTACAACTTGTTCACAGAAGAATTCTTGAAGCAACATAAGCAAAAACAAAAGGCAAAGGGGAAGGCGAAGAAAGGTGTAGGAGGCGACCAAAGAAAGCATAATGACTTAAGTCACCAAATGAGACAAGCATGGAAAAGGTTGAGTTCAACTTAGAAAGGTGAATACACCAAGAGAGCTCAACAACTAAGAGGCCCTGGTAAAGTGGACAAGTATGTTGTGCCATTCCTAACGAGCTGCGCACCGAAGACTTTCACTAAAGTATGCCATAACTTAAAGGAGCGACCGGAGGCCATGGAAAGGCTGAAAGCAATTGGGTTTCATAGGTTGGTGGAAATTAATTGCCGACAAATAAACCGCTCCTTATGTGCACAATATATGGCATGTTTTGACCCTCCAACAAAGCAAGTGTCCATTAGAGGGAAGACCCGAGTCATAGGGGCTGAACATGTGCATCAACTTATGGGTCTACTTGGGGGTAAGGGCATAGAAGTTAAAATTTCTGAGCAGAACCCAACTTATAGGGACTTTAGGCGTGCCTACAAGAATATAAAGTATAAAACACTCGGTGACACTTTTTCAGGAAAGTTAGATGAAAACTTTGAGTATCTTTTTGTGTTATTCACCCTAGGTACCCTGTTGGCTCCAAGTGCATCCATTTTTGTTAGTGACTGTATGTTGAAGGTTGTGACGCTCACTAAGGATGCACTTGGTGGGTTTGATTGGTCCTCCTTCATTCTTGAAGAACTCAGCCAACAGATCCATAAGTTCAACAAAGACTCTCACAAGTCCAAGGCTAACAAGAGGAAAACCGTTGGAGGATGTGTATACTTCCTCATGGTAAGTTGTGCTTAACTAAGTTTGTATGACAGATTTTATACATCAATTGCTAAGTGGTGTTATTAATGGTTTGAAATGTATTTTTTTCCAGCTCTTTAGTTTGCAAAATTTTGCTTTCGGTGACAAGGTAGCCTCTGAACACGAGTCGGCCATGGCTTATTGGACTGACGACAGGGTTAAGAACAGAGCATTGCTGGAGAAAAAAAAGAAAAAAAAGGCCTTCTCGCTCGCCTCTCTCGTTCTCAGCCATCATACACTACATCGGCATCGTTTGACCCTCACACGATGCTTACTCACCCGGTAACGTGTGACAACAATTATTCATGGAAATTTAATTTTTTTACATTATGTAATTTGTGTAATGATAGCTGTTGTTGCTGTCATTGATGATTTAACAATTGATTTTTGATTTTCCAGGAAGTTCGCACCACATATTTCAGGCTTGTGTCCATGTTGGGACAAGAGATGCTGGCCCTTCAAGATAGATTAACTGAGTCACCCAACAACCAGCCCTCAAGTTCCGAAGAGTGTGAGGAAGATGATGAGGAGAGAGATGAGGAAGATGATGACAAAGAGATAGATGAGGAAGATGATGACAAAGAGATAGAGGATGAAGATGATGAGAAAGAGATAGAGGATGAAGATGATCATATTGTGGACATTGATGATGATGACGACCACCGTCACGTCACACCTATTGTTGAACATGGTCTTCACGTGGAACCCACTGAAGAGTATGTTGTGGAAGAAGAAGTGGTCAAACCCCAACTACAAGAGGGAGAATGAAGCGACGGAAAAATTAGAAGATCCAAGAGGGTGATAACCCGTAGCAGTGTGTTAAAATCTCCTTGGATCGATCCAAACCGCAAGACGAAGGGAAAGAGGCCGTATGATGGGAAGGAGCAACTGTATGAGTTGAATCTACCACTAAAGATGAGGCTGAGGAGTATGTATATGTAACTTGTGCACATGGACTTACGCATATTTAAAAAAATGCATATAATGCTTAACATTGTCATTTGTTGTCATTTAGGGAATTTGTTGATATGAACGGCTGGCACCTCCAGAGGGTAGAGCTACTTTGTCTGAAACCACGTACCTGGATAAACGATACGGTATGGCCTGTGCACTTCTGTCATGAATTAGTACAAATTGATAAATATGGCTTTAGTTGTTGCTAGGTTTCTGTTATACAGTAATCATGTACTAGCATTTTGTGCATATTCAGGTAATGACTATGGTTGCCAAGACATTGGTTGCTGATCAACTGGAGAATGGAGGGACAGTCACCCAACACATTTTCAATGCACATTTCATGCAAAAAATGATAAAGGATCCGATGACTTGGTCAGTGCAAGCCAATAAAGCTGAGATCTTGCCGGACCGTATATGATATAACATCGGGGACTGTCGTTTCATCTTTGGACCATCACTGAGGTGGGATCACTGGTTCTGCTATGTTATAGACACGACAACGATGAACTTCTACTCCCTAGATTCGTTAGTCGACACATGGACATATTCACGCATACAACGCCAAATGGAAGATGAAAAAAAGTGGGGAACCAAGATAAAAAAGAAGGCAAAAAAACCTCATTCCTTTAAGGAAAAGGAAAAGATGGCAACTCTTGTGGTAAGCTGAACTGAATTTCAATGTGTGTTAAAGTTAGAAAATGGTCAACATAATTGTGATCTTTTTGTGTGAAATTTAATTTTAGCGAAAATGCTTCATGGACATACTCCGAATGGTAAAGCCACAATTGTTTGAGCACGAGGATAGAATTCCCAAGGGGGTGACATGGTCTAAAGTCCATGTCCAAACGGATGTGTAAGTGTCTATTAAGTTATTCAACATCTATATATATAATGTCCATGTTAAATGAATCAGGTTGTTAACACCTCAGTAAATTTCTTGTTTTCAGGGACTCATGTGGTGTTCATGTCGTTTCGTGGTTGCAAATGTGGGATGCCACTGAGCAAGAGGATGGATACACGATGCCTTCCTACTCCATGGATGACATCCGGGAACTGAAGATTAGCATGTTGTGGTGGTTGGTCAGTGATCGAAACAACCGGCATCGAGACAAAGTGTTGTCAATGATTGAGGACTCCCACAAGCGGAAGATGAGAAGTTAGGAAGCAATCGTTTAATTTAGTTAGGCTGACTTGGTTTTAAGTGTGTATACATCTCATCGGTTGTATGACAGATTTTATTACAGCAATTGTGGAGAACATTTGAGTTGATATTTATAACAAAGTTTAGTAACTTTTATGATGTATGTGACATGACATTTTTATATGAATGATAAAGACAATTGTTTCCTTCATCTCTGTCATTGTTAGTTTGTGCGTGCAGATGCTACAAAATGGGATATAATAAGGTACTCATTTACCAATATGATCAGGAAAAACTAACAACATGATCAGCCCACACTAACAACATGATCAGCCCCCTTTAACAACATCATCAGCCCCCATTAACAACATGATCAGCCCCCTTTAACAACAACATCAACCCCCTTTGACAACCAAATCAGACCCCTTTAACATAAACATCAGACAAAAGAAGAACCATATCAGAAAAAATGCATAACTATATCAACCCCAACTATATCAGAAACAAACTAACAACATGATCAGCCCCCACTAACAACATGATCAGCCCACACTAACAACATCATCAGCACCCACTGACAACATGGTCAGCCCCCACTGACAACATGATCAGCCCCCACTAACAACAACATCAGCCCCATTAACAACATCATCAGCCCCCACTGATAACATGATCAGCCCCCACTAACAACATCATCAGCACCCACTGACAACATGGTCAACCCCCACTCACAACATGATCAGCCCCCACTGACAACATGATTAGCCCCTACTAACAACGTGATCAGCAACCATTAACAACAACACCAGCCCCCATTAACAACGTGATCAGCCCCCACTAACAACGTGATCAGCCCCCATTAACAACAACATCAGCCCCCATTAACAACATCATCAACCCCCACTGACAACATGATCAGCCCCCACTAACAACATCATCAGCACCCACTGACAACATGGTCAGCCCCCACTCACAACATGATCAGCCCCCACTAACAACATCATCAGTACCCACTGACAAAATGATCAGCCTGAAAGACTTGGCTATCACCCAAGAGGGGGGTGAATTGGGTGTTTGATTAAAAACTTAGAACTTTAAGAACTTTTTCTTCACTTGAATCCTTGACCTACGTCCAGTCCCAAGCTCTACTTGAGAATTTCAATCCACTATCTTCTTTCAACTTGATTACACGTTCTGTACTTGAAGTAATCCTCACACTAGGATTGACTCCCCTTACAAACCGTAATCAACACACTGTTTGATTACACACTCGCACTCAAGTAATCCTCTCACTAGGATTCACTCCCTTACAAGTTGTAATCAACACAATGTGTTTCCCACTCAAGATCACCCAATCTTGAGTAACTCTAAGGTAGAATGATAGGATGTTTACAATGATTCTTCTTTCCCTTAGAAGTGAATGGATAAACACCGAAGTACAATAAAAGACATTTCACTCTCTATGATTTATAGACATTGAAAATCAGAGAGTAAATGATAATCATATCAGAGTAATAGCATGTTGAAGGTGTAAGCTTGTTCCTCTCGCTTGTTGTCTATTTGAAGGTTTGTATGCAGCTCTATATATAGCGGCAAATCTTCATATGACTGTTGCTTCTCAATTCGAATTGTCTCCATTTGAATTTCTAGTTGTTGTGGTCATGGATGAGGAATATAGCCGTTGGGTCATAATGTTTCTTGAATATCGATGATTGCTCGCATTGAAGATTATGACCGTTGCATATCCATTCGATTTGACTCCATTCGAAATTCTAGCCGTTGGGAACAATTCGACTTAAATATTTGAATGTTGATTCTTCAAGAATTGATCCCCGATATTCAGTGCTTTCTGTCCGTTTGAAGATGATTATCCACCATTCTAGCAAGTTGCCCATTTTGCTTCGTTTTTGAATGAATATTAGAATAGTGACCTGTCATGAACATTAAATTCGAATGCTGAATCTGTTTGGCTTATGTCCGTTGGAGTATTTCATCATCCGAATGATTTAATCCTTTGGAGAAGCATTACAATTGAGTATTCAACTTCATTTCTGCAAGTTATCTCGTGTTCTTTCCCATTTCGAAATTCGACGCAAGGTTCTTCACAAATCTGTCACTTTGAGATTTGCTTCTAATCCTTCATTTTAATCACCCGAAACTTATACATAAATGATATAAATAATGTTAAGAAGAAGTATAAGTTATTGGGTAATCATCTGGATGAGAAATGAGACTTTCGGAATGGTGTTTTTCTGATGCGGGAGCGTGAACTCGAGTTTACATAAGTAGGCTCGAGTTTGCAAAGCTTTTGAATGTCTCGGTTCGGGTGCAAACCGGAGGTTTAGAGACAAACTCTAGAGTTTGTAAGATCCAGAGCTCGAGTCCATACTTATAGGCTCGAGTTTGGGTCTCTTCAAAATCATATTTTGCTCTCTGTCTTGTCTAGGCTCGAGTTTGTAACTTATAGGCTCGAGTTTGGATGATTTTCGCGACCGATAGCTCTCGTAACCCGCGAACTCGAGCTTGCCAACTAATAGGCTCGAGTTTGCTTCTCTTTAGCAAATTGCAATACCCAGAACAGACTGTCTACTTTCGGGGGCCATATCTCCCTGGTCTGAACTCCGTTTTAGTTGTTTAACCTATCGATGGAAAGCCCTTTGAGTCGACTTTCTAGTGCCACCGATTTCATCTCAATTGGATTCTCCGTTTGTGAGATAAACTCAAAACATTGAAGGTTGGTCATTTGTGTGACGTGAATATCACTGTCAACTTCATAAATTTATAGCTCCTTCATATTGACTCCGTTTGGCTTCAATTATATATCAAAATGACGCATTGGGAGTCTAGTTTCATATGCCACTGGTTTCACTTCAATCCGATCTTTATTTTAGGAGATATCATCGAATGACCACACGTCGCCCGAGTGAAACGTGGAACAGAGTAGCTGAAATGTTGAACACCGCTGTAAGCTCGAGTTTGCCAACTAATAGGCTCGAGTTTGCCTTGTCCAGAGGCACCAGAAATGCTGAAGACACTACAGGCTCGAGTTTGCTAATGATGGGCTCGAGTTTGGAGTTCCAAACCTGAGGTTTGAGTTCTAAGCTAGAGTTTGACTTGTCCAGAGGCGCCAGAGTTGCTGAGGACATTACAGGCAATAAAGATATTCCATTGCATTGCAAGTTCTTCCTTCTTCAATTTCTTCTCTCCTTCTAGATTATCCCCCAAAATCATTTGATAACCTCTTGCTTCCTTAATATTATGATATTCCCATTATATTGTGCAAGAGCTTCTTTCTTCAATCAACATTCTCCATCATAAAACTTTGCATCTACATTAAATATAATAATTAGTCAAAGTAAAAGATAAATGTAGTATGCAACCTTTTGCTATTAAGAATGACATCTATATAAGACATCATCAAAACTAATCAAAACCAACATTCTCCCCTTTTTGATGATGGCAAATACTTTAAGAAAAATATGTATGAATATGAAAAACTAATAGACCCAGCATATTTTTATTTTTCTTGCCATTCTCTCCCCTTATTTGTCATTAGCAAAAAGTTGAGTTTAAAGAAGAGATACTTGTAGAGAGACAAATAGGAAAGCAAATTAGAAAGAATCAAAGAATTGATTTTCTCTCCCCAATTTGAAATTGTTTTCATTCTAAATATTATGCAATTTGGGATGTTGTTTTGAAAACAAGTTTGATGGAGTTTGGAGAGGTTTTCAAAAACATCTTTGACAATTAAAGCATATAAATACCAAACATGTGCAAAGTTTCTAATGAATATAAAAGATAGAGATTAGAAATGCTCATGTTGATTTTGCAAATTAATGATTGATCGATGAGGTCCATTTGTTTGCTTTGTATGAGATCATTTCCATCCTTCTCCTTTCATTCATAGAACTCTTCTGCAGAACATGTCAACTGGCTTTAAGAAGGTTTCTTCTTCTTTTCTTTTTTTTTTGTAGAGCATATCACAACTCCAGTGTGATTAAGACATCTTTCCTCAATGTAATAGTTTTTCCTTGTAGTATGTTGAGGAATGTCCTAACACATAACAGAATCTCCTGCTACAAATTGATCACTTTCTTTTCCAAAGAGATTTGTTAGTGCAATATGATATCGAAATATCCCTTGATATTTTCAAATTAAGATAACCAATTCATCATCAAAACTAATACAACATAGTAGATGTAGATGATAATACTTAAAGGGATTTTCTCAAATAAAGGAGATGAGCTTTTAAGATATAAAACACATGTGAATGTGAAGCTCCCCCTTAATGAATGCATGTAAGTTTGATTAATGAGCATAGAAAATCTTATCCATAATGATAAGCATTTATCAAATCATAGTTCATGAATGAAATCAGATTTTTCAATAATGATAGTGAACTATGAAGATTGTTTCAAATCTTGAATGTTCTTTCAAATCATGATAATGAATTATGAAATCAAAATTTTGATGAATGAGAGAGTCATTTTTGAAACATGCTTGAAAATAATGCTCACTTTAAACATGGTGGAAGTCAACATGTTTAATGAATAAATCAGAATGCTTCAAGATTAAGAGAACATGTGAAACATTGAAGTTTACATGTAGAAGAATTTTCTCAAGAGCAAAAGTCATGAAGGTAAAGCATTATTGAAATATGCTTAGCACAATAGAGAAATAATAACTTTGCTATGACCGAAAGATAATCTTGCATCTTAGGATTAGAAGAGTATGAATGCTCAAGGCGAGACTATGAATCCAGTTACTCAAAATAGGGATGAAAGGCAAAGTTTATGAATTTGAGTAACAACATGTTTACTAGGATTCATGAATGATGAAGCACAAACTCATTAGTTCAAATGACTAGAGTTCCAGAATATTTTCCTAGTAAGTTATTCCTTTAATGGTTAATGCATTATCATTCAATGCACTAATGAACATTTATAAATCTTGGAATAACTTGGCCAATAACATTTCACAAATTGAGTTCTTTTCTTGAAGATAGGATTGAAACTCATATATGGATAACTTATTAGACATGAAGTCCAACTAGTTAGAGAATTAGACAAAGGAGTTCAAGCAACACATTGAATATCAAAGATCAATATGTGAATGATAGGAAAATTCAACTAGATAAGTTTGAAGCATATCCAACATTCGAATACATTATTAACTTCCAATTTTGAAACATCATTTGAATGCAATCAAAGTATGGATATGTTTTCAAAAACATTTGTTTGCATTTTCTCAAAGCGGTGTGAATTGAAATCCAAGCAAATTTAAGACTTGTACTTTTTCAAAAATATAAACTCAAAGAGTTATGCACAAATTCACTTGTTTGATCAATAGAAACTCACTAATTTGATTAAATACAGTTAGGAATATTAGTGATTGATGATATGGAATATATAGATCAAACAATAAGATTTCACAAATTTCGAGCAAGTTTGAAAATATTTCTTAGCTTCTGTGAAGAGCAAACTTTAGAGTAAAAATGTAAACTCTGGAGTTTGTTATTTTTCCAAAGGGACGAACTCGAGTTCATGAAAGTAGGCTCGAGTTCATTTCATTGTAAAGCATTTATCGCGAAAGCCAACTGAAATCACATTTTGTAAAATGGGCAAACTCGAGTCCATTAGTGAGCGGGCTCGAGTTCGACACTGTTCATGCCAAAATAAATTAGTTCTTCAAAACGTGAACTGGAGCTTAGATATAAACTCTGGAGTTAGAAATTCAACTTTACTCATTTTAAAGTACCGGGCTCGAGTTCATAAAAATAGGCTCGAGTTTGACACTATTCATGTCAAACCAAATTAATTATTCCCGAGAAAACCGGAGGTTTGAATATAAACTCTAGAGTTTGCGAAAATATAAAAACTTGGAAGCTCTCTGCCAAGGGCAAACTCTACACAAAACTCTGGAGTTTAAACAAACTCTACACAAAACTCTGGAGCTTAAACAAACTCTACACAAAACTCTGGAGTTTAAACAAATGGTTTTTAATTGGGAAACTTCCCGCAAGAGGCAAACTCGAGCTTGCATCTGCAGGCTCGAGTTTACACATTTGTAAACTCTTAAAACTCATTTTTTTTGAAGGATTAAAATAGGAATTTGCATTTCTAAACTAAAGTTTGGTTTTGACAGAAAGATTGCTGATTGAAATTGATTAAGTTTCAAATCCTTTTAACCAAAAGCAAATCAAAAATGAATTTCATATAATCATTGTAAGAGGCAAGGATTAGATATCACCGTAATTCCTTTTATCTTCATAGAAGCTTGCTTGGTTGAGATGGGTTGATGTAGATAACTCCTTTTCCAATGTTCACCATCAACATCCAGCATAGGTTGTTTAGCTTTCTCAAGACTTGGATCATTTCTCTATGTTGCATCTTTGAGAAGCTTTCCTTGATCCTACAAAGCTGTATAAATCCTTTTCTTTCTTGGTATCCAACCTTCCTTGGATCCAATCTTTGTTAGCTTGTAGAGACCAAAAATTCACATGCTCTTATGAATATAATCAATTCAGCATAGATGAGCACAATGAATTAATCATGACTTTATGCATAAAAGAGATACTTTCTTTTCAAATCATCATGTATGCATACGAAATTAAGTTATTAACATTGCAATCCCTTTGAAGAATAAATCAGGATGTTAAAGCCCAATTTTAAAATAGTTTGCAATGTTCATTCCTAAGGTTACAGAATACAAAACCTCAATGAATATTTCAAATGATAGAAAAGGAGGTTTTACCATTGTATACCTTTACCTTAGGTACTTGGAGTATTGCCTTTGCTTACCCATTGGTTCTTCATATATTTTCTTATGGGTGTGGGCAAGGCTCTCTCGAAAAATGTAGACTTCAAGAGTCTTCTATTTGATGCTTGAGAGGTTCTCCTCTTCTTGTTCTCCTCAAGATAGTTGAATGATACTCTATGGTAGTTTGTTCTTGAGGTGGATGATACTCTTCTTACTTGTATCCATTGCTTCCTTTGATGTTTAGACCTTGTAGTTCTAGCAATGGATGCCCCGAGGTTTCTCTTGCTTGATGATATGATCTTCTTCATTGGTGCATGAGAACCTCTTGGCTTCTTGTTCATCTTTTCTATACCCTTATGTCCATTGATTTTCAAATCATTCTGCACACATAAAGCACTAGATGGATGTTTTGGTACCCATTTATACTTGGGTCCTTGACTGTTAGTAGTGGACCTTACTTGTCCTTTAGGAACCCAAACTAATTTATTTCTCATATTAGAATTTCTCCTAATATAGCATGTATGAGAGATATGTCCAGAATTTCCACAATAATTGCAAATAATAGAATGATGCATATTATGTTCAGTTTTGCAAGAATTGTATTGATCAAGCGGATGCAATGTCAAATGACCCATATTTGTATATTCTTTATTCCCACATGGTTTTCCAGCATGATTTTCGAAAACATGTTCATTTTTCAACATGGAATTAGTAAATGGTTGCAGAACAGTTTTATGCAAATGTTCATAAACATTTTTAACTACACAAGAAGAATTGGAATGGTTTTCCATATATGCATCTCGAGCTCCAAGTAATTGTTGATCACTGTCGTGAACAATGAGCTCTTCTTGGGAATCCTCACTCTCTTGTTCTTCGTATTGACTAGATCATGGAAGTGTTCTAAGATTTCTCCTTCTTTATTCTTCACTTCCAATTGTTCATCAAATGTGGATACACAAATGATAGTTTCGGATGAACTGTCAACACTTTCAACTTCAACACAATTGTTAGAAGTATAAATAGAATCAAGAGTATCCCAAATTTCTTTAGCACTAGAGCAACATTTGATTTTCTCAAAATCTTTTTCGGTTAAAGACCTATATAATATGTTCATTGCTCTAATGTTCAATGAAAACATTTTCATATCTGTTTCTCATCCAATCCTTTCTTGGAGTAAAGTCAAAAACATTTGTAAAGACTTTCCACATATCAAAATCAGTTGCTTTGATAAAACTAGTCATTCTAGCTTTCCAAAACCAAAAATCAATATCTTTGAAAAGTGGTGGAATGGTAAAGTCAAAACCTTTCAAAAACGAGCAGCACCCAAAATTAGCCATTTGATAACTCTTGAGACTGTTAAGTCCTTTAAACAAGAGCCTAGCTCTGATACCAAATGAAAGACTTGGCTATCACCCAAGAGGGGGGGTGAATTGGGTGTTTGATTAAAAACTTAGAACTTTAAGAACTTTTTCTTCACTTGCTGGAAATAGTTTGAATGTCAATAATAATTTATAAAGTGATAAGTAATCATTCATATATCTTGGAATGTAAGAGATAAGGGAAGAGAATATGCAAACGGTGATTTATACTGTTCGGCCCAATCCTTGACCTACGTCCAGTCCCCAAGCTCTACTTGAGAATTTCAATCCACTATCTTCTTTCAACTTGATTACACGTTCTGTACTTGAAGTAATCCTCACACTAGGATTGACTCCCCCTTACAAACTGTAATCAACACACCTGTTTGATTACACACTCGCACTCGAAGTAATCCTCTCACTAGGATTCACTCCCTTACAAGTTGTAATCAACACAATGTGTTTCCCACTCAAGATCACCCAATCTTGAGTAACTCTAAGGTAGAATGATAGGATGTTTACAATGATTCTTCTTTCTCTCAGAAGTGAATGGATAAACACTGAAGTACAATAAAAGACATTTCACTCTCTATGATTTATAGACATTGAAAATCAGAGAGTAAATGATAATCATATCAGAGTAATAGCATGTTGAAGGTGTAAGCTTGTTCCTCTGCTTGTTGTCTATTTGAAGGTTTGTATGCAGCTCTATATATAGCGGCAAATCTTCATATGACTGTTGCTTCTCAATTCTGAATTGTCTCCATTTGAATTTCTAGCTGTTGTGGTCATGGATGAGGAATATAGCCGTTGGGTCATAATGTTTCTTGAATATCGATGATTGCTCGCATTGAAGATTATGACCGTTGCATATCCATTCGATTTGACTCCATTCGAAATTCTAGCCGTTGGGAACAATTCGACTTAAATATTTGAATGTTGATTCTTCAAGAATTGATCCACGATATTCAGGTGCTTTCGTCCGTTTGAAGATGATTATCCACCATTCTAGCAAGTTGCCCATTTTGCTTCGTTTTTGAATGAATATTAGAATAGTGACCTGTCATGAACATTAAATTCGAATGCTGAATCTGTTTGGCTTATGTCCGTTGGAGTATTTCATCATCTGAATGATTTAATCCTTTGGAGACGCATTACAATTGAGTATTCAACTTCATTTCTGCAAGTTATCTGTGTTCTTTCCCATTTCGAAATTCGACGCAAGGTTCTTCACAAATCTGTCACTTTGAGATTTGCTTCTAATCCTTCATTTTAATCACCAAACTTATACATAAATGATATAAATAATGTTAAGAAGAAGTATAAGTTATTGGGTAATCATCTGGATGAGAAATGAGACTTTCGGAATGGTGTTTTTCTGATGCAGGAGCGTGAACTCGAGTTTACATAAGTAGGCTCGAGTTTGCAAAGCTTTTGAATGTCGGTTCGGGTGCAAACCGGAGGTTTAGAGACAAACTCTAGAGTTTGTAAGATCCGTGCTCGAGTCCATACTTATAGGCTCGAGTTTGGGTCTCTTCAAAATCATATTTTGCTCTCTGTCTTGTCTAGGCTCGAGTTTGTAACTTATAGGCTCGAGTTTGGATGATTTTCGCGACCCGATAGCTCTCGTAACCCGCGAACTCGAGCTTGCCAACTAATAGGCTCGAGTTTGCTTCTCTTTAGCAAATTGCAATACCCAGAACAGACTGTCTACTTTCGGGGGCCATATCTCCCTGGTCTGAAATCCGTTTTAGTTGTTTAACCTATCGATGGAAAGCCCTTTGAGTCTAATTTCTAATGCCACCGATTTCATCTCAATTGGATTCTCCGTTTGTGAGATAAACTCAAAACATTGAAGGTTGGTCATTTGTGTGACGTGAATATCACTGTCAACTTCATAAATTTATATCTCCTTCATATTGACTCCGTTTGGCTTCAATTATATATCAAAATGACGCATTGGGAGTCTAGTTTCATATGCCACTGGTTTCACTTCAATCCGATCTTTATTTTAGGAGATATCATCGAATGACCACACGTCGCCCGAGTGAAACGTGGAACAGAGTAGCTGAAATGTTGAACACCGTAAGCTCGAGTTTGCCAACTAATAGGCTCGAGTTTGCCTTGTCCAGAGGCACCAGAAATGCTGAAGACACTACAGGCTCGAGTTTGCTAATGATGGGCTCGAGTTTGGAGTTCCAAACCTGAGGTTTGAGTTCTAAGCTCGAGTTTGACTTGTCCAGAGGCGCCAGAGTTGCTGAGGACATTACAGGCTCGAGTTTGCAAGTTATGAACTCGAGTTTGCTCATCCTGGAACTGTTTTTGATGGTTTAAACTCGAATTGATCCGTTCTAGCTTCCATATGATCTTGGATACTTCTAGCATCAATATAAGAACTTCAATAAAGATATTCCATTGCATTGCAAGTTCTTCCTTCTTCAATTTCTTCTCTCCTTCTAGATTATCCCCAAAATCATTTGATAACCTCTTGCTTCCTTAATATTATGATATTCCCATTATATTGTGCAAGAGCTTCTTTCTTCAATCAACATTCTCCATCATAAAACTTTGCATCTACATTAAATATAATAATTAGTCAAAGTAAAAGATAAATGTAGTATGCAACCTTTTTGCTATTAAGAATGACATCTATATAAGACATCATCAAAACTAATCAAAACCAACACAACCCCCCACTAACAACATGATCAGCCCAAACTAACAACATGATCAGCCCCATTTAATATCAACATTAGAAAAAAAAAAACCATATCAGAAAAAATGCACAACTATATCAACGCCAATTAACAACCATATCAGAAAAAACTGAGAACCACATCAGACCCTACTGACAACATCATCAGCCCCCACTGACAACATGATCAGCCCCCACTGACAACATCATCAGCCCCCACTGACAACATGATCAGCCCCCACTAACAACATGATCAGCCCCCACTAAAAACATGATCAGCCTCCACTGACAACATGATCAGCCCCCACTAACAACATGATTAGCCCCTACTAACAACGTGATCAACAACCATTAACAACAACATCAGCCCCCATTAACAACATGATCAGCCCTTTAACAACCATGTCATAGACCCTTAACATATATTTTTCAACGTCATTTACAATTGTATTACAATATGAAAATGTGTACATATATGACACTTGGATACAATTGTGACAACAATATCCAACGTTCATTTACAACACCAAATGCATCTACAATTCATAATAACAACATCACACACCATCTCCAAAAATAATATGGGTGTGAATTTCTCTGTAAAAACATATACAACAAAAGAGTGTGAGAGGCAATGCATAAAAAAGAAGCCGCCAAGACACCATGAATGATCAACTTGGATTTGGATTCTTGCAAGTCCTGATTGAGTGTCCCTCCTCATGGTATCTACCACAAAGATAAACCTTCTTGTCTTGGAATTGAGATTCCAGCCTTTTTTTTGGCGATCTACCTGGCGGCCTTGTACTAATTGGAGGCTCCAAGAAAGTCTCAGTTAGCATGTGTATGACCGTCGGCTTCTCAACACATGGACAATCATGTGTTGCAACTGGCCGCATGCTATGTGCATATATTTTCTCTTGTGTTGAAAGTGCGAAGCAATCATCTACAAATGCGTACACACTACCATTAAGTAACTTAATTGCTGCACATGCATGTGGGCAAGGTAGTCCACTCATTTGCCATGCTAAACAAGAGCATTCTTTTGCAACCAAATCAACAACAACATAACTTGAGGCATCACCGCGTCTAGTTTCAACCATACACTGGTTCTCCCCATAATGTTGAGCATGCATATTTTCTGCAAAGTTCACATGTTGCAACAATTTTTTTTCTATGTTAGGTCCTACACCATTTTTCCAATTCACCAAAGCCATCTTGCTTGCAAGCAACTTCGCAGCCAACTTCTCCCTATGCTCATTTATTAACATTGACACGGTGTGCTTCCGCTCCTTCACAATCCATGCATTAAAAGATTCAGCAATATTAGTGGTTATGTTATCCCACCTTTTGAAAGGAAACTTGCTTAGAGCCCATCGATCAACATCCCCATGAGTCTCAACCCATTGTGCCAATGGCGGATTGAACATTTTTAATTTTCCCATCGCAACAGTGAATTCTTGCACTTGCCTTGCGTACGCAATTCCATCGAGGAGGTGCAATGCAATATCATTGCTATTCCCAGCGGTACGTGGCATCCATTTCATGATGTTGAGGAACTGTGCACTATAATTTTCCTTAACATTCCTGTAACAAAATGCATGTCTCTCGGTGCCAAATATATCATTTACAGCACCAATAATGGAATTATTCCGATTAGACACAATTGTTATCATCATTGATCCTGTAATCTGTTTTACATTATTTAGAAACCAAGCCCAATCATCATAGGTCTCACCACTAACAATTGTTGGAAATTATGTACTAGGTGCAATCATTAATTACCATAATTCTCATTGCCCTAACATGACACTCATGTTTTACTTGTGCAAGTGGCTTAGTAAGAGGATCAACGACATTGTTTTCTCCTGGTACTTTGCATAATTTTTGTATCACCTCGATCATTGATTTCTCTGATAAGATGAAATTGCTTGAGTATGTGGTTGGTCCTTTGATGTGACTTAGGCTCCTTGGTCTGTGCAATAACGCCGCTATTGTCACAGAACAAGTCTTTTGGATTTAAGATGGTAGGAACCACCCCTAGTTCATTAATGAACTTACTAATCCAAAAGGCCTCCTCAGCTGCATTTGATGCCACAGAATCCGAACCTAACCCTAGCGTGAAACAATTGTATTCATAACGCGATCTTTTCGAAAAAGGATGATCTTTTGGATAAAAGATGAATGCTTCAAAATCGGTTTATCATATATTTCGATTTTAAGCATGCAAGATTCGGTTTAAACACATAATAGGATTTGATTTTAGCATATATGTATCTCATACATAAAAGCATCTAAAATAACCCAATTTAAACGCTCTGTTGAGTTGGCTCTGATACCACTGTTGGGATCCGTACACGCAGCGGAGTAAAAAATTTTACTAATCCCATTGGAGGATCGCTCAATGACGTTTAAATCAAGGTTTAGGGTTTCCGAATCGTACCTGTGCAGAACAATTGAACTGGTGGGCTACCTTCTCAATCATCAGAAGTCGACTCTTAGAATCGCCTTCCTCTACCGGCATCCACACGAACAGCCTTCAGAAACATGAACGGAAGCTTGCTAGCGCCTCTGAACGGTGCGTCTCTCTATTTTCTATCTAGGGTTTCTCGCGGCTTTCTAATACGCTTGACTAAAAGTCCCATTGCTTTAACGCCCCCACTTGGGTTACAAGCTGGCGCAACTCAGCTCGGCAGTTTTGAGCATCTCATGCAGTTTAGAAATTGATTCCTCCATGTTGTTCATGTTGTAATCAATGACAAAGTTATGATAACTTCCTGGGAGTGAGTTCAAGATCACATCTGTAGCTAACTCCTGGGACATGGGGAATCCAAGCCTCTCAAGGTGATCAATGTAGCCTTTCATTTCCAATAAATGAGGACTAACTGATTCACCTTTAGCCATCTTACGGGAATGTAAGGCCTTTGTGGTCTCATACCTCTCTTGCCTTGTCTGTTTCTGGAACATTTCCGTAGAATGAAAAATCATCTCAGAGGCCTCTACATGTTCTAGATCTCTATTGAGGTCTAGAAGCATAGTGGCAAGCATCAGGCATCCTACATCCACAGAGTCATCCTTATGCTTCGTATAAGTATTAGTCTGAGCTCTTGGATCAGCAGCTGTAGACTCGTCAGGAATGTGTTGATTGATGAGATACTCTTTTCTTTCGTGTTTAGGATCAACGCTTAAGTTCCCAAACATGTCAAGAAAGTTTGTCTCATCGAATTCGTCCTTCTTAAGGACTGATCGCATTGATGGTGTTGAAGTATTACTAGACTACATGATTCTACAACTAAAGATATGCAAAGTTTAATTAATAATCTCCCACTGAATTAAGAACCCTCATTATAATTAGTGGGATAAGATCCATATTTGGCTTAAATTTAAGTCCGCTTTAGCAGGACGCTTAAATTAAGTTATTTAGGTAGGCAACGTCTTTGCCAATTACATCACATGTAACTCTTAGATCTTTATGGGATTCGATCATCATATGACTTGGCATGTTTAATCCCATCTAATTCCATGAGATCCAAAACGGTTTTGATAATCTCAATTAAGTCTGGACAATAATGAATATTGAGTATCACCATTACTCACTCTTGTCTCACCAAGATAACTCAGATGCATCCACTTTGGTGGAACATACAAATGGGCGATCTAGGTTTTGACAAGTATTCATTTATTGATGGCATTATGACTTAATATTTTATTTAGAGGGTATAATTTAATTAATCCTATTAATTCTACTTATATGAATGCAATCACTATTGTATCTCATATAATATCTAAATTAATTATGAGTGATCTAATCAAATCATAATTAAAACTCTAAATTGATTATGAGTGATCTAATCAAATCATAATTAAAATTCTAAGTTGATTATGAGTGATCTAATCAAATCATAATTAAAATTGTAAGACAACATGACTCAACCTTAACCTAAAATCCTCTCAAGCCAATGAGAGGACTTCTCTAAAAACAAAAGAAATACATCAGGAGAAACCTCGTTTCAACATACGAGGGGAGTGAGATGAGAAAAGAATGTATATCAAGAGTATTTAGAGAAGTCCCATTCCTGACGAGCCTGCGACTGATGTTCCAAGAGCTCAGACTAATACTTATACGAAGCATAAGGATGACTCTGTAGATGCAGGATGCATGATGCTTGCCACTATGCTTCTAGACCTCAATAGAGATCTAGAACATGTAGAGGCCTCTGAGATGATTTTTCATTCTACGGAAATGTTCCAGAAACAGACAAGGCAAGAGAGGTATGAGACCACAAAGGCCTTACATTCCCGTAAGATGGCTAAAGGTGAATCAGTTAGTCCTCATTTATTGGAAATGAAATGCTACATTGATCACCTTGAGAGGCTTGGATTCCCCATGTCCCAGGAGTTAGCTACAGATGTGATCTTGAACTCACTCCTAGAAAGTTATCATAACTTTGTCATTGATTACAACATGAACAACATGGAGGAATCAATTTCTAAACTGCATGAGATGCTCAAAACTGCTGAGCTGAGCCTTAAGAAGAAGCCCAGCACTGTTTTGATGGTTCAAAAAGGAAAGGGTAGGCAAGGGCAAACGAGTGGGTAAGGGCTCAGCTGGTAAGACCAGTGAGTCAAACAAACCCGAATCTAAGCCTGCAGCCTGGAAGGCAAAGCCTGCAAAGGATAGAATCTGCTTCTTTTACAATGAACTTGGTCATTTGAAAAGAAATTGCAAACTCTACCTCGAAGATCTGGAGAATAACAAGAAGGATAGCGGGGCTATCGCTTCAAGTATCTATGTCATAGATATTCACTTTTCTACTTCCTCAACATGGGTATTGGATACTACATGTGGATCTCACATTTGAATAAATGTAGGATCTCAAGGACAGTAGAAAATTGAATGGACATATCTATGACATAACTACTAAAAGGTTCAAGTCAAATGATTTGAATCCAACCTACCTATGACATTGTCGTCTAGGCCATATAAATGAGAAATGCATTTCGAAACTCCATCACGATGGATTTCTTAACTCATTTGATTTTGAATCATTTGATTCATGTGAGTCTTGTTTATTGGGAAAGATGGCAAAGGCGCCTTTTACTGGGCACAGTGAGAGAGCCATTGATTTATTGGGCCTCATACATACCGATGTGTGTGGACCAATGAATACATTTGCCAGAGGGGGTCATTTGTACTTCATTACATTCATAGACGGTTTTAGTAGATATGGGTATATCTATCTAATGAAACAAAGATTTGAATCTTTTGAAATGTTCAAAATATTCCAAAATGAAGTGCAAAACCAACTTGGCAAAACAATTAAAGCCCTTCAATCCGATCGGGGTGGTGAATATTTGAGCTAAGAGTTCATTGACCATCTTAGGAGTTGTGGGATCATCTCACAACTTACTCCTCCAGGAACACCTCAATGTTATGGTGTTTCTGAGCAGAGGAATCAAACTCTATTAGATATGGTTCGATCTATGATGAGTCAAACAGATCTTCCTCCTTCCTTTTGGGGCCATGCCCTGGAAACAACTGCGTTCACACTAAATCGTGTTCCTTCAAAGGCAGTTGAAAAGACACCATATGAGATATGGACTGGGAAGAAACCCAGTTTGTCATTTCTTAAAATTTGGGGATGTGAGGTTTATGTCAAGCATCAAGCCTCTGATAAATTATCATCCGTATCCTCAAAATTCCTTTTTGTGGGGTATCCCAAGGAAACTAAAGGATACTATGTCTACAATCCCACCGATCACAAAGTGTTTGTTATTCGGAATGGTGTCTTTTTGGAAAAAGAGTTTATCTCTAAAAGAACCAGTGGGAGTAAGGTGAACCTCGAAGAAGTTCGAGAGTCACAGGACAATGTAGAACCACAAATGGAAATCGGAGAAGACTCACAACAAGTTGTTGAGCCTACTCATGTAACACAAGACCCACGAAGGTCCAATAGAACACGGCTAAAGCCTCAGAGATATGGATTTCTGATTACTAGAAGCCATGATGTTTTGCTCATTGAGCACAATGAGCCAACTACCTATCGCGAGGCCATGGTGGGACCCAACTCCGAAAGATGGCTTAGTGCCATGAAGTCTAAAATGCAATCCATGTATGACAATAAGGTATGGGCCTTAGTCGCTCCACCTGAAGGTGTTAAAACCGTTGGGTGCAAGTGGGTTTTCAAGGAGAAAACTGACATGGATGGCAAAGTAAATATCTTCAAGGCACGACTGGTTGCAAAAGGATTCACTCAAACTCATGGTGTGGACTATGATGAAACCTTTCCCCAGTTGTAATGGCCAAATCAATCAGAATCCTTCTTGTCATTGCATCATATTATGACTATGAAATATGGCAGATGGACGTCAAAACAGCCTTCCTTAACGGAAAGCTCCTTGAGGATGTGTACATGACACAACCTGAGGGTTTTGTGCGTCCAGAGGACTCGGTAAAGTTTGCAAGCTTCAAAGATCCATTTATGGTTTGAAGCAAGCATCTCGGAGATGGAATCATCGTTTTGATGAAGTAGTCAAAGAGTTTGGATTCATTCAAAACATAGATGAACCTTGTGTTTACAAGAAGGTTAGTGGGAGCACAGTTGTATTTCTAGTGCTTTATGTTTATGACATCCTACTCATTGGGAATGACATTCCTACCTTGCAGAGTGTCAAGTCTTGGTTAGGAAAGTCTTTCTCAATGAAAGATTTAGGCGAAGCCACTTACATCCTTGGGATTAGGATCTATAGAGATAGATCTAAGAGGCGATAGGCCTAAGTCGAGCACATACATAGACAAGATACCGCATAGATTCGGTATGCGGGATTCAAAAAGGGTAATATGCCCATGTCTCATGGCATCCACCTCGGTAAGAATCTGTGTCCTAGTACACAAGATCAAAGAGACCGTATGAGTAAGATTCCATATGCCTCCGCCATTGGATCTATCATGTATGCCATGTTATGTACTCGACCCGATGTGTCATTTACCTTGAGTATGACGATCAGATATCAATAAGATCCCGATGAGGGTCACTGGACTACTATCAAGAATATCCTAAAGTACTTAAGAAGGACTAAGGACTTATTCTTGGTATATGGTGGATTGAAAGATGAGCTCTGTGTGACAGGTTACACAGATGTGAGTTTCCAAACTGATCAAGATGATCTAAGATCGCAATCTGGATATGTATTCATTTTGAATGGTGGTGCGGTAAGCTGGAAGAGCTCTAAGCAAAGCACTGTACTTGATTCTGCAATAGAAGCTGAGTATATAGCAAGATCGATGCAGTGAGGAGGCCTTTTGGATTAGTAAGTTCATTAATGAACTAGGGGTGGTTCCTACCATCTTAAATCCAAAAGACTTGTTCTGTGACAATAGCGGCGCTATTGCACAGACCAAGGAGCCTAAGTCACATCAAAGGACCAACCATATACTCAAACAATTTCATCTTATCAGAGAAATCAATGATCGAGGTGATACAAAAATTATGCAAAGTACCAGGAGAAAACAATGTCGCTGATCCTCTTACTAAGCCACTTGCACAAGCAAAACATGATTGCACCTAGTACAAGTGGGAGTCTGTTGGAAATTATGTCCTAGGGGCAAGTCATTGTACTTTAAACGTTAATGTTATTTAAAGTATTCTCCTTTAGTTATCATTTCATTTGCATGTTTATAGTGATAATTGATCCTTGGATATATCTTATAGATTATCCTTAATGTCCCTGGTCAGTCATCTCTACGGGAGCGAAGATGAAATAAGACCAGTATGACTTTGATGAGTATGGAGAAACGAGTCAAAGTCATAGGCACTTGTAAGAGTACAAGGTTCTGGACCGACCCACTATGAGAAAGCTGCATGGAATAAGTCATAAGCTTTTCTCATGTATAACCGCGTCACAACGCCCTTTGACCTGAGATCATCATGGATTCCTACATGATGAGTCGTTGGTATTTGACCTAGTCAAAAGTCACCTTTGACCGGGTGATGATAAAGGCTTGGATCGGGATCAGTGGTTTTCATGCAGAGGAATGTGAATGGCCAAGATGGAATTTGTCCCTCACATTTGTAGAGAGATACTACTAGGCCCCTCGATGAGTCAGTCTAAGAAATGTATGGCCATACTACGATGGAAAGGAGTTTCCATTTCAATTGTTAGACTACTTAAGATTCGAGAATGTAATGGTCAAGAACAGGAAGTTGACTTTCTCCATGCCTCATCCTTGACCAAATATCGCGTGACAAAAGGGACGTGACATGGTTGTACGATAGGTTGTATCGTATCATCGATCCACATATGAATTGGGTAGTCACAATGTCTTGCTAGAGGCCGCTTGCGACTTGTTTTGGTCAATTTCTAGCACAGGTTTTTGCTTTTGTGTGTTTTGTCTCTGTGTCTTTTAGTGTTTTTCCACTTTTCACCACCTCTTGTGGCATTTTCGTAATTCTGATTTTCTGGTGGCATCTTTGTCATTCTGAGTATTTGCCAATTCGCTTTGTGTATATGTTGCATGAGTACCGGGAATACTACTAATCCGTAAGATTTGTTGCCATTTGATCATGAAATAGAAAGAACAATTCTTACCGCTAGAAGAGTTGTTAGGCTAAGTCATAAGATTAATACCGAACCGGATACTCAATTAGAGTCCGATTCGCCATTCGATTGTGTCCATTCTCATTGATATTTCGATTGTGCTTCGATAGTATTTCGATAGTCTTGTTGTGTTCACGATTCTAGTAGCAACTTTGCTAACTCTGGACATTATGGCAGGAGAGCAGAAAATCATCATACTTTGAAGGAATTGGGTGCACCGGATGTTAATTATCAACCCTTGTGCATCCAATATCCTAACCTTCTTGCTAACTTTGAGTGAAATCTGGTCTAATACACTTGTTGCCTAAGTTTCATGGTCTTGCGGTGAGTGCCCCATTAAGCATTTGAAGGAATTCCATGTAGTTTGCAGCACTATGAAACCTCATGCCATTGATGAAGATCATATCAAGCTGAGAGCTTTTCCTTTCTCATTGGAAGGTGGACCCAAGGATTGGTTGTTGTACCTTCAGCCCTCATCTATTGGGAGCTGGACTGATATTCAGAGGCTATTTCTAGAGAAATATTTCCCTTCCTCAAGAGCAACTGCAATCAAGAAGGACATTGGCAACATTAGACAAATCACTGGGGAGACTATGCATGAGTATTGGGAGAGGTTCAAAAGGTTATGTGCAAGCTGATATCTATTATGGCGTATAACTCTCGGCCAGCTTGGCACCGAGCCAATAGTACTCCTGTTTACCATATTCAAGCTCCACCCAAAGATGATTCTCGAGAGATTAGAGACTAGACTTGATGATCCGACCTCCCTTGCGAGGCAACGGAAGTGACACAGACAGAGATGTCTTCCCCTTCTCAAAGATGGGTACTCTTGTGGGTTTTGTTCTCGACCCTTATCATTCTATCGACTCTTGCCCTACCTTGCATGATCCTACTTACCAAGATCACCAAGAGTCGCAGTGGGTGTTTTTCAAGGAAGGCCACAATACCAACAGAATAATGCCTTCTCCAACACTTATAATCCCGGTTGGAGAAATAACCCCAACTTTCACTGGAACCAAAATCGGCTAGTAGTAGTGGTGGTAGTGGTTCCTCACTTGAAGATATGATGAAACAATTTGTCACAGCCAATATGCAGTTCCAACAGCAAACTGACACTTCCATTCAGAGTTTGCAAACACAGATTGGGCAATTGGCAACATCATTGAACCACTTCAACCTCAGGGATCCAATTCCCTTCCCTCACAAACAATTCCCAATCCTAAGGGAAATGTGAGTGCTATATCACTACGGTCTGGAAAGCAATTGGAGGAACCTAAGCAAGCTGCAGATGTGACTTCCACATCAGAAAACGAGTCAGGAAATGTGAAGATTGACTCTAAAAAGATCCGTGGACATTTTCTATCCCTTGCCTTATTGGTAACTATAGATTTGATGATTGCATGCTAGATTTAGGTGCTTCTATTAATGTCATGCCTCGCATCTCGTTTATAGATCTCTTGGTCTTGGTCCCTTACATCCAACCGGTGTCATTGTTCGCTAGCTAATAGGAGTAATGCCCATCCTTCCGGTTTAGTTGAAGATGTATTAGTCAAAGTTAATGAATTGATATTCCCCGCTGATTTTTACATCTTGGATATGGAGGGTGAGTCTCCTAGTAGTAGGTCACCAATCATTCTAGGGAGACCTTTCATGAAAACAAACTAGGACTAAGATAGATGTGCATTCTGGTACTCTTTCCATGGAGTTTGGTGATATATCTGTGAATTTTAATATCTTTGATGCCATGAAATATCCTAGGGAAGAGCATTCTGTTTTCTGTATTGATGTGATTGATGATGCTGTGGATGATGTTCTTAATGGTTGGTGTACTGATTATCCTTATCTTTCATCTGAGAGTGATACCCCCATTTGTGCATGCGATGATAATGAATGGTGCTCTGTTTGCACTAATTTGGTTAAGACTGCATTGTTTGGTGATTCTGATTTGCTTGATGACTCTACATTACTTGTAGACTCTGATATTGATTCTGAGTTTGAGCTTCATCCTGATCCTAACGTGCATCCTGATTCGATTTTGATGAGCTTCATTCTGATTTTGATGAACTGAATTCGATGTTAACCTTGAGCCGTATAGACACGGTCATTCGCTTGTGCTTCTTTGAATATGGTTTCGTGTATTCCCGGTCGATGACATCGAGTTGTTGCAACAACCACCCAAGCTTCTCCTCCACCGAGCAACCGCCCAAACTAGAGTTGAAATCCCTTCCGACCATCGAAGTATGCATTTGGAGGAGAATGAGCGGTTGCTACCATTGTGGCAAACAATCTCACGCCCGATCAAGAAGAGAAGCTGCAAGCTTATTGAGGGTGAACAAGAAAGCTATTGGGTGGACATTGGCTGACATAGTTGGCATTAGCCCTTCTATGTGCATGCACCGGATTCTGTTGGAAGAGGACTCTAAGCCGGTGAGGCAACCTCAGAGACGCCTTAATCCTCTTATCCTTTATGTGGTGGAGGTTTTCATGGATGATTTCACTGTATATGGGTCTGATTTTGATGCATGCTTAGCTAATTTGTCTAGAGTCTTGCGTAGGTGTATTGAATCTAATCTTGTGCTGAATTATGAAAAGTGTCACTTTATGGTTGAGTCGCATAGTCTTGGGACACATAGTGTCTAGGAAAGGGATTGAGGTAGACCCGCTAAGATCGATGTTATTATCGCTTTGCCTTACCCCGCTTCGTGCGGGAGGTTCTCTCTTTCTTGGTCATGCAGGTTTCTATCGACGTTTCATTCGAGATTTCAGAAGACTGCCAACCCTTGTCCAACCTTCGCATAAGGACACCGACTTTGTCTTTGATGATGCGTGCAAGGCGGCCTTCGATCACTTGAAGCGTTGCCTGACCACGCCCCAGTGATTCAGCCCCGATTGGCTCCTCCCTTTGAGTTAATGTGCGATGCTTCCAACTATGCGGTTGGTGCTATCTTAGCACAAATGGGTTGATAGAGCCTCCCATGTCATTGCATATGCTTCAAAGACTTTGGATTCTCGCTCGTCTAATTACACCACTACCGAGAAGGAGTTGTTGGCTATTGTATTTGCCTTCGATAAGTTTAGGTCATATCTCGCTAGCTAGTAGAGTCATTGTTTTCTCGACCATGCAAATTTAAAGTTTCTTTTGAAAAAGGCGTATGCTAAGCCACGACTCATCCAGGTGGATGTTGTTGCTCCAAGAGTTTGACGTGGAGATTCGAGATAGAAGTGGAGCACAAAACTGGGTAGCGGACCACTTGAGTCGTATCACTCATTCTCCCTCTCACCCCTCTTCTATTCGGATGATTTCCGATGAGCAGCCTTCTACACCGCAAGTTAAGATCCCATGGTATGCTCGATCTAGTTAACTACTTGGTAGCCGGTGTTTTTCCTCAGACTCCACTAGGGCCCAAACCTTAAAATTGAAAAGTGAGTCTAAATACTATGTTTGGGATGACCCTTATCTCGTGGAAATTTTGTAGTGACCAAGTACTTAGGAGATGTGTGCCTCGATCATGAGTTTCACTCTATATTGCATTTTGCTCATGCTTCGCTTTGTGGTGGTCACTTTGGACCCCAAAGAATCGCTAGGAAAGTGTTAGAATGTGGATTATTTTGGCCTTCCCTGTTTCATGATGCCCATTTGTTTTGCAAATCATGTGATAACCGTCGAGGGCAGGAGTATTTCCGTAGGCATGAGATGCCCCAAAACCCTATATTGTTTTGTGAGATCTTTGATGTTTGGGGTATTGATTTCATGGGTCCATTTCCCGCTTCATATGGTTACACTTACATTTTGCTGGCTGTTGATTATGTTTCGAAATGGGTTGAGGCGAAAGCCACCCGGACTAATGATTCTTCTGTGGTGGTGGACTTTGTTAGGTCTAACATTTTCTGCAGGTTTGGCATTCCTAGAGCTATTATCAGTGATCAGGGTTCCCATTTTTGCAATCGAAGCATGGGTGCCTTGCTACGCAAGTATGGAGTGCTTCACAAGGTTTCCACAAAGATACCATCCACGACCAACGGTCAAGTCGAAGTCTCAAATAGAGAGATTAAGCAAATCCTTCAAGACCTGCCAACTCTACCCGGAAAGATTGGAGTAAGCCTACAAGACTCCGATTGGGATGTCTCCCTATCGGATTGTCTTTGGTAAGGCATGTCATCTTCCAGTTGAGTTGGAGCATCAAGCCTATTGGGCTATTAAGCAATGCAACATGGATTTGGCTAAGTCCGGGATGGAGAGGAAGCTGCAGCTGCAAGAGTTAGATGAGCTTAGATTGGATGCCTATGAAAGCTCACTGTTGTATAAGGAAAAGACTAAGGTATTCCATGATAAGCATATTCGAGGAAAGAATTTTTTGTGGGCCGAAAGTTCTTCTATTTAATTCCCGTCTCAAAGTTTATGCCTGGTAAGCTTCGATCTAGATGGGATGGCCCTTTGTGATCACTAACATATTTCCATTTGGTGCCGTTGAGCTATGTGATCCACCCACAGACGGACTTTTAAGGTCAATGGGCATCGCTCAAGCCATTTCATGAGGATCCCCACAGCAGCCTGAGGAAGCAGATATTCTCCTCATTGATGCCACTTATCCTCCATAAACCCTTGGGGAGTATTCTTCTTTCTTCTCCCTCCCTCTCTTTTATTTGTTTTCCTTTTCTACTTTGCTTTTTGAAAATAAATACTTTCTTTCTTTCTAATGATTGCTACATATTATGAACTAGGACATTTTGGTTTTAATGGATCATTCTGTTTAGTCTGGAACTCTTGACTCTTCGATTACAAGTCTTGGTAGTTGATTTGATGTTGTTGATTACCTAAGTTGGTATTGACCTTGTGAGGTTTTGGGCCTGCATGAATGGAATTCATCTTTTGCCATTCTTTCTTTCATGTGTGCATCTCTAATGATTTGTGTTCTCTAGAACTTGCTCCTTTTCTTTTTGAAACTACATTTTTCACTTACGTGCATAAGTATGATGGAAGCTTGTTTTCTTTCTTTTATTCTCCTCACTTTGGCCAAATAGCTTTCCCTTACATTATGATTCCCTTGCTAGCCCCTTTGTGCCTTTTGACCCATTCTTTTCTAAGCCACATTACAAGCCTAAGCTAAAACCATTTTATTCCACACCTTGAAGATTTATTGAGCATTGGTTTCAACTTGTTATGTGTTTAAGTGTGGGGGTTGCTCAGGAGTGCAACAGTTTAAGTGTGGGGGGGATATTTGATTTTGACATTGTAATTACGTATACAATGAAAGGAAAGAAGAAGAAGAAAAAAAAAACAACAAAAGAAGAGAAAAGAAAAGAAAATACATAGAAAGGAATGTATATATGAGTAGAATAAAAGTCTCATACATAGAGAATGATTGTGTTAATCAGTGCTCTTCCTTTTGATTTCTTTGGTGCTTAGCCTCTTATTCCATACTATTACCTACCTTCACCCTAGCCCCGTTACGACCTTTAATTACAAGCTCTCTTGATTTGTGCATGTATGTGTTATGAGTAGTGGAAACGTAGAAGTTGAGCAAGCTTATGGTAGAACAAATTTCTTGAGTAGAATTTGAGCGATACACTTATTTACCTTAAACACTTGAGAGACTGATTGATTGAGCGCATCATTTGAGAGATCATCTTTTGTGATTAGCATCATTGATTGACACTACCGTGAATTGTAATTTGAGATGAAGGGGTTTTGGTCTTGAATGATTGGTCTTTTGAAGCTTTGTGTCCCTTGATTCAATTTTTTCATTGTTAGCAATTATTAGTAAAGAAGAGTTTTTCCTTTAGGTCTTTCTCTTTGAATTTTGCTCAGGAGTGCAAAAAGATAAGTGTGGGGGAATTTGATAATTGAATATTTTATACACTTATTTTGAAAACCTGTAAGATGTCCGGTGGAAACGATGGCATGCATGTGGTGGATAACGTAGTATCCGTACTCGGTCTTCCCTAGTTGTCGAGGACACTATAAATCAAAAGCAACTTGTTAAAACGAATAAAGGCATATCGAAAGTTACTGTGTCAATGAAAGAACTTTAATTGAAACTACTTACCTTTGGATAATACCACTTCGGTCCACCCTGGTCTTTTGATCCAATAAGCTGTCTATATGTCTTTAGACCCCTAAATCATTAAAATGGAAATTACAAGACATGAAAACAATTCATTTAAAAGAAGAATCGATGATTTAGACAAAAATTTACTTACTCGGCAAACATGGTTTTGATGTCTTCCTTTAGTTTGCCACCTAAGGAATCCAAACAATAACATGCGTTCTTGGCGGGACAGGCAACAACCAGGGTCCAATGACCACTACAAAATATACATATTAATATTAAATTAAGACAATAAAGCAATTTATTCTAAAAAATCTAACATAGACAAAACTAAAATACGTACCCTTCAATTATTGGAGCTAGATAACAAGGTAATTCTCCGCCGCCCATTGTTAAACCGACATAAAGCGACCTTCTGACTAACGTATTCCTCTCACTCATGGTGTTTGCAGGACATAAGAAGCCATACGAATCCGTTCGGTTCTTCTGGATGCATATGTCGTGGGCTCGTGGAAGACGCTATGATCAAAATAAAATGATAACTATTGTTAAATATATAAAACAAAAAAAACATTGCAATAATTAATAAGCGGAAAAAAACTTACAGGATTGCAACTTGAAGGAACTCTATATACAAACAATCCATATTCATAAACTCCCCCAAATCTTTATTGTCAAGGGCAATGGGACAAGTCTTCTCTGCACCGACAATTCCCGTAGGCATCTGCAAGGATATCTGGGGGATGTCCCTATACAGCTCCCGCAGCTGTGCTAAGTACGGAAATCAGGGGCCAGCTTCTTCATCCTATGAAAACATACAAAACATATTATGTGAGTGTGTTAGAAATGAAAATGAATCGAGAATCATCACTCAGTAATGTGTGTCCTACCAATGGAGGTGTCATCACCATCTCAATAAGATTAGACGGCCAAAGGATGAACGATCCTATGGCGACCTCTAAATCAGGAACCTCCCCATTGTAATACCCGGATAAATAAAATGACTATTTCTGATAAGAAAAATTGTGGTCTCAATTTCTATGTTGTATTTATCGTTTTTATGAGGGAAAAATCTCTTGAAAATTAGGGAAAAAGAATATGGAGTCAAAATGACCAAAATACCCCTGGAATGCATAAATAGTCTAAGAAAATTATGAAAAATCCTAGGAGGCAGTAAAATAATTATTAAAATTAAGAGATAATATTGTCTCTAATTTAAGTAATTTAATAAATTATCACCTTGGAAAAATTAAAGGAAAAGAATCAAAAAGTATTGTAATGACCAAAATGCCCCCGTAAATCTTAATATAATGCATGAGACATAAACACACTAATGTCAGTGCAAAAGTTATGAGGTAAGGAGTTGTTCTAATTAAGAAAATTATCAAAAATTAGTAAGAAGTTAATTAAGTAATTATTGGCTAATTACTTAAGCATGAACAAAGGAAAATCCATAGATAATTACGTAAAACCCTATAAATAGTGAATTATGGCTAAAATTGGCATAAAATATATTTGCTAATTAATTGGAAATTATGAAAAAAAAATTGATGAGATTAAGTAGTTTTAAGCCTAAATGCAAGAATGGACCAATAAGGGAATTTTGGGAAATTTTTAAGAAAATTGAAATAAATAAATAAATAAGTAATTAATTAATTAAAAAATAAATATTTACAAATCCAAAAAAAGGGGCCAGCCGAATTTGGTCAAAAAAATGAGGATAAGAATGAGTTAAAAATATCAAGATATTATATGTGCAACTTGTAATAAAATACTGATATAATTTATAATAGGATAAAGGACCACGGATAGAAATAAAATCCTATCTAGAGAACCATTAACAAGTTTTCTAAAGTCAGAGAAGAATATTAATGAGTGAATTTTTATCTCGGACTGGACTGTCCCAAAAGTCATTTCCGTGATCGGTAGAATACTTAGGTAATAAAACGAAATAGGATGATCTGTGAAAAAGGCAGATAATCACGAATTGGAATTCGAAGAAAATAAATTGTAACTGAACGTCTGGGAATGAGTTGAGAAGTATCTGGATGTATTTGGAATCAGTGGATTTTTGTCCCGAAGTTGATGATTTCAGAAACAATTTCCGTAACCGAGCACGTTTTTCGAGAAACTTCCGCAGGACCGTTGGAACCCTGTATGGAATCAAAAATTTATTTAGCCCAGACATTTCTAATGAGTGAGAAAATGTCTTCAAAGTTGTGATTCCGAATTTCTGAAATTTTACGCGATTAGGACACCGATCGGGGAACTTTATCGGTACAAGACCATAAAGTGAGCAGATGACATCATCAATGATGATGCAATTTTGTGCCACCTAGGGGATGAATGTCGACCAAAGTGATCAAAGGGGCAAGGATTTGCCATTTCAAAAGTTTCTAATCCGACGGCTGAGATCCGGTCTGGTAAAGTGTGAATAGTGTCACATATTTGCCTATAAATAGGCTTTGCCTCTCATTCAAAATTTCACACCATCCTCTTGAGCTCAAGGCTGAAAGTGAGGAGCAGCAAGGAAGGGAAGGAGCCCGGGGAATTCTGTAGCGAAGCTCTGAGTAAGTTTTTCGGTACTTAGTCTTAAGTTTCGGTAGTTAGAGTAGAAATGTTAGATTAGTCTTTAATCTTCCGAGTATGATTAGATATCATATGCTAGGGGTATTTTAAGTGAGAATTTAGAAAATCATGATTGAGTCGAAGTTCTGGAAAAATTTTGGAAGAAATTAAACTCAAAGTAGCGAAGCGCTGGTGAAATTCCGTCGATTAGGGGAATAGGGGCAAAATGGTAATTTTTACCTAAAATGCCTATTATGAAGTCAAATCACTAATAAATGTGATATTATTCTTATAGGACATCAGTAACCTTGATCTGCTGTCGTTACGCTGTCCGACGTGCCGCTATTGGACGTTTCGCTGTTTTCGTTAAAAAGTACGATTTTTCGTCAGAAGTACCTACGCCCGTCAACAAAGGTACGGACGCGTACTGTAACACTAATCCTGTGCTGCTTAAGTACATATATGTGATAGATACATTCAGAGATTGATATACAGACAGTTTTATACGGGTTATAGTCATAATAATGCCGTTATGTTTTCCTAGCGCTGAGGACACGAGTGGTTATCGTGGCACTAGTTTTTGTGCAGGCTGTTTTTGTTATTACCTTATGGGACTTTACATACTGCTCTGTGCTTATGTTTTGTCATCATATTTATCATGCATCTGCTGTATGCTTATCTACTGATATACTGTTGTATTGTCTTGAATATCTGTTGTCTGTATACTGTATTGTTTGAGCATAAGGTTAACCGTTACCTGAGATCCAATGCGGTAAATTGGATCTCAGCTGTAGCTTCAGGGTCCGGAGGACCAAGGATCGGAGAGCGGGGGAAACAACATTACTAGGCCAGTACACGGAGATGTTTAGTTTATTTAAGTAATTACTTTTGAGAACAATTGGATGACTGTATTATCCATACAATGTTACACTATGGTTTATATATTTGAATGTGTATCAGTTACTCTTTTGCTCCAATGCTCTACTCTGATTGAAAAAAAAAATTCACTTTAGAAAATGGGATGTTACATTTTTGGTATCAGAGCATTCATTCTGGCATGAATCTGACTATGTTACTACGAACAGTTTGGTGCCGAAGGTAAGGCTAGTCTACGTGGGTGTGCCAATCCGTCGCCGTATAAGTCGGTGAGGCCCCCATGGTAGACACTTACCTGGCCATTCTATTCGGATAACAGAGTTATGTTCAAAAGCCTTTCAACTTTGAGCACATTTTTGAAAATAAGTACTGATATAACCACTGGTGTAATATGTAGAGATGGACAGGGATGATAACCCGTATACCCTTTACTTTGGAAAGTGGAGACGTACGGCACGAAGATCCGTAATACCGGAGATGGTAGGAAGGCGACTTAATCCTGACCCTATCTACCCTCCGCCCGAACCTGAACCCCCGGTTGTTATGGCTAACCCAATCCAATAATACTACGATGACCTTCTAAATAATCTTGGTTTCTCCATTGAACATCTAAGTGATCCGGAGCCCGAATACCACCTTGTTTCGGAGTACACTGATCCTGAAACCCCTAGTCATTACTGGGATAACCTGGAACCAGAATACCAACCAGAACCAGGAAGCCCTGCTGGGTCAACTCACTCATCCGTAGGGGATAATTTCGATTACCCCGAAATTCAAAATATTGACAATGAGGAAGCCAACCCCGATGACTATCACTATATCCTGAACAGTAATAAGGCACTAATACTACAGTTAGAGTCATATTACTGGCAAGCCGAGAACCACACCGGAACAACTAGAGACAGATATCTGATGTTCCTTAGCCTAGTCAAAAGCTACCTTGCCGCCTGTGGCAATCATCCACCTGGGACTGGATTCGATCCACCTTATTTTACTTTCCCTGTACTCGCTTTTGGGCAAGGTTCATAAATGAGTTACTGGATGAAGGACCCATCATAGGCACCCTGATCTACCTTCGTTACCTAAAGTGTATGGTTCGCCAACACATGTAGCTGGGGATCAACAGTTGAAGAGAGCTGTGGAAGGACTAGTAGAAGCTAGTATAGTATAATGTGTATCTAGAAACCTGAGAGGATGTGAAATACGTTTTGATTAACAATATTGGAATATATGACTTGTACTAGGATATGACTGACTACTAAGTCAATACATGATGTACAAATGTTATGCGATATATGAAAATATATATGTTTGGATGCCAATTGTTGTGTTATTTTCCTGATATTTATATCTGTTATGATTAAATAAAGGAAAAGATTAAATATGGTCAACATAAGAGGTGTCGGTGAACCAAGAGGTAGAGGCCGAGGCAGAGGCCGAGGTCGAGGTAGAAGAGGAGGCAGACAGCCTCAGATAGGAGCAATACCTGAACGAAACCAAGAGGACCAACCCGAGCAAAACCAATTATTGAACCAACAAAACGAGATACTGGAGATGCGACAAACTTTGCAAGAGCAGAGAGCTCTTATCGATGTGCTTATGGCAGAAAGACAAGAAAGACAAAGACAACAAGAAGAGCGAAATGATGAGGACAACAACGAGGAAGATGATGAAGAGTATTATGATAATGAGGAACATGCTGAGTAGTCTGAGGGGTCTGATAGATCCCAATCACCACCTAGACGAGGACGAACAGAAAGAACCACAGAAAGCTGGGTCAACCAGTTCTGCAAGCTCAAGCCACCCGGTTTCCGGGGGAAAAATGAAATGGCTGAGGATTGGCTTCTAAGTCTGGAGAAGATTTTTGAAGTCATTGAATGCCCGGGGAATCGGAAGGCTCAGCTGGCAATCTACAAGCTAGAAGGCGATGCACACAGATGGTGGAAGAGTGTTTCCACAACCCTGCAGAGCCCTGTTACTTGGGAGACGTTCCTGGAAAAATTCAACGAGCAATATTTCCCTCCCTCGATACAGGTGATTAAGGAGGAGGAATTTCTGCATATCCAGCAGGGAAATGAAGAATCATTTGATGACTACTTCGCTCGATTCACCAACTATCGCGATACTCATCGTATCTGAAAAGCAATGTGAATGAAATCTGGAAGGCTAACAGGTTGGTGTATGGACTGAAGTATGACATAAGGGCCATATTAGTGTCTCAACAATTTCCTGACATGGCCAAAGCTGTGGAGTCTGTCGATTAACCGATCGCAACTTGAAGGAACTGCGCAGATTCCGGAGCCTTGAGGGTAACAATGCTGGTCGTAGTGGGTCTAACCGCGGAGGTTCCTCGCAGAAGAGGAAGGCACCTTGGAACAATAACCAGGGTGGGAACAAGAAGCCATATCAAGCTGGGCAACAGAACAATTCCAGGCAGCAGGGATCCCAGACTTGTCCAAAATGCAAGTACCATCCGGGAGCCAACTGTGATAGGAAGCAAATCTGAATCTATTGCAGGCATTGTATGATTCGGGTGCCAATCATTCTTTTATTTCCTATGATTGTGCAAGTCACCTAGGGATGCATGCCTATAGATTACCATATGATCTGGTAGTGTCAACAACACTAGGTGTAAAATCTTTAGCTTCTGATGCATGTTTTCATTGTACGGTGAATGTGGATGGGCGAGTTTCAAAGGTGGACCTTATCCGTCTACCTCTTCACAGCATTGACGTCACACTCGGTCTAAATTGGCTGACGGCCAACGATGCAATGATCGATTGTGGCACGAAGAAGATATCTTTTCCCGCAGATAAGGTTGAAGTGAGCCTGAACTTTCTCTCCGCTACGGAAGCTGATTGATGCATGAAGCAGGGATGCCAAGCATTCATGATATTCTTCTCAGTGAAAACAGAAGCCGAACTTTCACTCCAGGATATCCCTGTGGTGAATGATTTTTCCGATGTATTCCCGGAGGATCTCACTGAGCTACCTCCTACCCGAGAAGTGGAGTTCAATATTGAATTGATGCCTGGTACAGGATCAATATCAAAGGCGCCGTATCGTATGGCTCCGAATGAGATGTAGGAGTTAAAGAAGCAACTAGAAGAGTTGCTAGCTAAGGGGTTCATTCGACCCAGTGTATCACCATGGGGAGCCCCAGTGCTATTCGTGAAAAGAAAGACGGAAGCTTTCGACTCTGTATCGACTACCATGAACTCAACAAAGTAACCGTCAAAAACAAATATCCACTTCCTCGGATTGATGATCTTTTGGATCAACTATCTGGTTCCACTGTTTTCTCTAATATTGATTTGCACTTGGGATACCATCAGTTGCGAGTTAAAGATGGTGATATTCCCAAGACGACTTTCAGAACCAGATATGGGCATGAGTAAATACCCTTTTTGGTCCCTGGAAAAACACATTTGACCCTTTTTCGTCCCTGAGTAAAAGAAATGTCATTTTGGTCCTTTTTAGGGACTAAAAAGGACCTTTTTGGGAATTTCGAGGATTAAAATGTGCAAAAAAATGATCAAAAGGACTAAAAGGGACATTATTTTTCCATTTTAGGGACTAAAAGTGACTTATTTTTTTTCAGGGACCAAAAAGGGCATCCGTGTTTTTTCCAAGGACCAAAAAGGGTATTTACTCTATGGGCATTATGAATTCTTTGTGATGCCTTTCGGATTAACAAATGCACCTGCGGTATTCATGGATTACATGAACCTTATCTTCCGACAACACCTAGCTCAATTTGTGGTAGTGTTTATCGACGACATTCTCGTCTATTCTAATAGCAGAGCAGAGCACGAAGAACATCTGCGAATGGTGTTAAGCATACTCAGAGAAAAGAGACTCTACGCTAAGCTGAGCAAATGCGAATTTTGGCTGCCGGAAGTTAGATTTCTGGGCCATGTTATATCTAGCAACGAAGTTGCGGTTGATCCAGGCAAGGTGGAAGCAGTTCTAGACTGGAAGAGGCCAGAGACAGTGACGGAGATACGTAGTTTCCTGGGTCTGGCGGGGTATTACCGCAGATTCATACGGAATTTCTCACGTCTTGCCCTACCATTGACGAAGCTTACAAGGAAGAATCAACCTTTTGTATGGGAGACGACTGTGAGGAGAGCTTTCAAAGACTGAGGGAGAGATTGACTACAGCACCGGTGTTAATCATCCCAGATCCAGATGAGACTTATGTTGTCTATAGTGATAACAGTGGGCAGGGATTGGGATGTGTCCTAATGCAATAGGGCAGAGTGGTGGCTTATGCCTCTCGTCAGCTGAAGCCTCACGAGTTGAATTACCCTACACATGATTTAGAGCTTGTGGCTATCGTGTTCGCTTTGAAGATGTAAAGGCACTATTTGTACGGTGTAACCGTAGAATTGTATTGTGACCACAAAATCCTGAAGTACCTTTTCGATCAACGAGAACTCAACATGAGACAGCGTCGCTGGATGGAGTTGATCAAAGACTACAATCTGGAGATCAAATATCATCCGAGTAAAGCAAACGTCGTCACAGATGGTCTTAGCTGGAAGACGGTGCAAGTGGCATACATGATGATGCAAGAGCAGAAATTACTGGAAGATTTCAGAGATCTGAATTTATCCAATCAAATCTGCGTGGGTCCCAACATACCAGCTGATGCCTATCTTGCAACTCTTCTTATGCGTCAAGGGGAGTATGATCTGAGGGATGAAGTCGAGGAAGCTCAGAAGCAAGATGATTGGGCTATTGCAACACGGGAGAAGATCTCTCGAGGTGAGACCTAAGACCATGACCTATCACCTAGTGGTTTGGTCAGGTATAAAAAACGAATCTACATACCGCCAGTTGATGAATTGAGGCGGAAGATACTGGATGAGGCTCATAAGAGTAAGTATACTCTGCATCCAGGCATGGTCAAGATGTACCAGAACATGAAATCCGAACTCTGGTGGCCCGGGTTGAAGAAAGATGTAGCCGACTACGTGGCCAAATGCTTGACCTCTCAAAAAGTAAAGATTGAACACCGTCGACCCCCTGGTCTTTTGCAAAGACTAGAATTTCCGGAATGGAAATGGGAGAACATAACCATGGATTTTGTTGTGGGTTTTCCAAAGATCAGGAATCACGATACTATCTGGGTAGTTGTTGACCGATTAACTAAGTCAGCACACTTCATTCCCATCAGCATCCATTACTCTCCAGAACGATTGGCGGAGATTTATATCAAAGAGATCGTGAGGCTACACGGAGTCCCTAAGAGTATTATCTCTGACCGGGATTCGCGGTTCCAATCCCGTTTCTGGAAGGCAATACATGAAGGTATGGGTACTAAGCTGAGGTTCAGTTCGACTTATCACCCTCAAACTGACGGTCAATCTGAGAGAACGATACAGACGCTGGAGGATATGTTGCGAGCTTGTGCCCTAGGTTTCAAAGGAAATTGGGATCGACATCTTTCGCTAGCCGAGTTTGCATATAACAACAGTTATCATGCTAGTATACAAATGGCCCCATTCGAGGCATTGTATGGGCGGAAGTGTCAATCACCCTTATGCTGGACAGATTCTTCTGAAGGGCAGTTACTTGGGCCGGATATGCTTGAGCAGACCTCCGAACAAATCGCATTGATCAAGAAAAGACTCCTGGCAGCACAAAGCAGACAGAAGAGCTATGCTGACAAAAGGAGGAGACCTCTGAAGTTCTATGTCGGCGACCATGTGTTTCTAAAGTTATCCCTAGTAACTGGTGTCGGCAGAATGCTTAAAAGGAAGAAACTTAGTCCACGGTATGTGGGACCGTTTGAAATTTTGGCCGAGCGAGGACAAGTAGCTTATCAGATAGCCCTACCCTCGAATCTGAGTAATCTCCACGACGTTTTCCACGTGTCACAATTGAAGAAGTACCAACCAGACCGTGATCATGTCATCGAGTACGAGGACGTTGAAGTACGACATGATAATACCTTCGTAGTCGAGCCGGAGCAGATTATCGATCACAAAGAGAAACGGCTTAGAAACAAGACCATACCGACAGTGAAGGTAGTCTGGAAGGGTTTGTCACCTGAAGAGGCGACTTGGGAACGTGTGAGAGAGATGAAGGAGAAATATCCGGAGTTCATGGCCCGGAGTCTAGTTACGATAGAGTAAATTTCGGGGGTGAAATTTTGTTTAACGGGGGGAGAAATGTAATACCCGGATAAATAAAATGGCTATTTCTGATAAGAAAAATTGTGGTCTCAATTTCTATATTGTATTTATCGTTTTTATGAGGGAAAAATCTCTTGAAAATTAGGGAAAAAGAATATGGAGTCAAAATGACCAAAATACCCCTGGAATGCATAAATAGTCTAAGAAAATTATGAAAAATCCTAGGAGGCAGTAAAATAATTATTAAAATTAAGAGAGAATATTGTCTCTAATTTAAGTAATTTAATAAATTATCACCTTGGAAAAATTAAAGGAAAAGAATCAAAAAGTATTGTAATGACCAAAATGCCCCCGTAAATCTTAATATAATGCATGAGACATAAAGCACTAATGTCAGTGCAAAAGTTATGAGGTAAGGAGTTGTTATAATTAAGAAAATTATCAAAAATTAGTAAGAAGTTAATTAAGTAATTATGGGCTAATTACTTAAGCATGAACAAAGGAAAATCCATAGATAATTACGTAAAACCCTATAAATAGTGAATTATGGCTAAAATTTGCATAAAATATATTTGCTAATTAATTGGAAATTATGAAAAAAAATTGATGAGATTAAGTAATTTTAAGCCTAAATGCAAGAATGGACCAATAAGGGAATTTTGGGAAATTTTTAAGAAAATTGAAATAAATAAATAAATAAGTAATTAATTAATTAAAAAATAAATGTTTAAAAATCCAAAAAAAGGGGCCAGCCGAATTTGGTCAAAAAAATGAGGATAAGAATGAGTTAAAAATATCAAGATATTATATGTGCAACTTGTAATAAAATACTGATATAATTTATAATAGGATAAAGGACCACGGATAGAAATAAAATCCTATCTAGAGAACCATTAACAAGTTTTCTAAAGTCAGAGAAGAATATTAATGAGTGAATTTTTATCTCGGACTGGACTGTCCCAAAAGTCATTTCCGTGATCGGTAGAATACTTAGGTAATAAAACGAAATAGGATGATCTGTGAAAAAGGCAGATAATCACGAATTGGAATTCGAAGAAAATAAATTGTAACTGAACGTCTGGGAATGAGTTGAGAATTATCTGGACGTATTTGGAATCAGCGGATTTTTGTCCCGAAGTTGATGATTTCGGAAACAATTTTCGTAACCGAGCACGTTTTTCGAGAAACTTCCGCAGGACCGTTGGAACCCTGTATGGAATCAAAAATTTATTTAGCCCAGACATTTCTAATGAGTGAGAAAATGTCTTCAAAGTTGTGATTCCGAATTTCTGAAATTTTACGCGATTAGGACACCGATCGGGAACTTTATCGGTACAAGACCATAAAGTGAGCAGATGACATCATCATTGATGATGCAATTTTGTGCCACCTAGGGGCTGAATGTCGACCAAAGTGATCCAAGGGGCAAGGATTTTCCATTTCAAAAGTTTCTAATCTGACGGCTGAGATCCGGTTTGGTAAAGTGTGAATAGTGTCACATATTTGCCTATAAATAGGCTTTGCCTCTCATTCAAAATTTCACACCATCCTCTTGAGCTCAAGGACGAAAGTGAGGAGCAGCAAGGAAGGGAAGGAGCCCGGGGAATTCTGTAGCGAAGCTCTGAGTAAGTTTTTCGGTACTTAGTCTTAAGTTTCGGTAGTTAGAGTAGAAATGTTAGATTAGTCTTTAATCTTCCGAGTATGATTAGATATCATATGCTAGGGGTATTTTAAGTGAGAATTTCAAAAATCATGATTATCGTGATAGATATGTTCAGAGATTGATATACAGACAGTTTTATACGGGTTATAGTCATAATAATGCCGTTATGTTTTCCTAGCGCTGAGGACACGAGTGGTTATCGTGGCACTAGTTTTTGTGTAGGCTGTTTTTGTTATTACCTTATGGGGCTTTACATACTTCTCTGTGCTTATGTTTTGTCATCATATTTATCATGCATCTGCTGTATGCTTATCTACTGATATACTGTTGTATTGTCTTGAATATCTGTTGTCTGTATACTGTATTGTTTGAGCATAAGGTTAACCGTTACCTGAGATCCAATGCGGTAAATTGGATCTCAACTGTAGCTTCAGGTCCGAGGACCAAGGATCGAGAGCGGGGAAACAACATTACTAGGCCAAGACCGGAGATGTTTAGTTTATTTAAGTAATTACTTTTGAGAACAATTGGATGACTGTATTATCCATACAATGTTACACTATGGTTTATATATTTGAATATGTATCAGTTACTCTTTCGCTCCAATGCTCTACTCTGATTGAAAAAAAAAATCACTTTAGAAAATGGGATGTTACACTCATCATCGATCGGTATGGCTTCCTTTCTTCCCCCTCTCGCACACTTGTCACAGTCACCCGACGTTGGTCTTGTAGAATTGGGTTGTTATGGTAGATGGTTTGCTCAAAGTAAACAAGACCATCGGCAACCATACGCCGGTGTGGGACATCCAAATGTAGTGTGCAAGGACGTCCTCCCTGTGGAGTGTGAGAAGGCTCACCAATATCAATTTGTGTACGCTCGCCACCGATATCAACTTCTGGAGGCTGACCACCGATATCAACTTTTGGAGGCCGTAAACTGTCGTTGCTGCTGGGGAAGACTGGCACTTGCTCGGTTGGCTGTCTCGTACTTTCCTTCTCATGTATCATGGACCTCATCTCACCCCGTACTTGTGCCAAAATCTCATCTACGAGGTTCGCCCGAATTTTTGCCACGAGCTGGGGACTAGGGTTCTCGTCGTCATATGAACGTGAACGTCGTCCAAAAAATTTTGCGACACTAACTCCCCGTGGCTCCCCTCGGACAGCGTCAATATAATTTGGCTTCCCAATCGCCGTGGACAAAATGTCCATCTGTGTAGCTGGCGTGAATGAACCCTGGGAACTCTGCTGCTCAAGTGAATCCTGCATCAAAAGATTGTTTAGAAATAATGTCTAAACTTGCGTAATGTGAAACAACTGAGGCTAGTAAATACGTCTAATTTAACAACTTACAATCTTTAAGGCGGCCTAAGCTACATCTGCATTGACGTATTTGTCACCCTTCATCCTCGCAGCTTTCCATTTTTGGTGACGAGGAGGACGGGCAGGGGGCTGGACAACAATGGACGGATCGGTCTGGGAAGCTTCCTTCATTCGCTCCAACTCTTCTTCCATCATCTTTCGTTCTAGCTTTTTATATCCACCTCTGGACATGCAATGTGGATACTTATTTCTCGCCTGCCTCTCTCTATTGGCTTGAGCTTTTTCCTGTGACACGAAAACAAATACAAATTAGCATACGATGTCAAGTACATTCATCTAAAAGATAAGATACGAAAGAAATTTTACAAGAAATTTACGATTTTTCCAAGACGCCACAAACTCCCGCCATTCCTCTGGAGAAAAGAAATCATACATCTTACACGGATCCTCGTTCCTCTTTGGCCCTCGAATGTACTTTTTTGTCAGCTTGTTCTTAAAGTCCTTCCATCGTAGACGAACTTCGCCCATCCAATGCTTGTTCATCGCCTTATTATTGAGGACATCGAATATTTGCTGCAAGGTAAAAGAGAAGATCATTAATTACATATAAAGTAATAAGACTAAATCAACAAATGCATTATGTGGAAAGTGATATACCAAAATTTGTGCCCAGATCAAGTGCTTCGCTTTTTGGGGAACCAATCTCCAATGAGGGTAGACAACGCGAACTTTGCTTCGAGCCAGATAGCCTAAATAGCTAATGAAATTGTCCTCCTCTTGACCAATTGGATTCATATTGGAATCAAACTCCACATGCAGCCGCTTCTTTTGATTATCACGACATGCAATTAGCGCACCCATATGCGTGCTCCCTCTACCCTTTCTTTTAACGGGTTGATCAACCCTATCACCCGATGATTCCTCTGAGCTCGACATATTCCTATTCATCAAGGACAAATCAATGTTAGATAGGTTATTAAGTAACAAGCAAATAATAAAGAAAAGACAAAAAAAAAATCAAGGATTGGAAGAAATTAAAGCAACATACCTCAAGAGTAGAAGAAACAATGGATAATTAGTGTTTGACAAATTGTACTCCCTTGGAGCAATAAGCACGTACCAACCCAATTTAGAATAGGCACCTCCCAATTAATCACCAGCACAAAACAATGAGCATAACAGCTACAAAATTTTCAGAATAAGTTGCAGCAACCACACTCTACAACTACTACAAAACTAGAAAATTCCTATTACCTATTTTTTTTACTTTCTTCTTAAAAAAACTAAAAGCAATCAGAATAAAAGAATCTAACTGGTGACATGTTGTCTTCTCCGCAATCAGAATAAAAGCACAAAACATGTTGTTTTCTACTTGTTGTCTACCTACACTTTATGTTCCAAAAAGCAATAAATCTAAAACATGAGAAATCCATAAATCAAAGAATTCAAGTAGCTAGAATCATTTTTAAGAAAAATAATAATTTATTAAGCAACCAATTCAAACATATCATAAACCACTCTTGAGAACACCCAAACAACCACAACTTATCAAGACATGAACAATTCCGACAGTATAGGATATGAGCTTCCTATAAGGTTTTCAACAGCACTTCATCTTTATTTAGTTCCTACTAAGCACTTGGAATCTTTGGCATCATTTCAATCAAAAGAAAGTATAAGTAGCATTAAGCTCAACAAAATTTCTATTATGTAATATGACATATCAATTAAGGAAACTAAGACAAAACATCACCAACTAGCAAGAAGCACATGACCAATTTAATGGGTTTTGGAATCAAAGAACAAGAAGAACGAACAAGCTTACTTGGTTTCGCGGGTTTCGATCGGGAAGGAGGCGGAGTGAGCGAGTGAGAGGCAGGAATCCTAATCAGAAGCAAAAATCCAGTCCATAAGCAAGAAGCATTAACGATTAAAATAGGTTATTAGGAATCAAAGAACTTAAGAGTAACGTACGAACAAGCTTACTTGGGTTTACTTGGGTTTGGTGGGTCTCTTCGATTGGCAAAAAAGGCAAAGTGAGCGAGAGAGAACTGTGATCAATGACGACGGCGGAGACGGAGGAGACGACGGCGAAGACGTACGGCAACGAAAGGGACGGCCTTGGAGAAGAGCGTAACAAGAGTGAGTACGAGAGGATTTCGCACGCTGTGTCGGAGTATGAGTGTGTGAGGGAAAATGAAGAGGCGCGTGTATATTAACCTAAAAAAAATGAATATAGGCGACCTGAATCATATTTCAGGACCCCTATATTCCACTTGTGGCGTTCTGAAATACATTAAGGTCGCCAATATTTTAATAATGGCGAGCTGAATCAGAATCAGGTCGCCATTATTAAAATATTGGCGACCTGATTTAGATTTAGGTCGCCAATATTATTAAATTTCCTAATTTCTATTTAAAAAACATCATCGGCGCCAAACAAAAAATTCATGGCGCAAAGTAAATTGACTCATTAAAGACGTCCTGAAAGTTATGTAGGTCGCCATAAATAAATTTTATTGAAAAAAATTAAATCCCATGGCGCCAAACAAATATTTCTCATATTTTTTATGGCGTGAAACAATTTTAGACGTCCTGAAAAATTTCAGGACACCAAAAATCAATTTAAGGAGTCCTAATGTCTTATTTAGGATGCTGAAGGCTCAACTTCCTTAAATATAATTACAAGAATGCCACTGCATTCATTTTGGACGTCCTGTTTCTAAATAAGGACGTTTTTTAGGGTAGTAATATCCAATTTTTGTAGTAGTGAAATAAAATTGCTGATGCTATGGCTAAGTTGGGTCTTTCAAATGTTAATGTTTATAATGCTTGCCCTCTTCACTTACGAGCTTGGGTGGAGCTTGAGAGTTTTGGTCCTTATTATAAGGCACCAACTTACTTTAACTAACTCATTTATTACTATTTTTTCATTATACCCTTATTTTTAACTAACTCATTTAAACCTACATCATTAAAGTAGGGGTAAAGTTGGAAACATTTATTACTTTTAGACCTCATTAATGACTTAACCTTCATTCCTTGGTCCGCGAGAAATGGGTAGTTGGTGCCTTATAATAAGGACCAGAGGGAGTACTTCATAAAAATAAAAACAAAAAAGAAATAGCTGGCAACATCTTTCAACTCATCATCTTACATATATGTAGGGTAATGAAGAAAATAATTTATTTCTATATATTTCCTAAACAATGAAACTTGTAGAAAGAATACATTGTACCTTTTCCTTAGAACAGGTACAAATACTCCCTGGTCATCATCCATACAATGCTTTAAAATATTTTTTAAATTCTTTCACCTTTTCCTATTTCTCTACCAAAATTTCTTCCTTTTCTTCTCAATACACAATCTTTCAAAAATTGATGAAAGATTTGATATCCTTCTTCCTTATCACATTGACTCAAGAATGTATTAAATGCTTCTATCACGCCAATTCAGTAAGCTTATTTTACTTGACAATTTCTTTGAGATGTAGTTTAATTTATTTTCGTTAATTTTATTGTCTTTATTTTTTATCATGCTAACCTTATTCTATTGAATAACATATCTTCTATTATTACGCAGTTGTCATCAAGGTTGTCAAACTCACGAGTTTAAGTAAACTTGTAATAATGACATCAACTCGTATTGTGAACTCGAATCGTAAAGTTGCAAGAGTTTAATTTTATAATTAAATAGGTATTAATAGTGTATAATTAAATAATTAAAATATAAAAAATGACAAATTTTAATTTAAATATATTTTAAATCTATATAATTTAAATTAAATATATTAACATTCATAATTTATTATATTTAACAAAGAAATTTCTATAAAATTTATATATAAAGCCATCGATGATAACAAAATCGAAAAAGTTAATACGAGTTTAAAAGTGAGTCAACACATTTTTGTAAACTAGAAACATAAAAATAGTAAATTCAGTATATAAACTCGTGAGTTGAACCGAGTATATAGCTGATACGAATTTACCAGTAATTCGACTCGATTCAGTAAGATAGAAATGTAAAAACGATAAACTCAGAGAGTCAATTCGCGAGTTTGACAACAATGGTTATCATCGTTGCCATAGGCATTCCTCATTTTAGAGGTTGGAGATTAATAAACGACACATGGCTTGGATTGAAGAGAAGAGAGAAGGTTTTCTTCGTCAACGACAAAAAGTGCATCCCTCTCTTCATCAGACTCTACTCAGCTGCCAGCTCCTTATGATAGAATAGAAAGAAGCATCTGTTGGTCATCAGTGAGGGAGAGCCATGTAATATCATTCTCTTCTTTGATCACCAAAGTTAATTTCTTCATACTCACCTCAAAATGAATCAACAGAAACTTGGCCGGCCACCTGCTAGCAAGTTCAGATAGAAAAGAATATTTAGAGCTTCAACAAAAAGGTAATAAATTTTTAGGATAAAAATGTCGATGGATAATATACAGAAAGACATCAATTAAGTCCATTGAAAAAGGTAGATCAGTCATCTCATGCTATACATAAACCTAATGTCACTAATGTAAACTTTATGTAGAATGTTTTTCAAATTATGTATAAGAAGGGAAGATAAATTGTAGTGTTAGACACACACTTTTGGTACATTGTTGATCCAATAAGCTTGTGCCAATTATGATATTGAATTTATTAAATTTCCTTTGAGAAAAACATTTTTTAGGTAGCTTTCAACTAAGAGATGGTGGTTTTGAAAATATAGAAATAGTATACTAAATTTTGTCAATTATGATATTGAATTTATGAAATCCTTGTAGGCAATATTTTGTCCATTCTAGGTGCTCCGGTTTTGAGTTTATGATAAATGTACATGCAATTTTGTTAACTCTGTGTCATTGATCTCATTATTAAACACTTGTTGAGACAGAAGGACAAATTCTCATAAACCTTGTGCATTAATAGTAGCTAAACAAATAAGAGAATAACATGAATAACTTTCTTATAAAATTAATAGAACAAAGAAATGATTGTACAGTGTATACAATATACTAAAAGATGTAACACAAGATAGAAACTCATAATCGAAAATGGACTTCACTCACCTCCATTTATGATCATTATCCAAGCTAATATTGGAGGGAATTTTGAATTTGAATGATCAATTAGTAAAATTCTATTAAAACTGAATCAATGAATGGTGCCCTAACTTTTATAGTTAAATATTATAATAGTTAATTAGTTGTAAAATTAGATTTTCCTAATTATATAACCTTGGAATAACTTGGTCAAACGCTTTTTTCGTTCATATAATATCATTAAGAAATATGGATGATATTGAAGTCCAACCCAAAGGATAATTTGATGTTATATTGAAAAAATTAAAATTAAAATTTTTCTATATTTAAAAGTATTTCGCTTTTTACGAATAAACTATTGAATCTCACGTAGAATTATAGAAATCAGTAATATTTTTTCTTTTTTTAGTATACAAAAATTACAGATAATTTTGCATCTATGTGGTGTAAAAATGAAAATCATTTATTTCTACTTCTTAAACTGTGTGAAATTTGTATAAAAATATAATGTACAGATCAAAAGCTGGCATTTATTTTAATTTTAAAATTAAATATATTTTTTCACAAATCTAAATTATAAAATCACATTACCAATTTTGATATTTAGAGTTATAGAAATTTAAAAAATAAATAAATAAATATAGGCTGGCCCACTAGTTGGCGGCCTAGCCCGTCATGGATACAAGTTATTTGGGTTCAAGCCGAAAAGACCTTATCAAAATCAGTCCATTTTTCACAACTCAATCCACCAAATTATTACAGGTTGGCGGGTTGGGTCCATGTACTTAACCCATATTACGGGCTCATCAGCATACATTTCCCTTCTTAAAGGTTAGAGTTTTTAAGCAACGGGTCAAATTGGACAGAAGAGGAGGAGGAATGTTTGCTTCATCAACAACAGATAGTGTGTACTTTCTTCGCCATGCTCTGCTTAGCTGCTTCTGATACAATTGAAGGATGCATTTGTAGGTTATTGTTGAAGGAACCATCTCATTCGCTCCTCTTCTATGATCACATCAATCAATATATCAATCAACAAAAAATTGACCAGCTGCTACTTTACACAAGAATATTTAGGACACCACGAAGATTTTTAGGTTTCGCCGTCTCTTCCTTTTATAATCAGGTCCTTTGAACCATACGTTTAGTGAGCTGGGCTTTCCTATTATGTCAGGCCCGACTCCTCAGGTTCGATTGATTGATCCTTTTAATTACGCAGAATAATGTAGATCTTCTATCTGAGTCTCCGTATCTTCTATTTCCGTCTTTGTCAAATCAACTATCATCATAACGTCCAACTCAATAACCTGCATTTGTTTTCTGAAATAACTCTAGAAAATATCAGCGTAACACATCGCATAACAGATGATAAGTCATGATGTTATAGCATTATGGTGACATTGTAGTGCTGATTCAGAATAAAGATCCACAATGCTGTAGCATTACATCAGTTCTGTTATGCAATCTCAAAATGTGTTAAGATGCAATCTTTTATTCTGCGTATATGTGAGATAGTTTTCAAAATACAACAGCTTACTATATCTATTCCTTATTTTCACAAGTGCAAGAAGTGGAACATATTTCGTCAAATAGCACTCATTAAAGATCAGATTTACCATACAAAGCAATCATAACATATGGGAAATATATAGGAGAAATACGACTTATCAGTATACAAGGTGGATAAGGTATGGTGAGGAAGTGACTGCAAGTGCATCGCACAAGAAGGAAGTTTTAGATGTCGTAGATGATGATAGAATGGAGAAAATGATTCATAATATTGAGATAAAATCTTTTGCACAATCACATGTATATGACAGGTGCAGAGTGATGATGTTGAGATACCTTTGTACCCTGGGTGTACTAAGTATACACTCTTGTCAGATATTTTGCATTTGGTGAACTTAAAGGCAACTTGTAGGTGAACGGACTACAGTTTCACATTGTTAGTTGAATTGTTGTGTGATATGTTTTCAGAGGATAATGTACTTTCAAATTGTATGGATGAGGCCAAGAAATTCTTGTCTATGATGGGTATGTAGTATAAAAATATACATGTTTACCCTAATGACTACGTACCCATCATATATTCCAAAGTAAAAAACAGAAGGACGGTGATCCAATTTGAATCCTGACGATACACCACCTTTCACTACAAATCCACTTATAGCAAGTGATATACAGTTTGTAGATGATGAAGACTATGCATCTTGATAACCTGCTTGTTGACCGGAAAACAAGGGAAATGAAGCCAGGAAAAAGTGCAATTGCTGAAGAAAAAGAAGATGAGCACGGCATGGCTGACAATGATAATAAGAAAGAAGAAGATTGAAGTGTTGCTATTTGTAAATTGTAGAACCATTGTTCCAACAAGTTTGAATGTTGCTGCTGTTGTTCAAAGTCATTGGAGCTCTGACGCAACTGAGAGTATTCCAAATAGTCAAATCCGGCCGAGTTTTAAAGGACGATGACTACTTTGTCATTTTCTAAGAGTTTCTGTTTTGCTCTACTACCTTGGAATCTCAATGCAACTTCATCATAAGCTGATCTAGCCGCCACCTATTTTGTGACATTCGTCCTCTATTTTTTTTTTTTCCTTTGACCAAGGATTTCCCATTCGATGTTTAGAATGCAAAGGGTTCTTGTCTCTATCAACAAGTATGTTTTTCAGGATTTGAATTTATGCTCTTCTCCTTATAGGGTGAGAAGTTTACTATTTCAACCAACAGCTTGTTGGTGACGTTCGTCCCCTTTTGGTCACTTATAAATAGAAAAATAAGACTTACTCATTAAACATCCTCATAACTAAAAACATATTTTACGTATACATATTTTAACATTTCATATTGGTTTAAATTATAACAAATAGTGTAATACTTTTGATTTAATTGTATACAAAATCCTTGTGAAGACTTCAGTACCGGTTGTACGTGTTGTGATGATTTACTTGTGTAAAACCCTAAAAATCATATTTATGATAAATATCATAAATTAGTAAAATACCTATTGGAGACAGGTGAATATGTGGTCTCAAAACTAATGTAGAATTTATCTTATTTCTTAAGGTAATTTCTCATAAAATTAGGATGAATAAAGAGCTAAAAATCCCTAAGTGAGTTTGTGGGTCATAAAATACTATGATAAATCCTGAAAGGCAATGAAATAATTATTAAAAATTAGAAAGTATGTTGTCTCTAATTTAGGTAATTTTTGGGATTATTTCCCTTGGAAATAAATGAGGCAAAATTAAATATAATTTTGGGGAGCATAAGTTGCCCCGTTATTTTTAAAATAATACATAGAGTATAAAATACCAATGTCAGAGAAATAGTTGTGAGAAAATGATTAATTCTAATTAAAAAAATTATCAACAATTAGTAAGTGATCAGATAAATAATTATTGGCTAGCTAATTGTTTAAGCATGAGTAAATGAAGTATCCAAGGTTAATTATGAACAACCCCTAATTGAAGATTTTTGACCAATAAGGGATTAAGATTAGCATAGGAATGATTGCTAATTAATGAAGTTTGATTAAGAAGAATATAATATGAATTATAATAATACCTAAAGCCTAATTAACTAATGGAATAATTAACTATCTAATTAACCAATGGATTGAATAACTACAAGGTATAATCAAGGCATAAAGTAAATGAATAAAAAGATGTTTGAAGAGTATAATGGGGCAGCCGAAATTAGGGATATAGGAGGAGGAATTAATGTAGGAAACTTTGTGAGGAAGTTGTTGAAAAGTCAACAATAGGCACTATCCAATGAAAACACAAGAAGCAAGTGATATTTGAGCAAGTGGAGAAGCTTTTTCCTTGGCCAAGAATGAGCCTTGAAAATGAAAATGAGAAGAGGAAAGGAAAGGAGAAGAAATATGTAGTAAACTTAGTTAAAAAGTTATATGGAAAGGTCAAATAAAAACACAAGTCAATGGGAACGTAAAGCATGGGATATTTGAAGCATATTCTTTGGCCAAGAGTTGCACATGAATTTCGAAAAAGTGGGAAAGAAATAGAAAAGAAAATGTTGAAATTGTGTAGGTGTGAACATGAATGCAAGTTGCAAGAATATCATAATGTTTTTAGAGAGATATTTGATGAAAAAGCATATAGGATAAATGAGAACCGATAGAAATTAAATCCTACCTTGAAATCTTTGGATTAAGTAGAAAACAACTGGACATATTATGAATCAATGTAATTTTGTCCCGAAGTTGACATTAGCCGAAGTGATTTCCGTAACCGATGGCGGCTGTCCTGAAATCTTTAGCAGGCTATGAAATACCCTTAATGGGATCATAAATTTTGTTAATCCAAATATTTCTCAAGAGAAAGAATAGATCTCCAAGGTGACATCGATGAATTTCTGAGATTAGTTAAGATTACGCGATTAGAGCACCGATCAGGGAACTTTATCGGTTGAATGCCAAAAAGCACATGGATGACATCATGTTGGTGACATGGGATGACATCATTTTTTTAAAAAAAATGGGGAGGGGAGGTCAGTCAACATGAATGGATGGTGGAGATGAAGCTTTGTGAACAAGCTAAGATCCAATGGCTTAGATTAAAGATGAGAAGGTGCAATTTTGCCCTTAGCAAACTCTATAAATAGGCCATCCTTCATTTGAGTTTTCCCCACCAATTCCTCTAGCAATTGGAAAGTTAGAGAGAAGGTAGAGAGAAGGAAGAGCTTGGAGAAAGTAGTAGCGAAGCCCTGGGTAAGTTCTTCGGTCCCTAGTCTTAAGTTCTAGTGTTTCTTTCGGTAGTTATAGTAGGAATGCTAGTGTGATCTTTAATCTTCCAAGTTAGTTTAGATATCATGTTTTAGGGTTAAATATGATATTTATTTCAAAAATATGTTGGAGGAAGAGTTATGGCAAAATTTTGGAAGATTAGAGTCAAAGTAACGAAGTTCTGGCGAAATTCCGCCGATTAGTGGGGTCAGGGGTAAAATGATCATTTTTGACTAAAATGACTGTTATAATGATTGATTAGTAACAAATACGCTATTGTCCTTATAGGATACCAGTGATTACGTCTGACCAACAGTTGTACCGTATATCGTCAACAAAGGTACGTTCGCGTACTGTAACACTGACTCTGATGTTTATTGTATGTATATATATATGTGCTATGTATGGTATGCTTATATGAGGTAGCTGATAGCTCTGTGATATGTTTATGTACTGTTAATATGTTTACGCTTGCTAAGGGCCACACATATGACAGGGGGCTTATGTGTTGATGAGGTACGTTTGCTAAGGGCCACACATCTGTCAGGGGACTTATGTGCTATTGCTAAGGGCCACACATTTTATGTGCTACTGAGATACGTTTGCTAAGGGCCACACATCTTATGTGCTTATGGGATACGCTTGTTGTACTTTTGGTTGAGTGCTCTTATACTGTTTATGTTGTGAATGCCCGTAGTCCATATATTGTATGTAAACATGAGGTTAACCGTTACCTGAGGTCCGGTGCGGACCTCAGCTCTTAACATAGCCTCAGGATTAGGAGGACCGAGAACCGAAGAGAAGAGTAAGCAGCACGCATAGAGACTCGGCTGAAGACTGTCTTTTGTTGCCACGGCGTGGGAATCGCCAGGGAGACACTTTTGTAGTTTCGTTTACGTTAAACACTCGAATCATGTACTGTTACTGTAATTAGCCAGTTGGCATTTTGAATATATATCAGTTACTCTTATGCTCCGATGCTCTACTCTGATGAAAAAAAAAATATACTGCTTTTGAAAATGGGATGTTACAACTTGCAAGTTCTTTTGTGGCAGTCATTTTTATTTTATTAACTAAACCTAACAATTATCAAGTTTCAAATCCATGTTTCCCTTTGATGGAATTATGGCGGGACGCAGGGAGATGCTAATTAATATAAACAAATATATAATTGATTGTTTGCATTTATACTAAGGTATTAAAACAATGTTTTTCCTTCGAGAATTTCAAATGTCTAGAGTTAGAAATTAATAAATGATTCCCATTATTGAATAACAATTAATTTCAATAAAGACATGACATATATACATACCATATTAGTTGTAATTTGTTGCCAGGTAAATCTTTTTTGTTTCATTTTTAAAATTACTGAAATTTCAATTGAAATCATGTGGTGACTGTGATATATATTAATAATTAACTAGTATAAATCACAATAATTTTTTAAGGAATTTACTTTTAATTTGGAAATTGGAATTAGGTCTAGCAAGACGATGCCAAAAAAGGGGTCTGGCAAGAGGAATGGGAAGAGGAATTATAAATTATGTTAACTCACATAAGCTTTTAAATATTTTAATAGCTACAATTACATTCTTGCTGCAGTTATATTTGAGCTACAAGAATATATTTCTGTTTTTTTAAATTCTCATAGGAAAATATATCAAGTCATTTCTGAAGCAATGTACACAACACCCATTACAACCTTAATAAAATTTTGGAATTTTGTGAACCTTTCTATTATTTGAAACTAGAGCTGAGACATGCAAAAAATATTCCATCCGCGTACTTAAAATTTGAAACCAGATCAATATCCAGAAACTTTCTTTGCTAAATCCTTCAATTTTGTAAGTAAAAGTATCTCAACAATATGTTAAGACATGCCTTTTTTTTTTTTTGTTAGGATTCTCTCTTTTCAAGAATTTCTTTTTATTTTTGTCTTTGATGAAACAAATAAGGGAGCTGTGTCTTATTATTAGTACTATTTGCCATCAATTTTAGGTTAAGACTTTAAATAATTGTGATAAACCAGAAAAGAAATAGCTGGCAACAAATAACAGCTCATCTTATATCTGTATAGTGTAATGAGGAAAATAATTAATTTCTACTTCCTAAACAGTCTAAAATTAAATATGCACAAGAAATACATTGTACCGTCTCCCTGATACAAGTATAAATACCCCAGTCATCATCAACATTTCATCATACAAATGTGGTTTAACATTTCATTAAAATGCTTTCAAGCATATGGCCCCTTCCTACTTCTCTATGCACATTTCTCCATTTTCTCCCTTTTCTTCTATACGCCATCCTTAAAAATTAGTGACTCAATAATTTATCAAATATTTCTACAAGGTAATGCTTGAGCAAGTTTATTTCACTCTATAAGTTCTTTGAGATTATGTTTATGTTATTTTATTGTATCATAATCAACTCAAATTCTTACCACATTTGTGAGTTATATTTTGTAAAAAGTTCAAATCTTGTTGTTGATGATCAGTGGTGAACTCAGGAATTTTAATGATGGGGGGCAAAAATAAGTATTAGCGACGATACAGTCCACGAACGCCAATATCAGTTATCAGCTGCAGCTGCGGAAGCTGGAGAATAAGACATGATCAAGTAAATTGCAGAAGAGACATGAAGAGGAGAATGAGCGTACTGGTTTCTTCTTATCAAAGCTGCTAAATCCTCGTCCTATTTCTCCTTTGTAGAACGATCCTGCTACTTCAACACCTGGAAAATTGTCTATGAACGGCATCACATCAACATTCTCTGCTCCAAAATACTTCTCCCGGCAAAAATTACTCGACAATATTAATCCCTCAAATACTTCACACTCATTCTCATCAACAATCTCCTTCAACGTCTCCATGTTATCTCAAGCTATGTCTTTGCATGTAAGTGTAGCTTCCATGTCTGTGTGGTATAACATAAAGGAATGGCCAGGTGTTAAGCCTATCCCTTCTACGGTGAACTGGACTCCTTGTCCCTTGTTTTTGTATACCATACATACCACAATCATATGTCATATATATATATATATTTTTTTAAAAATATTTAGGTAGGCGGTACGCCCCTGTTGATGATGTTACATTGTTGTCGCAATTCATCGGAGCTTTGAAAAAACTTAGAGTATTCCCAATAATCTTTGATCGAATATGTAGGTAGGAGGTGTAAGTGAAAGATTTGGTGCCTGTTATTGAAAATGATGAGTAGCCAAGGAATCTGACAAGGCATGCGAATGGTTGTGAAGTCACCGCTCTGCCATTTTCTAGGAAATTCAGTTTTGATCTGTTTCCTTGGAATCTCAATGCAGTTCCATCGTAATCTCTAGCCGCCACTTTTACCACTGCACCAGCTACGACATTCATATCATCTTCTGCCACTATAACGAGAAAAAAAGACTTACTCATTAAACATTTTCGTTTGGGCAAAAAAAAAAAAAAAAAAATCTTCGTAAATGCACAAATGGTATTTCAAGATTCTGCTTTAGTCACATTGTTTTATGGTTTATAGTAGAGTGATGTGAGTGTGTGTTTGTATATGTGTTTGTGCATTCATACATGGACACACGCATGTACGTGCATGCGTATTCAATGTAATTTTATATTTTTTATTCAAAGATGGTTTTCCTATATTTATGTGTGTAAAATTCTTAAATCAAATTGACACTTTATTATATGATAATGTTGCATATTGTAGTGTGCTCCGCCACTCGGCTCTGCAAATTTTTACTTTTTAGATCCAAAGATTTCATTGCGATAACTATGGTATATATAAGAAGATTTTTGAGGAATTTAATAGGGTAGGATAAATAAGAGTAAGAAAACATATTCATCAGATTCCAAAGCATTTATTGAAAATCAATTATATGAATTTCAACTAAGAACTTGGTTTATACTAAAATAAAAATGAATTATGTTGTTTATTAATGGGTTTAATGTTTCTGCATTTACTGCAGAAAATTTTTATCTGCCGCACTCACATAAAAGTGAGTGGGTCCCATTGTAAAGAGAAGAGAGAGAAAATATCAGTGGGACCCACTCACTTTTATGTGGGTGCGGCAGATAAAAATTTTATGCAGCAAATACAGAAACATTAAACCCTTTATTAATATATGAAAATTCTAAAAAATTAATTAGATTATTTATAAAGTTATAAGAAGTACATACATATCTTGTTTCTTAAACTTTATAAATACACAAGACCCACTTCTAAATTCCAATTATGACTTTTTCGAGAAAAAAAATAAATTCTAATTATAACTTTAAAACATAAAAGAAATAGTTGGCAACTGAGCTACAGCTCCCCTAGTAATTGATGTATGTATTTATTGAGAATCAATTGCTTTGCAATAATTGGATCGGAATCAATTATTTTATTTCTATTTCCAAAAATGTGAAACTTGGATGGTAATAAATACATTGTTTTTGCTGCTTGATACATTGTTTTTGAGGCAATATGTCACCATCCAAAAAGTTTGATATAGGGGCTCTTTGGTTGGAAGAGAGAAGATGGAAGGGGAGGAAAAATGAGCATTTCCCCTCATTTCAGCACAATTCTATCCCCGCCCCTTCATCACCCTTATTTTGGAGGGGAGCCAAAACTTTGGACTATTTTATCCTTATAATATATGTGATCTTTTAATAATACCCGTAATGAAAAATATTATTATTATTATTAAAATATTTTATTAAAAATAAAATATATTATTGTACAAAAATGTACTGCTTGAGCAAGTTTATTTCACTTTATAAGTTCTTTAAGATTAGCATGAATAAATTATCATTGGCTTATTTTGATCCTCATGCAAAACAATGTGAGCTGGAAATTCAAAACATAATTCATTTACAAAATTTAGCTAATCAAATGCCAGAAGCATTTATTGGTCTTAAGAAAGTGACAAAGTCATATGTCTCAATTGTTAATGCTCCTATTATAATTGATGTCCCTGAAGGACAACCTATGATGAATGAATTTAGAGCACATCTAAAGTGTGGCTGGCCCATAGGTTCCAAAGATAAAAACCCTCGAAAGAGAAAAGGTGTTAAGAATATCGATGGTCAAGTTGACGATAATAAAGAAAAGTTAGTAGCTCTAGAAGAGCCATATCATAAAGAGTTATTATCTCTAGTAGAGATATATCTAGAAGAGAATGTTTTAGCCCTAGAAGAGACCTAGGTATTTGACATATGTGAAAATATAATAATGAGATCTTTATAAATTACATTATGAAAGGAAGCCGATGGAACCAAAATGAAGTACATTGAAGACATCTTTTCTTATAATGTAGCATATGGTATAATAAATGATAATGACGCTCATGAGCCAAAATCCATTATATTAGTGAGTGCCAAAAAAGAAAGGATTTTCCTCTACAATAAGATGCCATTAATGCAAAATTAAAATCATTGGCAAAACGAAAAAGTGTTTGGACCCATAGTCCGTACGCCTAAAGATGTAAATCCAGTTGGATACAAATGAGCCTTTTTACTAAAGAGAAATGAAAATGGTGAAATTATAAGATATAAGGCACATCTTATAGCCCAAGGATTTACACAAAGACTTGACATCGATTTTGAATGTGTATTCTCCAGTAGTGGATACGACTACTTTTCAATATATCATTAGCCTAGAAGTAAATGAAGCGCTTGATTTGTGCCTAATGAATGTTTTGACCGCCTATTTTTATGGCTCACTTGGAAATGATATTTATATGAAAGTCCCTGAAGGATTCAAGGTGCCAGAAGAATCCAATTCAAGTTCTCGAGAACAATACACATTTTGATGAATCAATTTTCCCAATATTTGGGGAGAAAACAAGTAGTTTGGTAAAGACGTTAGCTGGAATAAATTATCGTTGGCTTACTTTGATCCTCGTACAAAAAAAACGTAAATTGGAATTTCAAAACATAATTCATTTATAGAATAGCTAATCAAATGCCAGAAGCATTTACTAACCCAAATAAAGTGAGAAAGTCACATGTCTTAGCTACTAATGCTCCTTTCAAAATTGATGTTCTTGAAAGACAACCATTGTAAATGAATCTAAAGCACGCCTAAAGTGGGGAGTGCCCATCGGCTCCATAGATAAAAATCCTTGAAATAGGAAAGGAGGTAAGAATTTAGATGGTCAAGTAGAGGTAATCAAGAAAATTTAGTAGCTCTAAAAGAGCCATCTCCTCCGAAAGAGTTATTATCTCTATAAGAGATATCTCCATAAGAGAATGTCGTAGTCTCAAAAGAGATTAAGGTACCTGAAATATGTTATTATATAAAACAGTTGTTGTATCCCAAATAAAATAAATAAACAAATGGCGTGAGAGAGGTCACATTTCAATGACCGGTTTAATAAAACCAGTCATTAAGATTCTATATACAACGACTGGTGTTTTGAAACCAATCGTTGTATCTCATATTTTTTTTTTTTTTATAAAAAAGATATGGTGTGAGAGAGGTTTAAACTCTTGATCTCTTCAAAACTCACCAACACTCTAGCCAACAATGCCATGATAAAACGTGTTAGAAGATTAAACAACCATTTTAATTTAAATAGTCATTGATTATCAAAATAAAAAATATCTAGTATGAGGAGAGATACAACGACTGTTTTTATTAAAAATGTTGTATATCAAATCAAAAAAACCAACGATTGTTTTTATTAACTTTCAACAACTATTTGTATAAGAAAAGTTGTTCAAAGTTAAGATAAAATTACAAACATGCCAATGCCCTCTTTTTTATGACAAGTTATTTATTTATTTATTTATTTATAAACTAACGTTGATTGGGGACGTTTAATCCGTTCTTTGTAGTAGTGTATTTTGATAAAGTTACCGGTATTTTTGCACCATTATAAACTTTAGGATGCTAAATGCTCATAGGTCAAAAGTTTATAAGTGTTTTTGCCCCTTTACTTTATATTAAATATCTTGAATATAAACCAACGGCGGTTGAGCCAAGTGAAAGGGGTTCGTCCCTCACATGCATCTAGCAAAACAATAAGAAGATTCTCATTCTTGCTGGGAAATGTGCCCACATTTAGACCCTTATAGTTTCTTAAATATAATTGTTTATGATAGGAGGATACATGTGGCTATAAAAAATTATCTCAAGTATGGTATATAAAAGATACCTTGATTTTCAATTTCTTGCTAGACTTGATTCTAAACATTTGAAATATATTTTAAGCATATTGTGGTGTGGCTTAATATGAGTATTATTTGCCATCAATTTTAGGTTTAGGCTTTAAATAATTGTAATAAAACATAAAAGAAATAATTGGCAACATATGACAGCAAATATTGTGACACACGTCCTTATTGCGTCTTTATTCATCAGAGTTTAAGCGCACAGGCATCGAAATAGTTTGGACGACTTAAGCGCCAAGTAGTTAATGATTTCATAATCCTATGAGATGGTGTGCTAATTGTAGATACATTTTATGAAATCAACTCTACGAATATGGAGTGTGTAACACCCCAAATTCCATACCTTAAATGGAGTCGGTTGACACTTGATTTTAGAAAATTCAACAAAGTTTGAGGTGCTACATCAGAGTACTGCAGAAACGGAGAGCAATGTACTAACAATTGGACAATGAATAGCTGATATAAAAATACCCCGACATATGATGATGTCAGGCGTATGCTGGATAAATTGAAAATCCCGATGGAATATTCATGTGATACAATATACAGAGCTTTGTACAATTACATCTCTCAAAAGTAACTATACAATCTAGACCAAGCCTTAACTAGAATTGGGGCAATGAACCTAACTCCGTTAATCGAACAGAATGGTCAGGTAAGTGTCTATCATGGGGGTCTCTGGAAAGATATTTGCCGTGTCTCCCAAAATAACCAAGTTCGAAAATGATTTGCAGAAATAGGGAACCTGGGTCGTTTCCCCAACGAACTTGCAGCGGGTTTGATTAACAACAACAGATAAACAGAAATAGTAAAAATGGGGGTTTTTGATTCAAACAGATCAAAAACGATAATAAATCGAAACATAATGAAATATGCGAAATGATTAAAAACGATCAACCCAACGTTTAGATTCCAAAACTTCCGTCATTGAACGAAATATAACTAACTCACGTTTGGTTCGGATGAACCGAAATCTCTCGCATTCATCCAGAGAATCCCTCGACTAGACGATCGCCTAGCATATGCCCGAACAGTGGCGTCTCACTGTGCAATCGCACAACAACACTGTAAACTAGTTCGAACTCGGTCCTTGGGATGAACCAAACCGAATATTAAATCTAATATTCAAACTATTTCAAAATCGAATCCGATAAGATGAAAACAGAATCGAGTAAAGTTACCGATTAAGCACAAGCTCTCTGGACGAATCATGGAATCCTCAACGTTGGGTTAATCACAGAAGTTTAGCCGAGCATGGCTGGGAAAAACGAAGAATAGACAAAGAACGCGAAGAACATTTGAAGAACAGTTGAGAGAATTTCAAAACTTCTATTTTGATCCACTCCTTAAAAAAAACGTAAATTCAATGTATGTTTGTTCTGTTGCCTCACTTAAAGTTAACCTAAAAACAAAATGGGCTCTAATGGTTCAGCCCAAAACAGAAATAAAATAAAGAGTAAATACCCTTTTTGGTCCCTGGAATAAACACGGATGCCCTTTTTGGTCCCTGAAAAAAAATAAGTCACTTTTAGTCCCTAAAATGGAAAAATAAGGTCCCTTTTAGTCCTTTTGATAATCTTTTTTGAATATTTTAATCCCTCAGAAATTCCCAAAAAGGTCATTTTTAGTCCCTAAAAAGGACCAAAATGACATTTTTTTTACTCAGGGACCAAAAAGGGTCAAATGTGTTTTTCCAGGGACCAAAAAGGGTATTTACTCTAAAATAAAACTGGACTTTAATTACAAAATCCGAGTCCAAATAAAATCCAGAATTGTACATCTGACTTCGACTCCAAAATCGACCTCCCTTTTGTCCGAATTTTCTCTTTATGTCTTCATAGAAATTGTAGCTCTCTGAATCATCTAAAATATGAGACAAAAATGAGGCAAATCCGATGTCTGGTTCAAGAGTTATGGTAAAAATAGTGAAGCAATGTAAAACTGGAATTTTTTTATTAAAAAGGGCTAAAATGTAATCAAAGGCCAAAAGCCCAAATGAACATAAAAGCCATTATTTATTAACTAAAGAGTCCTAAATTATTAACCAAGAGATAAAAAGATGTGTATAAAATATACAATTATCAGTCTCACCGAGTTCACGGTGACTTATTGGCTGACCCACATAGACTAGCCTTGTCTTCGGCACCAAACTATTCGAAATAACTTTATTAGACCCATGCCTGACAATAGGCTCTGATAACTTCTTCCGGCTCCTGCCTCGATCGGTGCATTATTACGACTTTTCCCCTTGGTTCCTCTTTATGACTCCATCTACCGGTACCCTCTCTGATATTCCTGATATTTCTGATATTTGTGATATTGTTGATATTCCTTTCCTGTACCATTAGTTAAGACTGAGGTCCAATGAGGTAACGGTTAACCTCATGTTTATATAAATAATATATGCACAACAGATATTTCTAATATTACAGTAATGATCAAGCCAGTACGTCGTATGATCATTTGATAACAACTACAATAACATGTAAAGTTATCCCTGGTCTCACTATTACCCTGTGCCACGATGTACGGTCATGTCCTCAGCGCTAGGAAAACATAATGGCGTTATCATGACTATAACCCGTAAAGCTGTAATTAGTTATCTAAGTACGATTCCTTAGTCACAGTGCATATCCAGGACAGAGTCCCGTTCATGGCTTTATGAAAGTATCCACAACATATATAAGCATACTATAAGCATAAGAGTTAAGGTTACAGTACGCCGCGAACGTACCTTCCACCGTGAAATGGCCAAACATCCGGCCTTCTGAACCCAACTCCGGACTTCTGAAAGGGTAATACCGTATCTATTAACTCATAAACAATATGCTAATAGATATCCTAGTCACAAATGACTATTTTACCCCTGACTTCGCTATCTGACGAAATTTCGCCAGAGCTTCGCTACTTTGACTCTAATCTTCCAAAATTTTTCCATATCTCTTTATCCATCATATTTTCAAAACAAATACCATATTTAACCATAAAACATCTAAGCTATGAACTACTAAACAAAAGGCTAAAACCTAAAAGCTAAGGACCGAAGAACTTACCCAGAACTTTGCTACTTCTTCACTAGAGCTCCTCCTTCTCTCTTCTCTCTAGGATTTCGAAATGCCTCAAGAGGATTTGGTGTGAAATTTACAAAGGATGTGAAGGCTATTTATAGAGAAAATTATGGCAATTTTGTAATTCCATCAAACTTTCTCTCCTTCATTCTTGGCCTTAGGATCTAGGGCTCCTTTTCATCTTCAATCCTTGCCCTCCATCCCTTGGCCGACCTCCCCCCCCCCCTTCTCTCTCCTTTATCCTCTTCCAAAAGTGATGTCACCTTATCCTCTTTGTGGATTTTACCGATTAATTCCCCTGCTCAGTGTTCTAATCGCGTATACTTAATAATCTTCAAATACTTTTAGAAGTACACTTTGATGCTTATGTAATCACTTGAGAAGTACTTTAAATATCAAGGACTATGGTCCAATTAGGGGTATTTACTAGTCTTTTAGTCATTTTAGGATAAACTCCGACGGTTACGGAAATGACATCGGAGATAACCCACTTCGGGACAAAAATTCACTTGTTTATAATATGTCCTGATGTTAAATACTTAGTTCACATATTTCAAGATATGATTTATTTTCTATCAGTTCTCATTTATCCTATTTGCTTTTTCACCAAAATATCTCTTTTCTTTTTCCTCTTTCCTACCACTCCCTTATACATTCACACACACACACATTTCTTTCAAAAATTTCGGCTCCCCCCTTTATTGACTTTTCAACTTTTTATTTTTAATTTGCATTATGTTTTAATTATCTTATATTAATTAGCAAGAAATTCTCACATTGGTTAATGCATTTTGCCAAGGATTAAGGTTCAATTATTTAGAACCATTAGATTAGCTTTATAAGATTAAATCTTGGCCTTTGATTTATGTTGAATTGTCAAAGTTAATTACTAAGCTTGTTTAGTGCCTTAATCCTATTCTTTGTTGACTAATTAGGCCTTAGGGTTTTTATGTAGTTAATCTTATACATTTCTTTAATCATGCCTAATTAATTAGCAATTATCTTTATGCTAAATCTTGACCCTTCATTGGTCATAAATCTTTAATTAGGGGTTTTATATAGTTAACTTTGGACATTCCCTTTACTCATGCCAAAAAAATTAGCAATTAATTATTTAATTAATCATCTACTAATTGTTAACAATTTTCTTAAATTAGATTAATTGTTTTCTCACAACTATTGTGTTTACATTGGTCATGTATGCATCATGCATTATTTTAATAATCATAGGGCAACTTATGTTCCCCAAAATAACATTGGATTTTGCCTATTTAATTTCCAAGAAAAATAATCCAATAAATTACTAAAATTAGAGACAACATATTTTCCTATTTTTAATAAATATTTAATTGCCTCTTAAGACATACTATACTATTCTCAGGGTATTTTATGACCCATAAATGTATTTAGGGATTTTTGGCACTTTGTTTATTCTAATTCCAAGAGAATTTGCCTGTAATACCCTAAAATCTGACTTATGATAAATATTATAAATTGGTAAATAAAACCTATTGGAGATAGGTGAATATGAGGTCTCAAACATTGAGATGTAATTATCTTATTTTCTAGGGCAATTTCTATTGAAATTGGAGTGAATAAAGAGATAAAAATCCCTAAGTTTGCGGGTCATAAAATACCTTGAGAAAATTATGATAAATCTTAAGAGGCAATAAAATATTTATTAAAAATAGGAAAGTATGTTGTCTCTAATTTAGTTAATATTTGAGATTATTTTCCTTGGAAAATAATAAGGCAAGATTTAATATTATTTTGGAAACCCTAAATGACCCCATAATTTTTAATATAATACATGAAGCATAAAATACCAATGTCAGTAAAATAGTTGTGAGATAATATTAATCATAATTAAGAAAATTATTAACAATTAGTAAGTGATTAAATAAATAATTAATGGCTAATTGTTTAGGAAATGAATAAGGTGAATTATATAAATACCTAAAAGCTTAATTAGCCAATGGAATAATTACTAATTAAGATGATTAAAGCATGAACTATGTAATTAAAAGAGAGTTGAAAAGTCAATGTTTGGGGAGGGGGAGCCGAAAATTAGGAAAAAAAAAGAAGAGAAAAGAAAAGTGTGTGTGTGAAAGCAAAATGGAGAAAAGAGATAATATCGTGATATTTTGTTAAGACATAAGAGATATTTTGTGAATAAAGCCAACATGATAAATGAGAACTGATAGAAAATAAATCATATCTTGAAATCCTTGGATTAAGTAGTAAACAACTGGACATTTTATGAATCAGTGAATTTTTGTCCCGAAGTTGGTGTTACCCGAAGTCATTTCCGTAACCGATGGGGTTTGACCTAAAATGGTTAACAGGGTAGGAAATACCCTTAATGGAATCATATATTTTATTAATCCACATATTTCTCAAGAGTAAGCAGAGACCTTTAAGACTACATTGATGAAATTTTGAGATTGGTTAAGATTACACGATTAGAACACCGAACAGGGGACTTTATCGGATGAATCCATAAAGCAAAGGAGATGACATCACCTTGGTGACATCATTTTTTGGAGAATGACCTAAGGGGAGGTCGGCCAAGAGAGGAAAAGGAGAGAGAAAAAATTGTTGGCTAAGGTTTCAAATGGAGGGCTAAGATTGAATTCAATAAAGTTGATCCAAGGGTTGGTATTCATAGGCTTCTTCTATAAATAGAGGCCTTTGCCTCTTCAATTCCTCACACCAAACCTCAAGAGGTATTTTGAAAAGTAGAGAGAGGTTAGAGAGAAGGAGGAGTCCGGAAGAAGGAGTAGCGAAGTGCTCGGTAATTTCTTCGGTCCCTAGTCTTAAGTTCTAGTTTTCGATTCGATAGTATAGTAGAAATGTTAGTTTGATCTTTAATCTTCCAAGTTGGTTTAGATATCATGTTTTAAGGTTAAATATGATATATATGGCAAAATTTTGGAAGATTAGAGTCAAAGTAACGAAGTTCTGGCGAAATTTTGCCGATTAATAGAGTTAGGGGTAAAATGGTCATTTTTGACTAAAATGACTGTTATGATGATTGATTAGTAACAAATACGCTATTGTCCTTATAGGATACATGTGATCATAGATCAAATATAAGGACTTATTATGAACAAGTATATTTTTAGCTTGGAGTGGGTTATCTCCAAAATCTTTTCCTCAACTTTTGGGATTAATCCTAAAAGGATTAAAAGGCTAGTAAAAACCCCTAATTGAACCATAATTCTTGTTATTCCAAGTACTTCTCAAGAGACTTACATAAACTTCAAAATTAACCTCTAAAAATATTTGTGATAGACTATGGATTTCATCCAAGAAACTAAGGCACTTAAAGTAATTAGTTCTTGGAGCATCTAGTTATAGAAACAAAGGAAGAGGGGACGGTTTTGTGGCTTGAGGAAGAAGAAGGTGAATTGTTTATAATATATTAAACACACACATGGGTTAATAGGTACTTGGTAAGGGATTGGCCAACAAAGCAAAACCTAGCATAAAGTGAAATATGTGGGGATAGAAGAGGCCAACAAGGTGATAAAAAGGTGGAAGAGATAAGGGAGAGAGAGGGAGAGGGCGGTTGAGAGAGATGGAAGGTGAGGATGAGATTTCAAAGTTTAACCTAGATCCAAGGGTCAAGAATTGAGAAGAGGAAGTTCAATGGAATTACCAAAGTTGCCATACCCTTTTACTATAAATAGGCCCCTTCATTCACTTGAATTCTCACACCAAATTGCAAGAGAAATTTGAAATATAGAGTGAAAGTGAGAAGGAAGAGTCTTGGAGAAGGAGGAGCAAAGTTCTAGGTAAGTTCTTGATCCTTAGGTTTTAAGTTCTAGTCTTTTTGTTTAGTAGTTCTTAGTATAAATGCTAGTTTGATCTAGGAAGTAGGAAATAAAACTCCTATTCTTGTTTTTAAGCCTCATTGCATTGAAAGATGCCTGACGAGGTAAAAACATGGTAGGAAGTAATTTTTGAAAGGTGAGAATCAAAGTAGCGAAGCTCTGGCGAAATTTTATCGGTTAGCGATTTCTGAAGTCAGGGGTAAAATAGTCATTTGTGACTAAAATATATGTTAGGATGTTGTTTATGAATTAATAAGTACGATATTACCCTAATAGGATATTTGTGATTGAATTTTGACCAACAGACGTACGTACTGTAACACTAACTCTAATGCTTATAGTATGTTGATATATGACAGTGATATTCATAAACTAAGATGTTGTCTTAGTTCATTACTTTCACATTCAGCTTTACACGGGTTATAGTCTTATTAATACCGTTGAGTTTTCCTAGCGCTGAGGACACGAATGTACATCGTGGCACTGGTGAATAGTGCAGACCGGGATAACATACATATGCAGGAGTTGTGTATTGTTATTGCCTTACATATGTGATTATGTATTTCCTACATCTGTTATGGGCTTTTGTAGTGATTATTGCTGAAATGTCATGAATATCTGTCATATATATATTGTTTACATAAGCATGAGGTTAACCGTTACCTGAGGTCCAATGGGCATTGGACCTCAGCTCTTACCTTAGCTTCAGGATCCAGGGGTCTCAGGATCGAGGACAAGGGTAAGGAGCAAGTGTGAGAACCAGACGGAGACGTTATTATTTTGATGTGTTGCTTTATTATATTAAACACTCAGATGAATGTACTTCCGTATGAGCAACTAGATACACTGCAAACAATGTTATTCAGTTACTCTTTATTTTGAAAAATTTTCTAACACTCAACTCTGATCAAAACACTATGAAAACATTTACGAAAATGGGGTGTTACATTTTTGGCAACAGAGCAGTTGTCCTGGCATAGATCTGACTAGTTATTCCAAACCTTTTGGTGCCGAAGGTAGGGCTAGTCTATGTGGGTCAGTCAATCAGTCACCGTGAACTCGGTGAGACTCCCATGATAGACATCTACCTTGCCAATCGGTTTGATTAACGGAGTTAGGTTCGAAGCCTTTTTTAAACTTGGAGTATATTTAAAGAGTACTGGCATAACCCTACTGTGGCGTTGTAGTGATGAACGGAGGTAGATCTCCTGACATAAACTACTATAGACCAGTAAGACATACCACACGAAAAACATGAACCCTAGACCAGTGTACCATCCTAACTCTGTATACCATCCCGAACTAGTGTACCCCTTTGAGTTGGTGCATCACCCTAACTTAGGGAAAAACCTCTACGCTCATTCGTGATCATAAACCTTCGAACGTATACCCACCTGAGTCGGTATACAACTCTGAACCCGTACACAACCCTGATTATGTGTACTATCTCGAATCGATGGCTAGTATACCTTCTGAGCCGGAGAAACCTATCGGATTGGATCATTCATCCAATAACAACAACCATGAGCATTTTCAGCGGTTGAGCCATCAAGATGACTCAGAGAGTGAATCTTTCTATGAACCAAATCTTCTGCGACATGTCCAAACAAAAGGCTGATAGGCACTCTACGAACGGAGTACTTAATGAAAAATCAACACGGTGAGACTAGCAAATGGACATACCCCAGTATCTGAATAGAGTCAAAGTGACTTACTAGCAAAAGTAACGCAAGGGTCTTCCCTACCCGTTAAACAATTGGGTAACACCAACCCTATACCTCTTTCCTCGAGATCGCTTCTGGATGGAAAGGGTGAATGAACTTTTAAATGGAAAACGTACAGCCGATTTCCACTCCTTTCTGGATCATCTCCAAAGGCTAGATTTAGATAACATGTAGTTGAGAAACGGAAGTAAACTTAGTACCAATCAAAGGAAGCTAAAAAAAAATAGTGATAGAAGTTATACTAGAATAGCTGAACATAGGGCCCTTTTGGATGGGCTTTTTTCATAAAAAAAACACTTTTTTTAATTCAAAAAAAATTAATTTATGTGTTTAGATGATATTTTTTTAAAAAAGTAAAAGTCACAAAAAAAAGCTAAAATGCTGCTTTTTTCAAAAGCTCAAATTTTGAGCTTAAAAAAAAAGCACAACATGGGGCTAAAAAAGCACTTTTTTTTTAAGTCAATCCAAACGGGCTTATAGTATGAAGTAGTAGGACATAACTATTGGCACAATGTTCTTTGGGGTCTCGATTATCATTATGAACCCGGGCATAATCATAATCAAGGCAACATTGAAGGCCTTGTAGGTGGCCCATTTTTGTTCTTCTCCGCTATGCCAGTTTGTTTTCCTGGATAGCAGAGATATTTTAATAAGTCTAGTGGTGAGCAGATTGACTAGTATTGGAAGATTCCTTTATGGAGTATCTACTCAAGGAAGAAAGAATATTAGTAGATTAGTATCTAAGTATATGTTAAGCAAAGCCATTAGTTGGTTTCCTTTATTTCTGTAGGAATGAATATCTATATTAACGATTTAAAATAAAACTTGAAAGAAAAATATTCCATTGGGAAGAACATAAGAAGAGTTTTAAGTAAAAAATCATTATTGATCACGTTTTAAATGTGTCTCAGCAAATCTCAAAGATCCTTTTCTTATCGTGGCTGTGAAGATATGTGTTCTATTAAATAGAGTTTTGACATCATTATTTATTGTTGAAATGGGTGACACATTAATCAATACCTTGTATGAACTTTTTTCTATTGTGGAGACCATCAAGGGGTCATAATTTATTTTGTACAAGTTAAATATGGACCAGAAACTTTTTATCAAATTTTTTTTTTGATAAAACCTAAAATTTATTTTGTGAAAATGGCCTACCAGATAAACATATTTTGAGGCTTTTGAATTTGAGACCTAGATGTGTCGGCTATAATGGCTATAAATCATATTTTATTTTTTCTTTGACCGGTTATCTTCTCCGATCCAACATTTGAATATGATTTCATTTCCTCTCGTCAACTTTTAGAAACCAAAAAGCCTTCATTGCCTCTCAACGTTCAAAACAAAAGATCTTATTGCACCTAACATTTGTAATCGGTGATTAAATTGCTATGAACGAGTTTATTGTTTGTAACATCCCGTTTTCCAAAAGCAGTATAAAATTTTTTCATCAGAGTAGAGCACCGGAGCAAGAGTGTAACTGATATATATATTCAAAATGCCCACTGGCTAATTACAGAAACGGTTCAATAACCGAGAGTTTTCAAAAGTAAAGGACAACATCAAAAAGTCTTCGGCCGCATCCCTAGGCTTGCTGCTTCCCTCTCTCCTCAGTCCTCGGTCCTCCCGACCCTGATGCTATGTTAAGAGCTGAGATCCGCAACGGATCTCAGGTAACGGTTAAACTCATGTATACATACACACATATGGGTTACAGAACAACATTAACACAACTTATAAATCACACCCAACCAATGCACATGTATCGCTCCCAGCATGAAGATATATCGCTCCCAGCATTACAGATGTATCGCTCCCAGCCTTACAGATATATCGCTCCCAGCATGCATACAGTTATCTGCTAACATAATATGCATTCCAACAACACACCACATATACACATACCATACTCACATCATGCCATACACATATCATACATGCATACTATATCCATCAGAGTTAGTGTTACGGTACACGAACGTACCTTCGTTGACGTTTATACGATATTTCTGGCGGAATACGGAAAAATGGCACGTTGACAGCGGTACGACAGCGGTTCGTGATTACAGATATCCTATAAGGATAATATCACATTCTATTAACATTTGACATCATAACAGGCATTTTAGGCATAAATGACCCTTTTGCCCTGATGCCCCTAATCAGCGGAATTCGCGGTAACCGCTACTTTGACTCTAATCTTCCAAAATTTTTCCATAACTCCGACCCCATCATGATTTTCGAAATTAATGACTAAAATACCCCTAACATATGATTTCTAATCATACTTGGAAGATTAAAGACTAAACTAGCATTTCTACTCTAACTACCGAAAGAACTACGAAAGCTTAAGACTAAGGACCGAAGAAATTACCCAGAGCTTCGCTGCAAACTTCCCCGGACTCCTTCCCTTCCTCTCTACTCCTCAATTTCGGCCTTGGCTCAAGAGGAATGGTGTGAAAAATTATGAAGAGGTTCAAGCCTATTTATAGGCAAATTGGAGTTACTATTCATGCTTTGTCAGACCGGATATCAACCGTCGGATCACACTTGGATGAAATGGAAAAATCCTGGCCTTACACCTATTTGGCCGACCTCCTAGGCTCCCCAAAAGTCAAAAGAACCAATCATGAGATGCCACCTTGCCTCATTCTAGAAGGCTTTTACTGATAAAGTCCCCGATCGGTGTTCGAATCGCATAATTTTGTAAAATCTCAAAAATCCGGAATCACAACTTTGAAGTTCTTTTCCTACTCATTAGAAATGTATGGGTTAACTAAATTTTTGATCCCTTTCAGGTCTTCTCCGGTCCTGCCGAAGATTTACGGAAAAACGCGTCGGTTACGAAAATAACTTCCGGAATCATCAACTTCGGGACAAAAATTCACTGATTCATGAAACATCCAGTTGCTTATCAACTCATCCCCAGATATTGAGTTAGGATTTATTTTCTATAGGATTTCATTTCCTCAACTGCTCCTTCGTCCTCTTCGTCTTATTCCCTTATTGTTCCGTGGGTTTCGGAAATGACTTCGGAGACAGCTCACTCCGAGATAAAAATTCACTTGTCTATAAAATACTCTGACCTTAGAAACCTTGCTCATGGTTTTCTAGATAGGATTTAATTCCTATCGGTGGTCATTTATCCTATTTGCTTTTTCCACAAAATATCACAATTATATTATTATTAAATTAACAAATATCTAGATATCAAATTGATCAATTCTTATCCACTTCCATGCTCATAAATCCAGTCAAAACTTCTGGTCTTTTTTTTTCGTTTTTAATTAATTAATATTTATATAAAATAATTATTTTAATAATTATTTTATATAATTTTTTACAAAATTTCCCCATTGGTCCATACTTGTTTTTAGGCTTAAAAATACTTAATCTCATATATTTTTCTTCATATTTTCCAATTAATTAGAAAATATATTTTATGCTAATTTTAGCCATAAACCACTAATTATAGGGTTTTACATAATTATCGTTGGATTTTCCTTTGTTTAAGTCCAAATAATTAGCCAGTAATTATTTAATTAATCACCCACAAATTGTTGATAATTTTCTTAATTAGAATAACTCATTTTCTCACAACTTTTGCACTTACATTGGTATTTTATTATTTACATAAAATATCTGTAATCACGGGGTCAATAATGATCCCGAAATACTTTTTAATTTTTCCCTCACTATTTTCCAAGGAAATAAATCCCAAAAATTGTCTAAATTAGAGACAACATACTCTCTAATTTTTAATAATTATCTTATTGCCTCTAAGGATTTTTCATAATTTCCTTAAGTCATTTTATGCTCCACAAGGGCATTTTGGTCATTTCTGACACATTATTGATTTTTCCTAATTTCCAAGAAATTTTCCTTTAGAAAATAAGATAAATTTAACATTCTTTTTGAAACCACATATTCACCTATTTTCAATAGGTATTATTTCCTAATTTATGATATTTATCATAAATATGATTTTTAGAGTATTACATTGTTCTTAAATTTCTGCCTGATAGGTGTCTTGGCTCACCGCCTATAAGAGTGAGAGTCTGCAAAGGTTTAAGGCACCCTGCTCTAGAAATCTCGAGCACTCTCTTCCTCTTCTGATTTCTCTCTTTGCCTTCATATTTTCTACCTGCTAGTTGCTGTTATATTTTGTTGTTTTGCACACTCTCTATCTACAAGAATCTATTTTATCTTGGGGAGTGTCGCTTCCTATCTGCGAGTAGTAGCAGAATAAATCTTAAAGACAGCATCCGTGGAAGTGACTCGGGTTACATACTTCATTTTGCTCAAGTTCAAGTCCCAGAAGAAACACTTGTGTTGGGAGAGATAGTCACGAAACCTGAAAAGATTATATATCACTTTAAAAGTCAAAGAAATTAGTTTGGAGAAAAATGATAAATATAAAATAATTTAAACTAATGTATTTAACTTCCTTAATCTTTCAAAAAAGTCAATTGGGTCTTATATTAAGGAAAAAATAAATAATTTAAAAAAACCAACACATATTTTTTTTACAATTAACTAATTTTACCAATTTTCTTTATATGTGCAAATTAGTTATCAATCAAACAAATAAATATTCTGTTCCGAATTTGAGTTTGGTTGAGTGAAAAAAATATATAAATTTTTTGATATTATCATTTGATATTCGGTTTGGGGTTTGTGGATACCTCTCCCAACACAATATATAAATTTACAATCATCGCAAATTCATAATACTTGTCAATTGGTTTTTTTCTTTGGGCTCAACTCGTCAATGGGTTCATGGAATGATTTTTGAGAGAATAGAAATATGACCGAGTTTTAATTAGTTTCTAGTGTGAAGAAAATATTCGTTATATCATAAAACAGAATACGAATGAGAAATTTTTCAAAAAAAAAACAAAGCGCCCGAAGTGGGAAGCCCTACCGCAGCCAACCGTAAAAAGTTTTTTATTTTTATTTTTATCATACAAGAATCCCTGCCACTTAGTATTTTTGTTTTATTCTCTTTCTGCCTTGTCTTCCACTAATAAAGAAAATCATGAGCGGTTGACATAAGTAAATAAATAAAGGGATTATCATTTCTGCATTTACTGACGCAAGTCAGAAACCGACGCCGTTTCACTATTTTTTTTGGGTAGAAAAAGATGAGGGGTAGAGCCATAAAATATTTATCACTAAACCTCTAAGCCCTTAAGCTATTGGTCCACGTTAGCACCCCATGAGTGGTGCCACGTGTATATCATTATGTTCTCTCTTAGTCCTTCTGCGTTTGTTTTGGGCGGGTTGATTTGAATTCAAATGCTAAAACTCCCGACCCATCTATTTATCTTCCCTCCTCAATCTCTCTCTCATTTTTAAATCCATCCTTCCTTCTTCTTCCTTCTCTATACGAGTTCTCCCTCCCTCCCTTTTCTTCTTTTCAATTCGACTGTGTAGATACAGGGGGTGAGCGAAGTCTACGGTGGTCGACGGCGGAATCGTCCCACTCTTTGCGTCTCCCTTGGTTTACAATGCCGTTGGCACCAAAAATAAGAGTTGAGAAGTTCTGTAAAAAAAAGCTTGGAGTTTCAGCACGTCAAGATCGTAGCTCCTTTCAGACCCCAAATCGGTGACCTTTGGTGCAGATCGCCGGCGAGGTTGTACTGGTTAAGATCGACGAGCCTTCTGGCTGGCAGATCCTCGGTGAACTTTGGCGGGTCAAGATCGACGAGCGTGGGTGGTGGCTGGAGTTGATTTGATTCTTCTGAGTAGGTAAGTATTTCAATGCTTGGTTTTTCTCAGTTTAGATAGTTCCTCTATGGAAGAATCTGTGTTTTTCATTCTCACTGAAGAACTTTGGTGGAAAACTTGAAACATGGAAGATCAATGTGAGTCGAAGAATGAAGAGCATCGCAAGCCTCTGCATCTCTTCTGCCAAGACCCAATATGCGGTGGAATGGTCATTTAAATCCAAGGAAGAGGTTTTAACCAACCAAGATAATTCCCAACCATACATTGTGGAATATCCTAGTGATGATGAGATTAAAATTAATCCTATTGTTCCTCCTAGTGGGCTTTCTCCAATCTCAGCCATGTCTTTTTCCTTGAATGGTATTCACTTTAAGTGACCTTTTGAGGGTGATTCTGCATCGGTGGAGCAAAATAAATGCAGGAAGCTGGATTTTGATTCAATTGAGGAACCAATTCTTGGTAAAATTGTAGCGGGAAAATTACAGAAAGAGCGTAAGCGGAATTTTTGATCAGTTAAAAAGTATCTTCGTCAATATGGAAATGAAGAGCAATCGGGTATGTCTAGTAATATGACTCCTTCTGTTGAGATTAATTTTCCTGATAGTTGGTTGGTTGTTGGTAGTGAACAGGATATGGATCATGACACTTCTCTGTCATATAACACTGGTGGTTGGATGAGACCAGCCACTGGTTTGCCATGAATCTATTAGCCTGGAACTGTCAAGGTTTGGGGGTTGCCTTGACAGTCAGAAACTTGAGGGGTCAATGTTCCCGGAAAAAACCCCACTTAGTCTTCATGATGCAGATTAAGTAGAAGGCGAGTGTAGTGAGAAAAGTGAGGTGGAGATGTGGCTTTAATGAGGAATGGATTGTAAACCTTGTTGGAAGAAATGGCGGCCTAGCATTATGGTGGTCTGATGTGCTTACAGTTAATATTTTATTCTCGTCTTCTAATATTATTCATACCAGTGTGATGTCTGAGACCTTATCCACTCCAGCTTATATTAATTTTATCTATGGCCCTATTGATGAAGAGGATAGATTGTTGTGTTGGCAAGAGGTTCGAAGAATTAACAACAATATCAGGGCCTCTTAGATGTGTATTAGGGATTTTAATGATATCCTTTCTCAGCATGAGAAGAGTGGTGGCCGCCCTAATGATATCCTGGAGGAAGATCCTTAATTTCAAGTATTTTGTGGCTGATTGTGAACTCGAAGATTTAGGTTACAATGGGTCAATTTTTACCTGGTGCAATAATCGTGATTACCCAGATACAATTCATGAGCGCATCAATAGGGCCTTGGGTAATTTGCAGTTGAGAGAGCAGGTCCCATGTCTCCAGGTTTTTAATGTTGACCTGGCCGGATCTAACCATCACCTTCTGTTCATTCGATGTCAGTATGAAAATCGTCAGCAAAGTCGGACCTTTCGTTTCGAATCTGCTTGGGCATCTCATGGGAATTTTCTTGAGGTAATCAAGGTGTACATTGGTGGAATTATAGTGATCAAGATCACTCGGTACTAGAAACTTTTGTGAGCAATCTGAAGAGGTGTACGCAGAGGTTAATTTCTTGGAGTAAGAAGGAGTTCGCTAATAGCGGTAAGATTATCGAGTTATTGAAGACCCCTCTGGTTGAGATGACTCAGGAAGTTCGAACTCCGGATATTTCTAGAGGTATTGTGGAGGCAAAAAGAGATTTGGAAAGATTGTTGGAGCATGAAGAGCAATATTGGTGGCAACAATCTTGGATTAATTGGTTAGGCGTTGGTGACAAGAACTCATGATTCTTTCACATCTCTACTATCAAGAGGAGGCAGCAGAACAAAATCTTGTGTATTGGACATAATGAGGGCAATTGGTTGTATGAGAAGGATGTTATCTCAGATAATATTGCTAGCTTTTTTTAGGAGCTGTTTACCACTTCTAGTGTACGACCTATGGATACAGTCTTGGTTTTCATTGAGCCTACCATCTCATTTGATATGAACCGTAGTCTCTTGTTACCAATTTCTACGGAGGAGATTAAAGCAGCAACCTTTAGTCTTGGGAGCAAAAAAGCGCCTGGACCTGATGGTTTTTCGGGTAAATTTTATCATTCCTCATGGTCTGAAATTGGTGAGTCTGTTTATAGTTTGATTAAAGAGTTTTTTGCAGGTCATTTGATGCTTAATGATTTAAATTCAACTAACATCACTCTTATTCCTAAACTTCAAAAGCCTGAGCATGTTTCTCATTTTCGCCCTATAGGTCTGTGTAATTTCTCTTATAAGATTATTTCTAAAATTATAGCCAATAGAATGCAGCCTTTACTTGATACTTGTATTTCACAGAATCAGAGTGTCTTTGTCCCAGGTCGGTGTATTCATGATAATATTATTATTGCCAATGAGGTATATCATTATTTTCGTCATAAGAAAACTGGGGGTAAGTATGAATTTGCTCTAATAGGGTGGAGTGGAATTTTCTGGAAAAAGTATTGTTAAGATTTGGTTTCTGTATAGAGTGGGTTTCTGTTCTGATGAAATGTGTGTGCTCTGTTAGTTTGAATATTTGTTTATCAAGTGAAAAAGTGAGTTTCTTTACTCCGAGTCGAGGCATTCGTCAAAGAGATCCCCTCTCTCCATATAAATTACCAAAATTAGAGACAATATACTCTCTAATTTTTAATAATTATTTTCCTACCTCTTACGATTTATCACAATATTTTCAGGGCATTTTATGGCCCATAATTGCATTTTTAGGGATTTTTGACACTTTATTCCCTCAAATTTCACTAGAAATTTCCCTAGAAATAATACCTAATTTTGAGACCACATATTCACCTATTTCCAATAGGTATTATTCACCAAATTATGATACTTATCATAAATGAGATTTTTAGGGTATTACACTCATCATGTGCTGTTGTGGTATCATAAAACCACTTTTTTAATTGGCAAAATAAAAATAAAACCACTTTTTATTTAATATGAAAAATTAAATATATGTAAAACATATTTGTAATGCCTATAATTGATTTACAATATAATAATTTCAACATATGATTTTTAGTCATGCCTAACTTTATAGTCAATTCAAATTTATCACATCAGTGATGCACATCAGGGAATGCTTCATGCACAACAATTTATTATTGTAACACCCCACTGTTCTGAACCCAGAACAAAATGGCAACTTTACCTATCATGTATTATGATGTATTATTTAATAAGAATTTAAACCACTGGGTCAGTTTTGATCCTGAAAATGAAAACCCTTTTTATAAAGAGTTCAAAATAATATTATAGTTCGAATGAGCTTTTCTGAAACATTTGAAAACCTTTTACCAGTGGTTCAAACTTATCATTAACAATGCATTATACCTTAAACCTTGTTAGATTTTCTCAGAGTAATTCCTTATTGATCCAATTAATCTAGTGCTCTACTAAATCATTTACCATGATTTGGGCTTGTTATATACATATCCATCCTTGCAACAATATATATATATAGTCTACTTCTACGTAATCATGTGTATCTAATTAAATATATACATTGCAGTAGCCACATACGGCTTTCTCAAAATAACATCTAAGTCAAAAGGAAATGAAATTATTCATATACAAAAGTGAAACTATATGTTTCAATCTGCATCATTAGCTCCACCTTCTAATCAAGATCAATCAATATCTACACCCTGCCTCTTCCTCCTTGCTTACTAGTCTGCCCACGTCCTGGATTTATGGAAGGCTCTGAGATTCAAATGAATGAATCCCAAAGTAACATAATAATCTCAAATTCCAAGCATATGCAATATATATGTAAATCAACCAAATAGAGTAGTCTACACAGCATATAAAGCATTCAAATTCAAGTATTATATTCCATATGCAGCTTGGAATACAAGCATTCATTCAAAGATTTTCAAATACCTTGGCGCAAAGAAATTCATTTTTCGTAATTCAATACCAAAAATAGTAAATGCAATAGGCCCTGTCTAGCCACCAGGAAGCTAGCCCCATGCTCAACCCTTCCGCTCAATCGAGCCACGAGTGGTGCTGGCCCCATACAGGCGGGACATACAATATGGTATACAAAAACATATATAGCTATACAAAGAATGTGATATTATAGTTACTACCTGTTAGTCTTACCGACAAAACCTCTTCTACCAAATTCTTGTCACTACGCTTATCCTTCAAGCACAGGCAATTCTTAGGTCCTATAATTAACATTTACATATAGAGATGGTTTATTGATCAATTCAATCCTATAATCTATTTGTGTCAGTTAAGGCTTGAAAAAACTTAACCCAGAATTGGTGCCGCTGGCATATCAAGAGTGGTGCCTACTTGGATTTGGCCCCATCCAATGAGACGCCAATGAGTCTTAATACATCTACTCAAAGCAATCTTCTCCCCTCTATTGGTGCATACTGGGATAGTCAATTGCAGCTTTGCCAAGTCATTCTTCACAGCAAGAACTTTGGCCCTGTTGTCATTGACCCTATATTCAGCATTAACTGCTCTCCCTTGGCAAGCTTGGATACCTTCACCTTTACTTGTTCCTCAGGTCCTTTTGTTGCAACACCAAGAAGCCTTCGAAGCACGAAGAAGTTCACCAACAAGACACACCAAAGAGTGAAATACAACCATAAACTAAGGTTTACAAGAAATGGGAATGGAAGCAGGATGTCATTTGTGTTAGAGGTTGGCAATGACATCCCAAAAGTAGTTGGGTCGAAAGGAATGAAATCACTTCCCCCGAGCAAAACCGAGGATTCAAAGTTCTCAACAATAACATGCCTTATCCCATTGAAGTGAACTAAATAGATTGCATATTGTTGCTGTACTTTGAAGATTCAAATTTCATAGATTTAAAATATCATGTTTGAAAACTACTCCTAATTGAGCTTGACAATACTCAAATATAAAATAGTACGAGTAGTACCGATTACATAAAATTATACCAAAAAATGTGGGCAATAACAAAAATTTCTCTACTCCAACATGTTTGAAATGAAGTACTGACTGTTATTTACTTTAGCCTAAGTAGTGTCCATTGTACTAAAGTCAACCAGATTTGCATGAAAAGGTGAATGTGATATGTAGATGAAGAAATCATGAAATATAAGATCCCATTACCAAAATTTCATTGCATTCTTGGACTGATAAGCCATAAGAAAAAGGCACCAACCTCAATTTCAACATAAACGTCAGGCAGTGATCCAACCTCTCCAAGAACATGCCCCACCAATCTATCAGCACGCGTCAATGTGGGATCCATGGCTGTGCCAACACCAATTAGACCTCCAGGCACAGCAAATTGAAGCTCATTTTGTTCAGCGTACAATGAAACTATTCTAGAGTATATGGGGGTGCATCGTTTATTCCCTTTCTCATCATTAAAAATTAATCTAGGTTGAATTTCAATGAGTTGGTTTACTTTCAAAACACCCTGCAATGAAAAGATAGTTCGATGTGTTATTTACATGCAAGTTGTGCAGCTGTTTTGGCATTAATACAACATATAGTCACTCAATGCTTGGCATGGTGATTGATCTATTGTTCCCAGGATATCAAATTCTATCTGGATAAAATCAATTCTACATTTGATAAATGATTTTCCAATTGAGTTTCTAGGAAAAGTAAACTTCCTTAGCAAATTAGCAACCCACAAAATAGTTTATATACAATGATGTGCTGCTAATTATCAATTCTATACATGTATGTGTGCAATATGCTGATTAAACTACAGTGCCTCTTGGCTCTTGAACATCAACCTTGAATTTCTCATATTCAAAAAATCCCTTTGCTTTTACGATCAATCCCATCAATTTGTGCAGAATCATTCGTCTGAAATATAAAAGTAGAATGAAACGTTTTGAAAACTATACGGCACACTATACATGCATTCAGGCAAACATCATTCAGAACTTAATTGGGAGAGTAAAACCTCTGTTTTGCTAATGATGACTAAAAGGACTTACCTTGAGAATGCTTCCACCAGCTACACCTCCTTCAATATCATCAACTTCAGCCCCAGGCTTATTGACATCAAAAGATCGGATTATAATCATATGAGCTGGTAAGACTGATAATTGAATATTTTATACACTTATTTTTGTCTCTTAAATAATAATTTAGGACCCTTTAGCTAATAAATAATGGCTCTTATGTTTATTTGGGCCTTGGGCCTTTTATTGCATTTTAGCCATTTTTAATAATAAAATCCCAGTTTTGTGTTGCTTCACTATTTCTACCATAACTCTTGAACCAGACATCGGATTTGCCTCATTTTTGTCTCATATTTCAGATGATTCAGAGAGCTACAATTGTTATGAAGACATCAAGAGCAAATTCGGTCAAGAAGGCGGTCAATTTTGGAGCCAAAGTCGGATGTACAATTCTGGATTTATTTTGGACCCGAATTTTGTAATTTAAGTCCAGTTTTATTTTATTTCTGTTTTGGGCTAAAACTATGAGAGCCCATTTCGTTTTAGGTTATTTTTAAGTATGGCAGCTGCCACAAACATATTCATTCACGTTTTTAACATTAGAGTGGATCAAAATACAAGTTTTCATTTTGTTCTTCATGTTCTTCGCGCGTTCTTCGTGTTCTTCATTCGTTCTTCGATTTTCCCAGCCATGATCGGCTAAACTCTTGTGATTAACCCAACGATGAGGATTCCATGATTCATCCAGAGAACTCGTGCCTAATCGGTAACTACTCGATTCTGTTTTCATCTTATCGGATTCGATTTACGAAATAGTTCGAATATTAGATTTAATATTCGGTTTGGTTCATCCCAAGGACTTAGTTCGGACTAGGTTACTGTTGTTGCTGTGCGATTACACAGTGAGACGCCACTGTCCGGACAGATTCTAGGCGATCGTCTAGGCGAGGGAATCTCCGGATGAATGCGAGATTTCGATTCATCCGGAACCAAACGTGGGTTAGTTGTATTTTCGTTCAATGATGGAGGTTTCGGAATCAATTCGTTGCGTTGATCATCTTTAATGTGTCTCTGTTTATTTGATTCTCGTTTGACTCTGTTTATTGCATTTTGGTTATGTTATTTCGTTTTGTTCTATTACGTTAAACCAAACCCCCATTTTATCATTCTGTTTCACTATTGTTATTAAACAAGCCCGCTGCAAATTCGTTGGGAAACGACCCAGGTTCCCTAATTCTGCAAATTAATTACGAACTTGGTTGTTTTGGGAGAGACGGCAATAAATCTTTCCAAAAATGGCGCCGTTGCCGGGGAATTTGCATCGGTTTGATTAGTAACAGTATTGTAAATAGCTTAGTTTAGGTAGTTTAGGTGGTTCGGGTGGCCGGACAGAAATTTTTCTGACTCCGATCACTCAAACCAGGTCTTATTCACAAGGAATTGGGTGTTTTAAGCAAAAGTCACTTCCTGAGGAAGTGAGGTCTCACTCATTTTCCCCAAATTCCAACGTTTAAACCATTTTTTTCACTGTTTTAGGTTCTGCTTTTTTGATTTCCAACAGGGCGATTTTTTGAGTATCTCTGATTGAGTTGAAATTTGGTACAGTGATAGAAAATGGCGAATCGTTAGACCCCCTTTGAAAATGTTTCATTTTCCAAGGGCTATCCTCCGTTTCGCCAAATTCCATCGTTTAGGTCACTTTTTCAATTTTTGAAGTTTTTTTATTATATTTTTGAGTCCCCCAATAGTGTAGGAGTTGCCCTGTCCAAGTCCCAAAAATTTTAAAAATCATTTGATACTGTTTCTTCCGTAAGATTTGTTGCCATTTGATCTGAAATAGAAAGAACAATTCTTCTTGCTAGAAGAGTTGTTAGGCTAAGTCATAAGATTAATACCGAACCGGATACTCAATTAGAGTCGATTCGGCCATTCGATTGTGTCCATTCTCGTTGATATTTCGATTGTGCTTCGATAGTATTTCGATAGTCTTGTTGTGTTCATCGATTCTAGTAGCAACTTTGCTCGCTCGGACATTATGGCGGGAGAGCGGGATAATCATCATACTTTGAAGGAATTGGGTGCACTGATGTTAATTATCAACCCTTGTGCATCCAATATCCTAACCTTCTTTGCTAACTTTGAGTGAAATCGGTCTAATACACTTGTTGCCTAAGTTTCATGGTCTTGCGGTGAGTGCCCCATTAAGCATTTGAAGGAATTCCATGTAGTATGCAGCACTATGAAACCTCATGCCATTGATGAAGATCATATCAAGCCGAGAGCTTTTCCTTTCTCATTGGAGGGTGGAGCCAAGGATTGGTTCTTGTACCTTGACCCTCATCTATTGGGAGCTGGACTGATATTCGAGGTTATTTACGGAGAAATATTTCCCTTCCTCAAGAGCAACCGCAATCAAGAAGGAAATTGGCAACATTAAACAAGTCATTTGGGAGACTATGTATGAGTATTGGGAGAGGTTCAAAAGGTTATGTGCAAGCCGTCCACACCATCGGATATCCGAAAAGACTTGATCAACTCTTTCCATGATGGTCTATCACCGGTAGACAAAGGGTTGGTGGATGCTTCTAGCGGTGGGGCTATGAGTAACAAGACACTGAAGAAGCCCTAGACTTGATATCCATTATGGCGAGATAACTCTCGCCAGTTTGGCACCGGGGCCAATAGTACTCCTGTTTACCATATTCAAGCTCCGATCCGGCATGATTCTCGAGAGATTAGAGACTAGACTTGATGATCGACCTCCCTTGTGAGGCGGTGGCGGTGACACGAGCAGTCTGATCTTCCCCTTCTCGGCATGGGTACTCTTGTGGGTTTTGTTCGACCCTTATCATTCTCTCGACTCTTGCCCTACCTTGCATGATCCTACTTACCAAGATCGGTCGGTAGGCTGCAGGTGGGTGTTTTTCCGGAAGGCCACAATACCAACGAAATAATGCCTTCTCCAACACTTATAATCTGGTTGGAGAAATCACCCCAACTTTATTGGAACCAAAATCGAACCAGAGCAACCAATACCAAAATCGAATCGAGTAACCGGTATCGGCGAGTGCAGGAACTACCGGCGAGGCCGTACGGACCACGAGACTTTCCAACAACGATCTGCACCCCCTTTACCCTTGCAAGCACCACCTCCTCGACCGGCCATATGTCCACCTCCACGGGCGGCACAACAACGAGCTAGTAGTAGTGGTGGTGGTTCCTCACTTGAAGAAATGATGAAGCAATTTGTCACGGCCAATATGCGGTTCCAACGAAGAAGCGATACTTCCATTCGAGTTTGCAAACACAGATTGGGCAATTGGCAACATCATTGAACCAGCTTCAACCTCGGGGATCCAATTCCCTTCCCTCACAAACAATTCCCAATCCTAAGGGAAATGTGAGTGCTATATCACTACTGATCCGGCAAGCAATTGGAGGAACCTAAGCAAGGCTGCAGATGTGACTTCCACATCGAAAACGAGTCGGGAAATGTGAAGATTGACTCGAAAAGAAAAAGGCGGTGCAGCAAGGTGAAGAGGAAGACATTCCTATTCCTCTTCCCTTCCCTCGAGAGCGATTCGACCCAAGAAGTTGGCGAGATAAAGCACAAGAGAAGGATATACTTGAGACATTCGAAGAGTAGAGATCAACATTCCTCTCTTAGATGCAGTCAAACAAATTCCTAAATATGCCAAGTTTACGAAAGAGTTGTGCACCAACAAGAGGCGGCGAAGGGAAATGAGCGAGTGAGCTTGAACCGAATGTCTCGGCACTCATCCGACCTACCATGCCTCGTAAATGCAAAGATCCGGGGACATTTTCTATCCCTTGCCTTATTGGTAACTATAGATTTGATGATTGCATGCTAGATTTAGGTGCTTCTATTAATGTCATGCCTGCATCTGTTTATAGATCTCTTGGTCTTGGTCCCTTGCGTCCAACTGGTGTCATTGTTCGGTTAGCTAATAGGAGTAATGCCCATCCTTCGGTTTAGTTGAAGATGTATTAGTCAAAGTTAATGAATTGATATTCCTGCTGATTTTTACATCTTGGATATGGAGGGTGAGTCTCCTAGTAGTAGGTCACCAATCATTCTAGGGAGACCTTTCATGAAAACAGCTAGGACTAAGATAGATGTGCATTACGGTACTCTTTCCATGGAGTTTGGTGATATATCGTGAATTTCAATATCTTTGATGCCATGAAATATCCTAGGGAAGAGCATTACATTTTACGTATTGATGTGATTGATGATCTTTGTGGATGATGTTCTTAATGGTTGGTGTCTTGATTATCCTTATTTTTCATCGAGTGATACCCCCATTTGTGCATGCGATGATAATGAATGGTGCTCTGTTTGCACTAATTTGGTTAAGACTGCATTGTTTGGTGATTCGATTTGCTTGATGATTCTACATTACTTGTAGACTCGATATTGATTACGAGTTTGAGCTTCATCCCGATCTAACGTGCATCCCGATTCGATTTTGATGAGCTTAATTCGATTTTGATGAACTGAATTCGATGTTAACCTTGAGCCGTATAGACACAAACCTTACCTTGTGCTTCTTTGAATATGGTTTCGGTATTCCCGGTGTGATGACATCGAGTTGTTGCAACAACCACCCAAGCTTCTCCCCTCCACCGAGCAACCGCCCAAACTAGAGTTGAAATCCCTTCCGGACCATCCGAAGTATGCATTTACGGAGGTGAATGAGCGGTTGCCGATCATTGTGGCAAATAATCTTATGCCGATCAAGAAGAGAAGCTGCTAAGCTTATTGAGGGCGAACAAGAAAGCCATTGGGTGGACATTGGTGACATAGTTGGCATTAGCCCTTCTATGTGCATGCACCGGATTCATTGGAAGAGGACTCTAAGCGGTGAGGCAACCCCGAGACGCCTTAATCCTCTTATCCTTGATGTGGTGAAGAAGGAGGTCACTAAGCACGCAAGCTGGCATCATCTATCCTATTTCGATAGCAGTGGGTTAGCCCGGTCCGGGTGGTTCCCAAGAAGTCCGGAGTTCTTGTGGTAGCCAATCAAAAGAATGAGCTCATTCCTACTCGAGTTCGAGAATAGTTGGAGAGTTTGCATTGACTATAGAAGACTCAACCAAGCCACTCGCAAAGATCATTACCCTCTACCCTTCATTGATCGGATGTTAGAGCGATTGGTGGTAAGTCTCATTCTTGCTTCTGGATGGCTACTCTGGATACTTCCGGATCCATATTGCTCTGAGGATCGGGAGAAGACGACCTTTACATGCCCCTTTGGGACATATGCTTACCGAAGGATGCCTTTTGGCCTCTGCAATGCACTGGCACCTTTCGGCGTTGTATGGTGAGTATTTTCTCGAGTTCCTAGAGGACTGCATGGAGGTTTTCATGGATGATTTCACTTGTATATGGGTCGATTTTGATGCATGCTTAGCTAATTTGTCTAGAGTCTTGCATAGGTGTATTGAATCTAATCTTGTCTTTGAATTATGAGAAGTGTCACTTTATGGTTGAGTCGGGCATAGTCTTGGGACACATAGTGTCTAGGAAAGGGATTGAGGTAGACCACGCTAAGATCGATGTTATTCTTGCTTTGCCTTACCCAGCACGTGCGGGAAGTTCGCTCTTTTCTTGGTCATGCGAGGTTTCTATCGACGTTTCATTCGAGATTTCAAAGAGGCTGCTCAACCCTTGTCCCACCTCTGCATAAGGACACGACTTTGTCTTTGATGATGCGTGCAAGGCGGCCTTCGATCATTTGAAGCGTTGCCTTACTACGGCCCGATGATTCAGCCCCCGATTGGCTCCTCCCTTTTGAGTTAATGTGCGATGCTTCCAACTATGCGGTTGGTGCTATCTTAGCACAACGGGTTGATAGAGCCTCCCATGTCATTGCATATGCTTCAAAGACTTTGGATTACGCTCGGTCTAATTACACCACTACCGAGAAGGAGTTGTTGGCTATTGTATTTGCCTTTGATAAGTTTAGGTCATATCTGCTAGCTAGTAGAGTCATTGTTTTCTCGACCATGCGGCTTTAAAGTTTCTTTTGAAAAGGCGGATGCTAAGCCACGACTCATCCGGTGGATGTTGTTGCTCCAAGAGTTTGATGTGGAGATTCGAGATAGAAGTGGAGCACAAAGCGGGTAGGCGACCACTTGAGTCGTATCACCCATTCTCCCTCTCACCCCTCTTCTATTCGGGATGATTTCCACGATGAGCGGCTTCTACAACTGCAAGTTAAGAACCCATGGTATCTTGATTTAGTTAACTACTTGGTAGTGGTGTTTTTCTGTAGAATCCACTAGGGCCCAAACCCTTAAATTGAAAAGTGAGTCTAAATATTATGTTTGGGATGACCCTTATACGTGGAAATTTTGTAGTGACCAAGTAGTTAGGAGATGTGTGCACGATTGTGAGTTTCAATCTATATTGCATTTTGCTCATGCTTCACTGTGGTGGTCACTTTGGACCCCAAAGAACTGCTAGGAAGGTGTTAGAATGTGGTTTGTTTTGGCCTTCCTGTTTCATGATGCCCATTTGTTTTGCAAGTCATGTGATAAGCGTCGGAGGGCGGGAGTATTTCCGTAGGCATGAGATGCCCCAAAACCCTATATTGTTTTGTGAGATCTTTGATGTTTGGGGTATTGATTTCATGGGTCCATTTCCTGCTTCATATGGTTACACTTACATCTTGCTGGCTGTTGATTATGTTTCGAAATGGGTTGGGCGAAAGCCACCGGACAAATGATTCTTCGTGGTGGTGGATTTTGTTAGGTCTAACATTTTCTGCGGTTTGGCATTCCTAGAGCTATTATCAATGATCGGGGTTCCCATTTTTGCAATCGAAGCATGGGTGCCTTGCTACGCAAGTATGGAGTGCTTCACAAGGTTTCCACACCTACCATCCTCGGACAAATGGTCAAGTGAAGTCTCCAATAGAGAGATTAAGCAAATCCTTGAAAGATCATCAACTCTACCGGAAAGATTGGAGTAAGCGACTAGATGATGCTTTGTGGGCATATCGCACCGCCTACAAGACGCCGATTGGGATGTCTCCCTATCGGATTGTCTTTGGTAAGGCATGTCATCTTCCGGTTGAGTTGGAGCATCAAGCCTATTGGGCTATTAAGCAATGCAACATGGATTTGGCTAAGTCCGGGATGGAGAGGAAGCTGCAGTGCAAGAGTTAGATGAGCTTAGATTGGATGCCTATGAAAGCTCACGGTTGTATAAGGAAAAGACTAAGGCATTCCATGATAAGCATATTACGAGGAAAGAATTTTCGTGGGCCGAAAGTTCTTCTATTTAATTCCGTCTGAAGTTTATGCACAGTAGCTTCGATCTAGATGGGATGGCCCTTTTGTGATCACTAACATATTTCCATTTGGTCTTTGTTGAGCTATGTGATCCACCCACGGGACGGACTTTTAAGGTCAATGGGCATCGCCTCAAGCCATTTCATGAGGAATCCCCACGGCGGCTGAGGAAGCGAGAGATTCTCCTCATTGATGCCACTTATCCTCCATAAACCCTTGGGGAGTATTCTTCTTTCTTCTCCCTCCTTCTCTTTTATTTGTTTTCCTTTTCTACTTTGCTTTTTGAAAATAAATACATTCTTTCTTTCTAATGATTGCTACATATTATGAACTAGGACATTTTGGTTTTAATGGATCATTCTGTTTAGTCTGGAACTCTTGACTCTTCGATTACAAGTCTTGGTAATTGATTTGATGTTGTTGATTACCTAAGTTGGTATTGACCTTGTGAGGTTTTGGGCTTGCATGAATGGAATTCATCTTTTGCCATTCTTTCTTTCATGTGTGCATCTCTCATGATTTGTGTTCTCTAGAACTTGCTCCTTTTCTTTTTGAAACTACATTTTTCACTTACGTGCATAAGTATGATAGAAGCTTGTTTTCTTTCTTTTATTCACCTCACTTTGGCCAAATAGCTTTCCCTTGCATTATGATTCCCTTGCTAGCCCCTTTGTGCCTTTTGACCCATTCTTTTCTAAGCCACATTACAAGCCTAAGCGTAAAACCATTTTATTCCGCACCTTGAAGATTTATTGAGCATTGGTTTCAACTTGTTTTGTGTTTAAGTGTGGGGGTTGCTCAGGAAATATATATATGAGTAGAATAAAAGTTTCATACATAGAGAATGATTGTGTTAATCAGTGCTCTTCCTTTTGATTTCTTTGGTGCTTAGCCTCTTATTCCATACTATTACCTACCTTCACCCTAGCCCCGTTACAACCTTTAATTACAAGCTCTCTTGATTTGTGCATGTATGTGTTATGAGTAGTGGAGACGTAGAAGTTGAGCAAGCTTATGGTAGAACAATTTTCTTGAGTAGAATTTGAGCGATACACTTATTTACCTTAAACACTTGAGAGACTAATTGATTGAGCGCATCATTTGTGAGACCATCTTTTGTGATTAGCATCATTGATTGAGACTACCATGAATTGTAATTTGAGATGAAGGGTTTTGGTCTTGAATGATTGGTCTTTTGAAGCTTTGTGTCCCTTGATTCAATTTTTGCATTGTTAGCAATTATTAGTAAAGAAGAGTTTTTCCTTTAGGTCTTTCTCTTTGAATTTTGCTCGGAGTGCAAAAAGATAAGTGTGGGGCAATTTGATAATTGAATATTTTATACACTTATTTTTGTCTCTTGAATAATAATTTAGGACCCTTTAGCTAATAAATAATGGCTCTTATGTTTATTTGGGCCTTGGGCCTTTTATTGCATTTTAGCCATTTTTAATAATAAAATCCCAGTTTTGTGTTGCTTCACTATTTCTACCATAACTCTTGAACCAGACATCGGATTTGCCTCATTTTTGTCTCATATTTCAGATGATTCAGAGAGCTACAATTGTTATGAAGACATCAAGAGCAAATTCGGTCAAGAATGCGGTCAATTTTGGAGCCAAAGTCGGATGTACAATTTTGGATTTATTTTGGACCCGAATTTTGTAATTTAAGTCCAGTTTTATTTTATTTCTGTTTTGGGCTAAAACTATGAGAGCCCATTTCGTTTTAGGTTATTTTTAAGTATGGCAGCTGCCACAAACATATTCATTCACGTTTTTAACATTAGAGTGGATCAAAATACAAGTTTTCATTTTCTCTCATCTGTTCTTCATGTTCTTCGCGCGTTCTTCGTGTTCTTCGTTCGTTCTTCGATTTTCCCAGCCATGATCGGCTAAACTCTTGTGATTAACCCAACGATGAGGATTCCATGATTCATCCAGAGAACTCGTGCCTAATCGGTAACTACTCGATTCTGTTTTCATCTTATCGGATTCGATTTACGAAATAGTTCGAATATTAGATTTAATATTCGGTTTGGTTCATCCCAAGGACTTAGTTCGGACTAGGTTACAGTGTTGTGTGCGATTGCACAGTGAGACGCCACTGTCCGGAAAGATTCTAGGCGATCGTCTAGGCGAGGGAATCTCCGGATGAATGCAGAGATTTCAATTCATCCGGAACCAAACGTGGGTTAGTTGTATTTTCGTTCAATGATGGAGGTTTCTGGAATCAATTCGTTGCGTTGATAATCTTTAATCTGTCTCTGTTTATTTGATTCTGTTTGACTCTGTTTATTGCATTTTGGTTATGTTATTTCGTTTTGTTCTATTCTGTTAAACCAAACCCCCCATTTTATCATTCTGTTTCACTATTGTTATTAAACAAGCCCGCTGCAAATTCGTTGGGAAACGACCCAGGTTCCCTAATTCTGCAAATTAATTACGAACTTGGTTGTTTTGGGAGATACGGCAATAAATCTTTCCAAAAATGGATTAGCCTTGGGGTCCACAATCAACAATTAACCAAGGATTGCGTATAGGCAAACCTAGGATCGTTCTCTCTTCTCGAGGAGCCTTTTATTGAATCCTAAGTAATCTAAATGTCATGCAAATGCAATGAAAACAAAGGGGGATTGGGTTTTGGATTTTTAAATTAATAAACCAAAATCGAAATGCAATTTAATTAAATGCTAACTATTATTTTTGGTATTTTTTGTAAAATGGAATGGAATATGAAAAATGGAAATATAAATGATGGATGCATCTTGGTAATGAAGAAGTGACAATCCTTGCTCAAAAATTATGGAGTTAAAACTCATTAAGTCCTAATTAGAAAAACCTCAAGATATCACCTAAGTCCAATATTCTCAATTAGTAATAGCTCTTACGATCGTAACTAACTACTACCTTTTGAGATATTGTTTAAAACCACTTAATGTGCAATTAAGATTGGAATAATGTAAACATGAGTCTTCTTGGAATTGAGTACCAATCAGTCCCTCAAATGCACAAATCAACCACATTAATTAGACAATATCAAGCTAACCAACATAGTCTCTTTGCAACCACAAGTAATTCAAATACATATAATCTTCATATTACAAATCCAATCTCAGTCACAAATATCAATCCATAAGAGACAATAATCATTAATCTCAGTCCATAATCATACACAACAATTCCTAAATCTAGGCAATCAGTATATAAATCTAGACTATGGAATGATAGGAAACTCCCCTATGTAGTCCAAAGAGCTCAAGAACAAATCATCATCACCAAGAAGCAGAGAAAATCAGCCGCTCATTGCAATCTGAGGACCCACCGGAATCTGGAATTTTAGAGTAGTGGCTGACGGTGGTTCAGGAGCAAGAACGAAGGTCACTGGCAGTGTCTCGTCGGAAAACTGGAACGTGAAGGTCGACGGTGCTCTGATGGGTTCAAGAGAAGGAAGACGATGGTGGTTGATGGTGTCTCCGTTCCCTCTCTCTAAAGCTCTCGTCAGGACCCAAGCTCGCGGCACTCTGATCTCGAACTCCCCTCTCTAGCGTCTTCTACGATGGTGAACGGTTGTTGAAGGGAAAGGCGTGGTCGCCGGCGACGGTGAAGGAAGAGTGGAAAGTCGCCGGCGACGAGGGAGGTACAGATCAGATCGAAGGAAAAAGGAGGAAGGTCTCCGCCGCTGGTTCTGGTTCTCTCTCTGGTCTGAATATGTTGTTCTCCCTTGGGTCTCTGTTCTTGTTTTTCCTTGTCGGATCCAGCTGAGCTGAACCTAATTAGGTTCCTGGTCAAAACGCAAGTTTTGACCAGGGACCAATCTGCAAAGTTTGAAAGATTATCTAGAGGGACTAAAATGCAACTTTTACAATTTGAGCTCCAACTTTCATTTTCACATTTAATTTAATTTCTTCAACCACCTACAATCAAAATTAATTAATCTAACATCAAATATTCTCAGAAAAATCAAAGATTAAGAGTAATAACAATTTTATGACAATTTTTCCCTTTTAATCTAAATTTAATGTATTTACTCTTAATATCAATTTATCACAAGAAATACATTTTAAGCTCAACAACTATGACAAAATCCATTAAGAATCCCAATTAAATAATGAAAAATAATATAAAATATGGTTCAATCAATTCCCCCACACTTAAACCTTTATACTCCTGAACAAAGGCAATTGAGTACAAGATTCCAAGTCCAAATCATTAATGTATTTGAAAGATGAGCAATTTCATAATTAGAAAGCAATGGATCAATTAATCAAATTCATCAAGCCAATACTAGTCATAATCAAGTGATGTAAATAAATTAGCTGACCATACAATCCAAAATATTAAAATGAAGCATAGGAGAACTCTCAATGTATTATAACTGTTTCACTCATCTCACCTTATTGGAATAATTTCACTCTAGCTCACTTAATCAACACCTTACCATAGGCTTGTAACAACTCTAGCATCTCCACTATTAATAGCAACTAATGTAATGAATCAAGAGGACTTTAAAAGCTTGTAATGATGGATGAAAGCTAAATGGAATGAATTAATGAGAAAAAGAAAATAGTTAATATGCAAGTCACAATTAATAACCAAGTTTATAGCATCTAAATAACTTTACAAACTTTTGCCAATTCTTTTGAAAATTCATGAACAAATGCCTTCTTCATTTGTTTATTTTTTTTTCTTTTTTTTTAATACCTTTCTTTCTTTCTTTCTTTCTTTCTTTTCTCTTCTTCTTCTTTTTTTTTTCAAACTAAACTCACTTTTTTATATACATGGCATTTCAAATTTTTATTGGCAATTCTCTTTTGATTTTTAGAATTCTATGAACACTATGAGTAATGACATGCATACAACGTTAGGAATGGCTCAAAGAGGGAAGCAAATGGTAGATGAATGTAGGTTTGTGTTTAGGTAAAAATGGTTTAGAATTGAATGCCTCTTTCATTTTCATCACAATAACACAATACCGTTTTGAAAAAGAGTTGAAACAAGTACTAGAAGGTGAAAAACCAAGTGAACATGCACTCATGAAAAGAATTTAAGGCTCAAATATTCTTCCAACAAGGGTTTTTCTCCAATGCTCACTCTAACAAAATCAATTGCATAGTAAACCAACCATAAAGCATCTACTCAACTATTCCAAGTGCTAACCTTACAAACACAACCAATCAAAACATTGCAATTAGCTATAATCATGCTTAACTCTTAAATGCACTAATGATTTATAAACTCTCATTTTCAAAATAAGGAGTAAGCAAAAATCCAATTGTGGGTTCATTTATCTTCCCATTCACTTAAAAAGCAAAATATGGTTTTAAAAAGTTGCCAAAACACTAGATCTCATGAAAGCTCAAAGATTTTTTTTTTTTTTTTTTTTTAGTTTTAGGTATTTTCTCATTTAATAGTTTTAGGCATTTTCTCATTTAAAAACAACCATTTAATTGGGACTCAAAATGTATTCCCTCCCCCACACTTAATCAACACATTGTCCTCAATGTAGAAAAATCACTCTAAAGAGAGTGATAAACAAGTTGAAATTCAAAGCACAATGGTAATTAAGTAGGGTAGTGGCCAAAGATTGCAATGCATATATAGGGAGTTCTTATTCTACTTAATAAACTACATTATTTCTACTGGATTGTGTCCCTCCCCCACACTTATCTTCCTCATACAACAGTTAAGCCCAAGTAATCATAGGAATTAGGAAGAAAATAAGTGAGGAAAGAGACAACCTGTGTTAGAGTATCTTAAGTCGCTTGAAGGAGGAGTTCTCATCGCCAATGAGAATCATGCATTTGTCTTTAAAAATATCTTCTCCTCTATTGAATTTCCTTGTTGGAGGTGGTTCAGGATCAATCAGGAGAGGTCCAAGAATGTACGGTAGAGATTGACTCCCCTGATGATCTTTCCAACAATATGCCTGCAAAGAAGACAAGCAAATAGCAGTATCCCATCCAAAAATAGCAAGATGGAGAGATTTCAAGTGACGTAAATTTATTTTAGGAACTAAACTCTCCAAATAACTATCACATCCAAGGAAATCAACGACACTCCCATCAGTAGGAGTCAAGCAACCAGTTGCATTGTGAAAATTCTCTTGTGCTTGCAAAATGGAAGGTATGGAATCCAACTTAGTGTTGGAGTATACTACATCATTATTGCAATCACAAGAGATGGAAAGAAAAAGATTGGAAAAAGGAAGAGAATTTTTGAAATTGTCACCACCCGAGGGCTCCAAAATTTCAAAGCAATCATTTTTCTTTTCTAAATCGGGTGGCAAATCACAAGATAAGACTTGTTGGAAAGATTCATCAATATGTAGAATTTTATCAATCAAAATTTCAGAATCTTTGTTGCCAACAAGACTACAAGGAGGTGATCCAGTGGGAATTTTATGCATTTGGTATTCTAGGCTATGATCTTTCTCACTCATATCAACAACATAATCCACAAGTAATGCAGAATCACTAAGCAAGTCAGAATCACCAAATAATGCATCATTAATCTCAGTGCAAATAGGACACCATGCATTATTAGCACATGCACAAATGAGAGAATTACTCACAGATGCAAAATCTGGACAATCAACATGCCATTCAGCTAGAACGTCATCAACAACATTGGCATCTATGCTTGATTCAACCTTTCCAAAATTGACATGCTTACTATCATCAATAGTACAAGAGGATGCATTCTGGTCAATGGTAGAGTCAACCACTTCACTAAATGCTTTCTTTCGAAGCTCAACAAGTAAATGACATTTTTCATGATAACAATCTATACGTATTTGATATTCCTCACAAGAGCATGAAAATATGTCATTCAATTTATTGCAATAATCACTAGTACTATGAAGAGAAGCATTTTCAACAGTTAAAGCATCACATGAAGAAATAGGAGCACACTCATCAACAGGTACAATCGAATCACTACTACTAAAGCCAATTGGTAGAGCAATTACATTTTCAAATAATTGAGGGGATTCAACAATGATTTCCTCGTCCACCTCATCATCACTCAAATCATGAATTGCTTCTTTAGTTAGAGTAGTATGAGAGCCTACTTCTACAAGGATACGATCATTACCAAATGGGAGGGAAGACCCTTCAATGTGCTTTTGTACTTGCGTAACTTCTTGTGCATGTGTGACCATGAGAGAATGGTTTTCTTGAAAATTCATTTTCAACACTTGTGATTGCTGCTCAATTTCTTTTCCCAATCTCTCACTCATTTTCACTTGGTGCTCCGTTCTTCTAAGAATAGATTCCATTTGTTGATGAAAGTTGTCCTTATGTGACCACTCCTCATTTATAGCCCAAGCTGTTTGATTTTGAAAATCTCCAATGACTTCACAAATGGAAGATTCTTGGTTGGGCACACATGGTTGAGAGTGAGGTCCATAAGGTGGCCCAAATGGGTATAAGGATTCATGAGATGGATGGCATGGTCCGGAAGTGGGATAGAATGAAGGATGGTATGGTAAGTGAGAGGGTTGATGACATTGTTGAAATGGAGGTTGGTGGAGTGGTTCATGTAATGGGTGGTGGAATGGACCATGACATTCTTGATCGTCTACAAAAGAGTGAGAATTGAATGGTAGATTATGATTGTCATAAAACCAAGCCATGAAAGTTCAGTACAATTAATTCCCAATGAATTACAAGATAACTATCTAGCTATAAACTATAAAAACTAAGAAAAGGAATCTAAGAAAATACAAATGCAAATAAAAAAGAAAAGAAGAAGATTTTGTTTGTTTTTTTTTTTCAAAATGACAAAAGATGCAAGTATGCTATGAATTAACTTGGAGACATGGTGAATTTAAACAAATAAGCTCAAAATCACATCAAATTTAATACAAACACACCACACAGAAGCTACCAAGTTAAGACAATGCAATAATGCAATGTATGCTATGCAAGCTATCTAAATGCAAAAACCCTAAACTATATGCAATTGAAAATAAAAATGTAAAACTAACAAGCTTCACACGAGAAACCCCTTGTCAAAAGTAAATTTGACAATTAGATTACCTAGGGAGCAAATTACTTAGCTCCCCGGCAACGGCGCCATTTGATGAAGACCTTTTGTCATTAGCCTTGGGGTCCACAATCAACAATTAACCAAGGATTGCGTATAGGCAAACCTAGGATCGTTCTCTCTTCTCGAGGAGCCTTTTATTGAATCCTAAGTAATCTAAATGTCATGCAAATGCAATGAAAACAAAGGGGGATTGGGTTTTGGATTTTTAAATTAATAAACCAAAATCGAAATGCAATTTAATTAAATGCTAACTATTATTTTTGGTATTTTTTGTAAAATGGAATGGAATATGAAAATGGAAATATAAATGATGGATGCATCTTGGTAATGAAGAAGTGACAATCCTTGCTCAAAAATTATGGAGTTAAAACTCATTAAGTCCTAATTAGAAAAACCTCAAGATATCACCTAAGTCCAATATTCTCAATTAGTAATAGCTCTTACGATCGTAACTAACTACTACCTTTTGAGATATTGTTTAAAACCACTTAATGTGCAATTAAGATTGGAATAATGTAAACATGAGTCTTCTTGGAATTGAGTACCAATCAGTCCCTCAAATGCACAAATCAACCACATTAATTAGACAATATCAAGCTAACCAACATAGTCTCTTTGCAACCACAAGTAATTCAAATACATATAATCTTCATATTACAAATCCAATCTCAGTCACAAATATCAATCCATAAGAGACAATAATCATTAATCTCAGTCCATAATCATACACAACAATTCCTAAATCTAGGCAATCAGTATATAAATCTAGACTATGGAATGATAGGAAACTCCCCTATGTAGTCCAAAGAGCTCAAGAACAAATCATCATCACCAAGAAGCAGAGAATCAGCCGCTCATTGCAATCTGAGGACCCACCGGAATCTGGAATTTTAGAGTAGTGGGCGACGGTGGTTCAGAGCAAGAACGAAGGTCACCGGCGGTGTCTCGTCGGAAAAGCTGGAACGTGAAGGTCGACGGTGCTCGATGGGTTCAAGAGAAGGAAGACGATGGTGGTTGATGGTGTCTCCGTTCCCTCTCTCTAAAGCTCTCGTCAGGACCCAAGCTCGCGGCACTCTGATCTCGAACTCCCCTCTCTAGCGTCTTCTTCGATGGTGAACGGTTGTTGAAGGGAAAGGCGTGGTCGCTGGCGACGGTGAAGGAAGAGTGGAAAGTCGCCGGCGACGAGGGAGGTCAGATCGGATCGAAGGAAAAAGGAGGAAGGTCTCCGCCGCCGGTTACAGTTCTCTCTCTGGTCTGAATATGTTGTTCTCCCTTGGGTCTCTGTTCTTGTTTTTCCTTGTCGGATCCAGCTGAGCTGAACCTAATTAGGTTCCTGGTCAAAACGCAAGTTTTGACCAGGGACCAATCTGCAAAGTTTGAAAGATTATCTAGAGGGACTAAAATGCAACTTTTACAATTTGAGCTCCAACTTTCATTTTCACATTTAATTTAATTTCTTCAACCACCTACAATCAAAATTAATTAATCTAACATCAAATATTCTCAGAAAAATCAAAGATTAAGAGTAATAACAATTTTATGACAATTTTTCCCTTTTAATCTAAATTTAATGTATTTACTCTTAATATCAATTTATCACAAGAAATACATTTTAAGCTCAACAACTATGACAAAATCCATTAAGAATCCCAATTAAATAATGAAAAATCATATAAAATATGGTTCAATCAAAGACAAAGTCTCTTATAGGGACTAGGATCTTCTTCACAAGGTACTCACAAACAACATCTATATTATACTTTTGTCATGAGTACTTTTTCGAATAAAAATTATCATAAAAGGTATATTATAATATAAAATAACCTTTAAACTATTAATATATTCACAAAATAAAAATACTATGAGTTGGTTAGCATGCTTGTTACAATCTCACTCTTTTGTTTTTAGCATGCTTGATGCAATCCCACCCTAATCTTTTGTTTCAATCCCGAAATAAAAAGACTATGAAAAATAAAAATATTTGAAGTGATAAATTATAATCTACCTTAATAATTGGCAAGAAAATTAGAGGGTGATGTTGTATTTCTATCAAAAAATATAATTGGAAAAAAATTATAATTATTAATTCATAATATTTATAAATCTTATTTCCCCTCACTCGAATAACCCCAGCCTCTATTAAACCTCACAAGGATAGCAGTAATAGGCATCGTTGTCCTACTATATAAAAACAAGCATACTATAATATAATATAATAGAGGTTGATATTACAATGTCTATTTCTGACTTATTTTTATAAAAAATAACACTAATAATAATTAAATATTTTAATAAAATAAAAAAATTAAGTAGAATAGTATTTAATGATGGAAGACTAACACAAATGACATCCTTCTTCCATTCCCATTTATTGAAAACCTTGGTTTATGGATGTATTTCACTCTTTGGTGTGTCTTGTAGGTGAGCTTCTTGCTTCGAAGGCTTCTTGGTGTTGCAACAAAAGGACCCGAGGAACAAGTAAAGGTGAAAGTATCCAAGCTTGCCAAGGGAGAGTTGCTAATGCTGAACATAGGGCCAATGACAATAGGGGCCAAAGTTCTTGCCGTGAAGAATGACTTGGCAAAGCTACAACTGACTGTCCCAGTGTGCACCAATAGGGGGGGAGAAGATTGCTTTGAGTAGACGTATTGAGACTCATTCGCGTCTCGTTGGGTGGGGCCAAATCCAAGCAGGCACCACTCTTGATATGCCAGCGGCACCGATTCTGAGTTAAGTTTTTTTAAGCCTTCACTAACCCAAACAGAGAAACCAGGTATAAAAAAGCAGAGGAATTTTTGCTTGGTTTCCTCTTCGTTTTTTGTTTGTCTTTCAATGACTTTGATGTATCTTGTGATGTGAGCCTTGGCAATTTCTGGCATCTAGGTGCCTTTGCGTCCTCTTTTTTTGACATGAAATGAATACAAAGTCTTTATATGACAAATTAAATATATAATATTTCACTTCACAAATATGTGTTTTAAAATATATAATATTATTAAAAAAAATACACGCATATATCATGATAATTTCAATTATTAATAAGATAAATATTTTTTAATCGAAAATTTATTTATAAAAACGTTTTATTTAAAAAAAAACATGTTATTTTTTGATTTAGAACATATGTTATTTTTATAATATAGAAACACACAAATATATATCTTTTAATATATTATTTAACTACTTAGGTATGTATGTCTAAACCCTAAACCCTAAAAATAACATGTTCTAAATCAAAAAATAACATGTTATTTTTTTTTATATAAAAATAGCGTGTTTTTATAAAATAAATTTTTGATAAAAAAATATTTTTCTTATTAATAATTGAAATTATCATAATATGTGTGTGTATTTTTTTAATAATATTATATATTTTAAAACACATTTTTGAAGTGAAATATTATACATTTAATTTGTCATATAAAGACTTTGTATTTATTTCATGTCAAAAAAAAGAGGACGCAAGGGATTTTTAAATGCACCTAGATGCCAAAAATTGTCAAGGCTCACATCACAAGATACATCAAAGTCACTAAAAGACTTACAAAAAACGAAGAGGCAACCAAGCAAAAAATTCCTCTGCTTTTTTATACCTTTGGGTTAGTGAAGGCTTAAAAAAAATTAACCAAGAATTGGGGCCGCTGGCATATCAAGAGTGGTGCACCTGCTTGGATTTGGCCCCACCCAACGAGACGCCAATGAGTCTCAATACGTCTACTCAAAGCAATCTTCTCCTCCTATTGGTGCACACTGGGATAGTGTTAAGACCTCTATCAGATAGTCAGTTGCAGCTTTGCCAAGTCATTTTTCACAGCAAGAACTTTGGCCCTTGTTGTCATTGACCCTATGTTCAACATTAATTGCTCTCCCTTGGCAAGCTTGGATACCTTCACCTTTACTTGTTCCTCGGGTCCTTTTGTTGCAACACCAAGAAGCCTTTGAAGCAAGAAGAATTCACCAAGACACACCAAAGAGTGAAATACAACCATAAACTAAGGTTTTCAAGAAATGAGAATGGAAGTAGGATGTCATTTGTGTAAGAGGTTGGCAATGACATCCTGAAAGTAGTTGGATCGAAAGGAAGGAAATCACTTCCCCCGAGCAAAACCGAGGATTCAAAGTTCTCAACAATAACATGCCTTATCCCATTGAAGTGAACTACATAGATTGCATAATGCTGCTGTACTTTGAAGTTTGACCATTCAAATTTCACAGATAGAAAATATCATGTTTGAAAACTACTCCTAATTGAGCTTGACAATACTCAAATATAAAATAGTACGAGTAGTACCGATTACATAAAATTATAACAAAAATTTCATTACTCCAACATGTTTGAAATGAAGTACTAACTGTTCTTTACTTTAGCCTAAGTAGTGTCCATTGTACTAAAGTCAACCAGATTTGCATGCAAAGGTGAATGTGATATGTAGATGAAGAAATCATGAAATATAAGATCCCATTACCAAAATTTCATTGCATTCTTGGACTGATAAGCCATAAGAAAAAGGCACCAACCTCAAGTTCAACATAAACGTCAGGCAGTCATCCAACCTCTCCAAGAACATGCCCTACCAATCTATCAGCACACGTCAATGTGGGATCCATGGTTGTGCCAACACCAATTAGACCTCCAGGCACAGCAAATTGAAGCTCATTTTGTCTAGCATACAATGAAACTATTCTAGAGTATAAGGGGGTGCATTTTTATTCCCTTTCTCATCCTTAAAAATTAATCTAGGTCGAATTTCAATGAGTTGCATTACTTTCAAAACACCCTACAATGAAAATATAGTTCGACGTGTTATTTACAAGCAAGTTGTGCAGCTGTTTTGGCATTAATACAACATATAGTCACTCAATGCTTGGCATGGTGATTGATCTAGTGTTCCAAGGATATCAAATTATATATGGGTAAAATCAATTCTACATTTGATAGATGATTTTCCAATTGAGTTTCTAGGAAAAGTAAACTTCGTTAGCAAATCAGCAACCCACAAAATAGTTAGATTTCCCATTATATTAGGAAAATCAATTTTCCTTTCTTACTCATTTGAAATTTTGGCTAGACCAAACACTATTCTTGCGAAAGTACGGGTTGGGTTTATGCGCAAGGTATATCAAAATTCTCCACAATAAACACCCTCAGGGCTTTTGTATGAAGAGAACAAATTACGAGCCAAAAAAAAAAAATTTATTGCAGGTACAACTAAGTTTTAGACAAAACAAAATTGATGTGCTGCTAATTATCAATTCTATACATGTATGTGTGTGATTTGTTGATTAAACTACAGTGTCTCTTGGCTCTCGAACATCAACCTTATATTTCACATATCCAAAAACTCCCTTTGCATTTACAATCAGTCCCATTAATTTGTAAAGGTAATGAAAATACATGTTTGTGCAAAAGCATTCGTCTGAAATATAAAAGTAGACTGAAACATTTTGAAAACTATACGACACATTTAGAACTTAATTGGAAGAGTAAAACCTTTGTTTTACTAATGATGACCAAAAGAAACATTGAAGCAAATTGATGACCAAAAGGACTTACCTTGAGAATGCTTCCACCAGCCACACCTCCTTTAATATCATCAACTTCAGCCCCAGGCTTATTGAAATCAAAAGATCGGATTATAATCATATGAGCTGTTGAGACAAAGTCTCTTACCGGGACTGGGATCTTATTCACAAGGTACTCACAAACAACATCTATATTATACTTTAGCTGGGCTGAAATTGGGACTACAGGTGCACGCTCAACAACAGTTCCCTGAACAAGAAATAGGGATAGAAGAATGTAAGTTACAGAAAAGTAAAACGTTACGGAACAGTACTTAATAAAAATCAGTTCATAGAAAGTTAGTTGTATAAACTTCTGAATCGCTCACTTTCTTGAACCAGATCAATCTTATTCTGAAGAACTATTAAGTGCTGCAAACACATAATTTCAACAGCAACTAAATGCTCAGAGGTTTTTGATTGTGGACAACTCTCATTTGCAGCAATGAGTAATAAAGTTCCATCCATGATTGCTGCTCCATTGAGCGTTGTAGCCATAAAATAATCATGGCCCTGTAGAAATTGGAACCTAGTTTATCATGATATATTGGAGAGATTTGAAAGTTGTTAAGCACGGTTTAGACCCTCATTCATCATCAAAATAAATAAATAAATAAAATCAGGCAGCTACAAACATATCTAAGATGAATGCTCGCTATTTCAACCATAACATACAATAAGAACATTTAAGGAACTATGAGAATCCCACATTTTGTGTGAAAAAGTATGGCCTCATTCAGCAATATTATATAGCCTTTTGAAGCTGCCTAATATTGATAGCAAAAGCTACAAATTTATGTTTGGCTTTCAGGATATTAGTGCCTGTTTGAATCCTTATCTTCTCCTTATATAAGTAAAAGCAAGCAGTTTTTTTCAAAAAAAAAAAAACATTATTTTACTATGATGAAAAGAGCTCCTATAAAAAAAATTTCCTACTTTTTCTTTTTCTTTTTTTAAGAGAACCCTACAGTCCTTGTCGATCTATACAGCACAATCTCATCGTCTCCTTTGCCTCTGTGAGCACTTATCGTCTGAATCTGTGTGCTCTACGTTGTTGTTTGAATCTGTCCCCAACGCTGCGCCTCTGCTTCTCTGCGTTCCGCTGTCAAGATTGGTGTGAAGACGAAACTCGCCGGCGGCCTTGGTGGTGGATGATGCCGCCGGCGAGAGGAAGATGAAGGTGGGTGTTGAGCACCGCGGCGCTCAGCTTTGGATCTCTCTGTTTGTCGTGTCCTGCTCATTTATTTTTCACTGGTATGGGGAACCTGTACCTGTGTAAAGCCATTTAACCCGTTGTAAAAAAAATGGGTACGGGTTAAACGGGTACGCTGCCTGCCTAAACGGGTACAGGGAACCCGTCTAAGCATCTGCCCCTCTTTTTTTTTCAGAACAGGGTACATAAAACAAAATCAATATATTGATACAGATTGGGTCGAGAGTAAACTGAAGTAAACTTACAGATACAGAAAACTCAAACAAACTGAAACAAGATTCAACAAGAAGCAAACTTGTTCATACGAAAACCCCAGTTCAGATTCAAGTATTCAACATTTAGCGTAGAAAGATCCAGACTTATAACAATCAGTACCTTTTACAACTCCTATTTAGCGAGAGGGAGAGGTTGAGGGCGAGAGGGAGAAGGAGAGGCCAAGACCGCGGGATGAGCGAGAGGCTGAGACTTTGAGAGAGACGGCGAATCGACTATAGAGAGCGAGATCGCGATAGAGAAAGACGGCGATAAGCCTGACTGCCTGAGGCGCTAGGTTGGATCCGAGAGAGATGAGAGACAGAGGTAGTGAGCGAGATCGAGATAGATCATGAGAGGCTGAGACGGTGGCATCTGCTCTTCTAGACGGTGAGTCGTGGATGGCGGGCGGTGAGGACAGTAGAGCGCCTAACCAGTGAGAGAGGGTTTGAGTCTCTGAGTGTTTTGCGGTCTAACGGGTAAGTCGATGGTCTCACGGGTTTGAGTCTGAGTGTCTCATAGTCTCACGGATTTGAAGTCTAATCTGAGTGAAGGGGGAATTTTTTTTAAAAAATAATTTAAACTTATACGGGTATAACGGGGGCACGAGTGCCCCGTACCTCAAACCGTGACCCACCCGTATAATACAAACGGGTATGGAGCTGCCCCGTACCCGTAAAGGTCCCAATCTGAGCGGGTTTAATCCAGGGAAAATTAAATGAGTTGCAAGCGGTTGGACGGGTCATGTGTCACTTGCTCACCCCTATTTGTATCTAAATCTATTCTCATAGTATTTTTATTTTGTGAATATATTGATAGTTTAAAAGTTATTTTATAATATACCTTTTATGATAATTTTTATTAGAAAAAGTGCTTGTGACAAAAAATTTACCAAATAGTTTATTTTTAATTTCAACTTTTAAGTAACTTTTAAACTAAAAAATTTATATAATCACCAAACAGCTTTTAGTTTTTTTTTTTAAAGCTCTTTTTTTAGCTTTAGCTTAAAAAAATAAGAGGATCCAAATAGGCAAATAGGCTCTTATTCCAATGCTTTTTAAATACTGAGTCCTATTTTGAGAAACAAGGGGATCTTTTATGCAACCACACTTTTTCTTGACTTGAACACTAAATTATATTTAACTCTACTAACTTGAGTTTCTGATTACTCTCCTTTCTTGATCTAATCTGTATCAAATTTTCATTACATGTGATAGCTCTTTTTTTTGGGTCAAAATACATGTAATAGCTCTAAAACCATTAAGGCAAACCAGATAAATAAAAAACAGGGGCTATAAACATAACACATTGACATAAAATAATCCATAAATAAAAATGTCAGTTTACCCGGCAATCCACAAAAGAAATATGTCTCACAATTTCATTCTGCAGTTTTCATATCCTGGTGTTTCACACATAGGATTATCTTCTTTTCCAATTCCATATGCCTTGAAAATCCAATTTAAACACAATATTGAAAGCTAAAAAGTAACTAGAGTATAAAAGACTTGCAAAATATAAAGGAGAATTATTATAAGGTCCCAAAAAAGAAATATAAATACCAAAAAGTTTCGACGACAATCGAAGAATATGGACCTATTGTCATTTTTTACACTAGAACTTGTGGGACTTTTTTGTAATTACATTCCTTCCTAAGGAGCTCATGGTGATTCTACCAAATATATACCCACTTGTAGCACCAAGGCCTGGGATAGTTTTCATCTTCGCACTTGTATATCTTTGCATTCGCATATCCAAGCTTCATGGTAATGTTACGCTCCAACTCATTTTTCAATCCAACAGTCTGTATATTCATGGGAAACGAGAAGCAAAACCTGATTAAAATAAGCATCCGAAGCATGGGCCACACATATGAGTAATACAATCTGACATAATCACAAGGTGATTTGTCGTTTTAGAATTCAAGATGTGTAAATGAAAAAAATTGGAGTGAAGCCGTTTATATATATAGGCTAAAGTATACGTTTGGTCCTTTATGTTTGCCTCTGGTATCAATTTAGTCCCTTAAGTTTGTAAAGTACACATTTGGTCCCTGAAAGTTAACACCATTAGTTTAACTTAACGGAAAATACTAACTCAACAATTTTTAGCGATGACTGTGCAATTAAATGCTGACCAAACATACTTATATGTTAATATTTTAATAAATTAATATTTTAAATCCTATTAATTGAAAAATATTTAATTTTCACAGACTATTATACGGTTTTTTTTTGTCTGTGAAGATTAAATATTTTTCAACTAATTGGATTTTAAATATTAATTTATTAAAATATTAACATATAAGCATGTTTAGTCAGCATTTTATTACAATTTCTCATTCATCGGAAGGTGTCAAAAGTTGGGGACATAAAGTGGTCCCCTTAAATAGCTTGTTTAATAGCCGTGAAAACAGAGTTAGACATTTATTTTGATTCCCTTAAGACCGACGAGTATTACATAAATAAATAAATTCAAAAAAATAAAAATACCGACATTAAGGCTTCAGGAGAAAGGGGATGAAATTTTGTTACATCCAGTTTACTCAGATCCTGTTCGATCAAGCCTTTCCGTGACATTTTTAATGCTTCCAATGGAAACTTCTGTAAAATAATGTAATCAATTTTGTCATTAGATAATTTGGGTACTTTCAAGAGAATCTTCTCAATGTGAATATACAACTTAAACCTAAATCTCTCAGCAATAAACCATAATCCAGTAAATTACTTATTCCAATTCATTATTTTCCTTCAAAAGTATATGCATTATTGTCTACAAGGTCTCATAATCAGGCAACAATTGATTATTCAAAATAATGAATCAATTCATCATCCAAGTTTCACAGTAGCACATGTTAAATATCCCTGAGAAATAATGTAATCGTTGTAACATCCCGACTTTTAAAAGCAGTACAAAATTTTTTTTATCAGAGTAGAGCACCGGAACAAGAGTGTAACTGATATATTGATATAAAATGCCCACTGGCTAATTACAGAAACGGTTCAACAACCGAGAGTTTTCAAAATGTAAAGGACAACATCGGAAAGTCTTCAGCCGGAACCATGAATCTGCTGCTTTCCTCTCTTCTCGGTCCTCGGTCCTTCTACACGGAGTGCATAAAGATGGGTCACACGTAGTGCATGTAGATGGGTCACATGTAGTGCATGTAGATGTGTCACACGTAGTGCATGTATCCAAAAGCACATAACAATACTCACAACAAATCATCAGACTCTCAACCACAAATACACATATAGTAAACATCAGAGTTAGTGTTACAGTACGCGAACGTACATACCCCAACACTACCTAAACATATAGTAGACATAAAGTCATCTTCTATCACATATCCTACACCTAACACATATACGCACACGATAAACATCAGCGTTAAGGTTACCAGTACGCGCACGTACCTTCGTTGACGAACGTCGGCAATTCTGACGGAAACGGCACGTTTACTGAAAACGGGTTTGTCCAACAACACGCGTTGGACAAACGTAACGGCAGTAAATTAGAATTTCTGACGTCCTACGAGAGTAATATCACTTCCATTAGTGATTTGACACAATAACTGGCATTTTAGGTAAAAATTACCATTTTGCCCTTCTACCCCTAATTGGCGGAATTTCGCCAGCACTTCGTTACTCTGACTAATTTTCTTCCCAAAATTTTGCCAGAACTTCGACGCAATTATGATTTTCGAAAATAATGACTAAAATAGCCCTCTCATATGATATCCAATCATACTTGAAAATTTAAAGGCTATTCTAACATTATAACCCCTACTTTTGAAAAGCTGCAAAGCTTCAACTTTTCGGCGACTCGATCCCTACTATGTTTATACCTCTCGCATATTTTTCAACGCAAACAAGGCTTAAAACAAGAATAGGAATCTCGTCACCTACTTCCTAAATCTAACTAACAATTCTACTAACTACCGAACTAAAGACTCGAACTTAAAAGCTAAAGCCCGAAAGACTTACCCGTTGAAGATCTCCGAACAATTTTCCGTGGCTTTGCTGCAAAAATCTCAGAGCTTCTCTCTCTTCTTTCTCCCTCTAGGCTCAGCCAAACAAGGGAAAATGGTGTGAAGAAAGTGAAGGGAGGACATGCCTATTTATAGAAAAACTTAAGGACCTAAATGTCATTTTTCACTTTGATCACAACCATGGAAAATTCTGAAAGCCGGAATATTACCAAGAGGGGGGGTGAATTGGGGATATTAAATTTTCTTGCAAGTTAAACAAAAATAGCAAAGGAGGAAGAAGGAGATGGACACAAGGCAATTTATACTGGTTCGGTCCTAATCCTTGACCTACGTCCAGTCCCTATAAGCACCGAAGAACAATATGTGACACAAATTAGAAAGTATTCGAAAGTATTGTCTCGAAAGTATTCGAAAGTATCTTTACAAGAGCTTAGCGGAACTAATCTCTTGCGAGTTTATTTCTGTTTCGTGTGATTTCTTTGCTGTGTGCTTGGGTGAGTTTCAACCGGTGATCCCTTCCTCTATTTATACTTGGTTGGATGAAGGTGTCCGTTGAGGAGCTCCACCATTTGAATTCAAAAATCTTTCCATTTCTCTGCATGATCACACTTCAATTCGTTTGAGGATTCTTTGGCAATATCATAATGGTCATAATGTTAGCAATGAATTCGTTTTTGCTGTGTATGAATTCTACTCGTCCTGCTTCATTATTCCTGCATCAATTTGTTGATAACTTCCATTTTGCAGAGATATTCTCAAAACGCGTAAATCAAATTGCCCAATTTGATTCCTCATAATCCTGCACTTTAATATTAGTATTCACAAATCACTGAGGTCAATGGTTAGGAATCAAATCATTAAAGAGTATATTAAATTGAATTGAATATCAAAATCATGATCGATATCTTGACAAGTGCGAACTGGTTTTCTCCGTCAATACTCGAGTATGTGAATATCATACTCGGGTATAACTTATCCTGTGTGAGTGTCTACTTTCGAAGATCATAACTTCCTGGTATGAACTCCGATTTGATCGGTTCAAGTCTTGTTGGAAAGCTCTTTGAGTCTACTTTCAAATGGCACCGGTTTCACCTCAATTGGATTTCTAGTTGGTGAGCTATACCCAAAACATTGAGCCTTGGTCAGGAATGTGACGGTGATGTCACTCTAATTTTCACAAATTCATAGCTCTCTCATATGACCTCTGTTGGACTTGAATCTTGTGCGACTAGAACCTTTTGGATGTCTAGTTTCCAAAAAAATTGGTTTTACCTTAATACGATCTCTGGTTTGGGAGATATTGTCGATTTACCAAAGGTCGCCCGAAGCTGAACGTAAAACAGAGCTGAACAGTGTCATACTCGGGTATATAGGTTACATACTCGAGTATTGATGCTTGATACTTGAGAATGGGAGCCTGATACTCGAGTATCAATGGGAATTAGAGGCAATTCATCCCGAAGCTCGTATTTGATCATTTTAACTTCGATTTGAGCCATTCCAACTTCCATGTCACCGTGGAGACTTGTAGAATCTAATTTAACAACTTGTATGATGATTTTATCATTTATCAAGTCTTCTTTCTTTCTTCTTCTCTTAATCATATTACGTTCTTCAAATATGTCCTCTTCTTGAACTTGATATCTTCTTTAATTTATTCTTTCTAAAGTCTCTTATCTCCTTCTTGAGCTATAATTCAACTTGAACTAATCTACATTAAATATAGTAGTTAGTCAATATAAGAGATAAATATATCATACAATCTTTTTGCTCTTTAAGAATGACATCTATAAGACATCATCAAAACTAGTCGAACCCAACATTCTCCCCCTTTTTGATGATGACAAATACTTTAAGAAAAATATGTATGAATATGAAAAACTAATAAACCCAGCATATTTTTCTTGTCATTCTCTCCCCCTTATTTGTCATTAGCAAAAAGTTGAGTTAAAGAAGAACTGTTTGTAGAGACAAATAAGAAATTAAATTAGAGTAAGTTGAGGAATTTATTTTCTCTCCCCGATTCGAAATTATTTTCATTTTTAATATACTGCAATTTGAAATGTTTTTATGAAAACAAATTTGATAGAATTTGGAGAAGTTTTCAAAACATCTTTCACAATTAAAGCATATAAATACCAAACATGTGCAAAATTTACTGAATATAAAAGGGTAAAGTTTAGAAATGCTCATGTAGGTTCTGCAAATTGATGAATGATCAATGAAGGCTATTTGCTTGCTTTCTTCTTGTATGAGATCATTTCCATCCTTTATATAGCTCGTCTGCTGAATATATCTCGGTTGGCTTCAAGAAGTTTTCTTCTACTTTGTAGAATATATGACAGCTAGCATCAAGAAGTTTTCCTCCTCCTTTTAGAGCTTAGTGTAGCTTCAAAGTGATTGATCATCAAAGCATCTTTCCTTAATTTAGAGTTGCTCTTTGTAGCACATTAAGGAATGTCCTAGTACATAACAGATTCTCCCGCCACATAAAAACTTTCTTTGCAAAAGAGATTTGTTAGTACATACCAAATGTAATTCCGTAGTGATACCTCTATTACATGGTATCTCAGTTCCTAATTTTATGCATTGCCTCACGCCTTGTGCATTCAACTATCAAAATATCTCCATTTCTATATGATATTTTCAAATTAAGGTATTGAAAGGAAAATATGATAATAACTCATCATCAAAACTAATAAATCATAGTGAGTGCGGATGAGCATTATTTATAGATAATTTTCTTCAAATCAAGGAGATGAGCTTTTTAAGATAAAACACACCCCTTAATGAATGCATTATCTCTAGTAATACCAAATAATAATGTGATGAAGATTAAGCATAGTGAAAGCATTCTTAGGGAAAATGACATTATTAAATAGAACTTTGTTGTTAAGTGAATGACACACAGTATTCACGCATCTTTCCCAATTGGAATAGAATACTTGTTGATTTAAGTGATGCACATAGAAGAGAATTGCATTGAATGAACCACTTTTGAAATGATGCAGTGATCTTTAAAATACATAACAAGCACGCACAGTACTAGAGAAAGATGAAGCAATGCTAGCTTTTGTAAGATCTACAAAATAGTGCAGCATGATTTTTGAATGAATAAATGACACACAACTTTGTCAAATGCTGCATTAAATCAGAGAGGCATTCTGACAGTACTTGAGTACTCCACTTGAATACTTGAGTATTGCCCCGCTACTTGTATAACAACAGTTAATACTCAAGTATGCAGTACTTAGATATTTTAATTAATTAAAATAAGTACTGAAATACCTCATTTCAAGTGTGTATTGTGAACACTTGAATTTATATGATGTGCAAATTGATCATTAAGCATCAGGTGGATGATTTAGGGATGATTTTCGAAGATGATAGTGTACAGTACTCAAGTATTGCAATTACCTACTTGAGTATGATCCATCAGCAATAGCTTCCTCAGTTCGTCAGTACTCGAGTATTGCTTGAGGGTGCTCGAGTATCATCAGTTATCTCGCTTATTGCATTTAGTCTCTGCCTTGACAGTACTCAAGTATGAATCCAGGATACTCAAGTATTGGTCTATTTCTCTTTCTAATGATATGAAAATCCCGATATTACTTGAGTATTGCTACATATACTCGGGTATTAGCATATCAAAGCTACTTGTTGAACATCCTGCAAAACAAAGTACTAGACACTCCTTGCTACCCAATATCTCTTTGAATGCACATAAGATTAATCACAACAACTCTTGTGCTATTATAATTTAACTATATAATATTTGAGCAAAGAGCAAAACACTTCAAAGATCAAAAAGCATAATTTTTATCAAATCAAATAAGTTTAGGCCAATGATTCAAGAGGGTAATAATCATGTCAAGAATGTCATTCCTCAATGACAATTTGGAAATACACTTTAAGTAGAAAAGATGTCATTGAAATGAATCTCATGTAATCCATGGATAAGATTAAAATTTCAAAAATGATAATGAAACATGCAGATTGTTTCAAATCTTGAATGTTCTTTCAAACTAAAATAATGCATCAAAACTTTCATGAGTGAAAGATTCATTTTGAAGTATATTTGAAAATCAGTGCATACTAAAAACGAAAGTCAATAGTTTGAATATATCAGTATGCTTGATTAGAGAACATGTTGAACATTGCAGTTAACATGTAGAAGAATTTCTCTCAAAAGCAAAAGTCATGAAGGAGAGTACTAAAGAAACATTCTTAGCACAACGAAACATATGTAAGCACAATGACTTTGCTATTGACCGAAGATAATCTTGCATCTTAGAATTAGAAATGAATGATCAAGGCAAGACTATGAATACAGATTACTCAAAATAAGGATGGAAGACAAATGCTGATGTACTTGAGCAACTAAGAGAATACCATGATTCTTGAAAGATGAAGTACATATTAATCCAAATGATTTGGCTTTGAAGATTATCCTAGTAGGTTAATTATTCCATTAAAGGTTAATGCATTATCATTCAATGCACTAATAAACATTTATAAAGTGGGAATAACTAGGCCTTTGAAAAATTTATGAATTAAGCATAACAGATTCATAAATCGAATTCTTTTCTTGAAGATAGGCTTGAAACTGATATAAGAATAACTTAATAGATATGAAGTCCAACTAGTTCAAGAGTGAAACTAGACAGTTCAATCAATACATTGAATTCTAAAGATGAATATGTGAGGGATAGAAAATGTTTATTTTAAACAAATTTGAAGCATATCATTAGTCGGTATACAACATTAACTTCCAATTTGAAACATCATTTGAATGCCCTCAAAGTATGAATATTTCAAAATGTTTGTTTGCATTTTCACAAAACAAGGTGAATCAAACCATTTTTAGAATTGTACATTTCAAACACATGAAATCATTTTGAAAGATATAAATGATTGATTGCTAATGGAATGCAATAATGGACAGTTATTCATTACCCAAATATTAATCTCATATAAGCATAGAATAGGGTAAGAGTTAGATATCACCGTAATTCCCTTTGTCCTTGTAGAAGCTTGCTTGATTAAGGTAGATTGATGTAGACGTCTCCTTTCACCATTAACATCAAGCATAGCCTATTTTAGCTTCCTCAAGACTTGAATTATTTCTCTATGTTGCATTCTTGAGAGGCTTTTTCTTATCCTACAAAACCATATAAGTCTTTTTCTTTCTTGGTATCCAACCTTACTTGGATCCAATTAATGTTAGCTTGTAGGAACCAAAATTCACATGCTTTTAGGAATATGATCAATTCAATATAATTGAGCATAATGAACTAAACATGATTTTATGCATAAAAGAGATATTTTCTTTTCAAATCATCATGTATGCATAAAGAATTAAGCTATTGAGTATTGCAATCTCTTTATAAACTTACTAAGTGGATTTTTAAGGGATAAAAAAAATGATTTCAAAATAGTTTGCAATGCTCATTTCTAAAGCTATAAAAGTAAAACCTCAATGAATATTTTAGATGATAGGAGATGAGGTTTTATCATTGTATACCTTTTACCTTAGATACTTGGGGGATCAATTTTGCTTACCCATTGCCTCTTATGTCTTTCGATGGGTTTCGCAAAGTTCTCTTAAAGGGTATAGACTTCATGTGTCTTTTGCTTGGCACTTGAGAGGATCTCCTTTTCGGTTCATAAGAAACTCTTTGATTCCTCATCTTCTCTGCACCTTTGTGTCTATTATTTTTGAAATTAGTCTGCACACACAAGGCAATAGATGGACATTTTGGTACCCACTTATACTTGGGTCCTTCACTGTTAGTTTGAACCTTAGGGAAAACATAAGTTCCCTTTGGTACCCATTGATAGTTACCAACCGGTTTATCTCTTCTATCACTCCTATGAAAGCAAGATGAAGTACTATGTCCCTTTCGGTTACAGTAATTACAATGAGCAAATGGATTTGAGGTATGAACTGATTTCTGAAAATAATTTAAATAATATTTTCCACCATTTTTCTTTTTACCTTTCTTTTTATCAAAAGTAGGATTATATCCTATGCCTGATCGGTCATTAGTAAACCTTTGAGCTTTCAAAATAACATTTAGCATTTCACTACCTTTTGTGAATTTCTCAAGAGTTTTTGTAAGACACTCATTCTTTTTCTTCAAAATAAGGCATTCATCACAAATGTTATTTTCGGGGTAGAGATTTTCTACTTGCTGTTCAAGAGTTGTATTCTTCTTTTTCAAAACAATATATTTTTCAGCAAGTTTTTCAAACTCATTTTGAACAAGATTGTATTCAACAAACAATTCATCATAAGTGGGCTTTGCATCATTATCAGGGCAATTTGGGTAAACCGAATTTTCACAAGAAGTTGATGGTGAATTCTTTGTTTGTTGTTTAAGCGGTTTGTTTTCCTTTCGGTAGTAATAAGTTCTTTTGCAATATTTTTGAATGCAGAATGTAAATCATTATATTCGAAAGTAACTCATCATAAGTGGGTTCGAATCACATACCTCTTTGTCGCTATCTGAATGTTCCTCTTACGCAACCAAACATATATTTGTAATTTCTTCTTCTTCTATGCCGGAGATTCCTTCGTATGAAGTTTCTAAGACTTTCCTTATCTCCTTGGCAGTAGATAGATTGCAGATGCGGGAATACTCCTTTTGACTGAGAGCAATTTCAGGTAATATTCCTTCCATGATCTTATCTCGGGATGTTAAGCCCAACTGAGAAACCAGGCTCTGATACCAAATGAAAGCCGGAATATTACCAAGAGGGGGGTGAATTGGGGATATTAAATTTTCTTGCAAGTTAAACAAAAATAGCAAAGGAGGAAGAAGGAGATGGACACAAGGCAATTTATCTTGGTTCGGTCCTAATCCTTGACCTACGTCCGGTCCCAGACACACTCGGGATTCTACTATCTTTCAAGAACAATTACACACTTTGTAAATGAAGGATGGTCCTCTCACTCTCGAGACTCCACTCCCCTTACAAGTTGTAATTGATACACCCGCTTGATTACACACTTTGTAACTCTTGGAGCAATTCCTCTCTTTTGAATAACTCCCCCTTACAAGTTGCAATCAAATGACCCAGTCTCAAAGTCCCAATACTTTGAGTTCCTTACAAGAAATAACAATAGATGAATGACTCTCTCTAAGAGCAGATAAACATAAGAACTGAAGAACAATATGTGACACAGCCTTAGAAAGTATTCAAAAGTATTGTCTGAAAGTATTCGAAAGTATCTTTACAAGAGCTTAGCGGAACTAATCTCTTGCGAGTTTATTTCTGTTTCGTGTGATTTCTTTGCTGTGTGCTTGGGTGAGTTTCAACTGGTGATCCCTTCCTCTATTTATACTAGTTGGATGAAGGTGTCCGTTGAGGAGCTCCACCATTTGAATTCAAAAATCTTTCCATTTCTCTGCATGATCACACTTCAATTCGTTTGAGGATTCTTTGGCAATATCATAATGGTCATAATGTTAGCAATGAATTCGTTTTTGCTGTGTATGAATTCTACTCGTCCTGCTTCATTATTCCTGCATCAATTTGTTGATAACTTCCATTTTGCGAGATATTCTCAAAACGCGTAAATCGAATTGCCCAATTTGATTCCTCATAATCCTGCACTTTAATATTAGTATTCACAAATCACTGAGGTCAATGGTTAGGAATCAAATCATTAAAGAGTATATTAAATTGAATTGAATATCAAAATCATGATCGATATCTTGACAGTGCGAACTGGTTTTCTCCGTCAATACTCGAGTATGTGAATATCATACTCGGGTATAACTTATCCTGTGTGAGTGTCTACTTTCGAAGATCATAACTTCCTGGTATGAACTCCGATTTGATCGGTTCAAGTCTTGTTGGAAAGCTCTTTGAGTCTACTTTCAAATGGCACCGGTTTCACCTCAATTGGATTTCTAGTTGGTGAGATATACCCAAAACATTGAGCCTTGGTCAGGAATGTGACGGTGATGTCACTCTAATTTTCAAAAATTCATAGCTCTCTCATATGACCTCTGTTGGACTTGAATCTTGTGCGACTAGAACCTTTTGGATGTCTAGTTTCCAAAACAATTTGTTTCACCTTAATACGATCTCTGGTTTGGGAGATATTGTCGATTTACCAAAGGTCGCCCGAAGCTGAATGTAAAACAGAGCTGAACAGTGTCATACTCGGGTATATAGGTTACATACTCGAGTATTGATGCTTGATACTTGAGAATGGGAGCCTGATACTCGAGTATCAATGGGAATTAGAGGCAATTCATCCTGAAGCTCGTATTTGATCATTTTAACTTCGATTTGAGCCATTCCAACTTCCATGTCACCGTGGAGACTTGTAGAATCTAATTTAACAACTTGTATGATGATTTTATCATTTATCAAGTCTTCTTTCTTTCTTCTTCTCTTAATCATATTACGTTCTTCAAATATGTCCTCTTCTTCTTGAACTTGATATCTTCTTTAATTTATTCTTTCTAAAGTCTCTTATCTCCTTCTTGAGCTATAATTCAACTTGAACTAATCTACATTAAATATAGTAGTTAGTCAATATAAGAGATAAATATATCATACAATCTTTTTGCTCTTTAAGAATGACATCTATAAGACATCATCAAAACTAGTCCAACCCAACAAATTCAACACAAAATGGTGTTTAATCTTGGTCCATGGAAGCATGCTGCACGAAATTATTGAGTGATGTGGCTGCTTTGGAGTGGTCCAAAAGTAGTGACTTATGTTGCTTTATAACCCGGTCTAATAGAATTTCCCCGATCGGTACCCGATTCGCGTGATTTCGGAGAACTTTCAAAATTCTGGATTTACAACTTTGAAGACATGTTCTCTCTCACTAGAAATGTCCAAGTTAACCTAAATTTTGATTTCATATAGGGCTCTAACTGTCCAGTTGAAGTTTTCTCGAAAAACGTGTCCAAACGCGTCCCAGGTTTGAACGCATTTCTGAAAACATCAACTTCTTCAGAAAAATTCACTGATTCCAAATATGTCTAGATAAATTCAAACTCATTCCTAGATGTTGAGTTAGAATTTATTTTCTTCATATCCAAAAATGTGCCTATCTGCATTTTTCCCTATTTCGTCTTATTAGGAAATGCACTATCGGTCTCGGAATTAACTTCCGGAAGAGGTCACTTGAAGGTAAAAACTCACTGATCAATATTTTACCTTGACTTTGAAATTCCCATTTCTAGATCTCTAGATAGGATCCGTTTCCTAATTTCCAAATTACTATTCATAATTTTTTTACTTTAATTAATTATAATATATTATAATAGCAACTTGCATCTTATATACATATATATTTTTCATTCCCTTTTCATTCTTTTCTTGGCCATAATTCGGCTGCCATAATATATATGTATTATATATATTTTTATTTAATTAATTAATTAATTAATTAATTATTATTTTAATTATTTTTTACCAAATTTTCATAACTTTTTCCTATTGGTCCAAACTTGTACTTAGGCTTAAAAATACCTAAACTCAACTATTTTTCTCCAAAATTTCCAATTAATTAGTAAACATGTTTTTACTAATTTTAAAACAAAAACCACTAATTCTAGGGTTTCATATAATTACTTGTGAATTTCCTTTACTTATGCTTAAGTAATTAGCCCAATATTACTTAATTACTTCATTATCACTTGTTGATAATTTTCTTAATTAGCATGCCCCATTACCTCATAACTTTTATATTGATATCTTTGTTTTCACGTCTCCTGCATTATCTTAGCATTTACAGGGGTATTACGGTCATTTCCTTACTTTTTGAGTATTCTTCTATAATTTCTCCAAGTTTGTAACTTAATAAATTACCTAAATTAGGGACAATATCCTTCCCTATTTCAAATAGATATTTACTTGCCTCTTTTATAGCTTTCACAGGGTATTTATAACCCATAATGTGTTTAGGGACCTATTTGCAAATCTTCAAACGTCTTAGGGACCTATTTGCAAATTATCTAATTTCAAGAGAAATTACCCTGACAACAAGGTAAACTCAATACAAGGTGTTTGAAACCTCATATTCACCTATTTTCAATAGGTATACTTACTCATTTATGATATTTTCCCTAAGTCAGATTTCAGGGTATTACAATCGTTAATTCACTACTACAAAAATTTGATATTACTACCCTAAAAAACGTCCTTATTTAGAAATAGGACGTCCAAAATGAAGGCGGTGGCATTCTTGTAATTATATTTAAGGAAGTTGAGCCTTCAACGTCCTAAATAAGAAATCAGGACTTCTTAAATTGATTTTTGGTGTCCTGAAATTTTTTCAGGACGTCTAAAATTGTTTCGCGCCATAAAAAATATGAGAAATATTTGTTTGGCGCCATGGAATTTAATTTTTTTCAATAAAATTCATTTATGGCGACCTACATAACTTTCAGGACGTCTTTAATGAGTAAATTTCTTCGCGCCATGAATTTTTTGTTTTGGCGCCGAGGATTTTCTTAAAATAGAAATTAGGAAATTTAATAATATTGGCGACCTGAATCAGAATCAGGTCGCCAATATTTTAATATTGGCGACCTGATTCTGATTCAGTCGCCATTATTAAAATATTGGCGACCTGATTCTGATTCAGGTCGCCATTATTAAAATATAGGCGTCCTGAAGTATGATTCAGGTCTCCTATATTCAATTTTTTTAGGTTAATATACTCGCGCCTCTTCATTTTCCCTCACACACTCATACTCCGACACAGCCCGCGAAATCCTCTCATACTCACTCTCGTTTCGCTCTTCGTCGCTTTCCTTGCCGTACGTCTCCGCCGTCGTCTCCTTCGTCTCCGCCGTCGTCACTGATCACAGTTCTCTCTCGCTCACTCCGCCTTTTTCGCCGATCGAAGAGACCAAACCCAAGTAAGCTTGTTCGTACGTTACTCTTAAGATTCGTGATTTCGTTCTATTGCTGTTGTGTGAGACTTTGTGATTTTGTCCCAACCCACTGTTCTAGTGTCCTTCACTTACCCATCAATCTCAGGCTTCTAACATTTGATTCTATATTTTGTTCTCGTTTGATTCCATATTGATTATTTACTACTTTGAGATTCTTAACATTTTTTGCTGCTTATTATGAATTAAGATTGTCAATGGGGAAGATTGCGCTGCCAATTTAGGGGATTTGGGTTGCATTTTGTTTCGAAAATATGGGCTAAAGATCATGTTGAATTGTTTATCTTCATATATATTCCTGAAGTTAGCTAAGGGATGGATTTACTTTGTTTTCTGTTTCTTATTGCTTTTGTTCGTTACTCTTCCCCTATCGAACTTCTATATTCATCGTAATCTCTTGGAGTCTGCTTTATGATTAAGGCCCCAATGTCCTTAAAGGTAATACTCGATAGCAATTAATTCAATGCAAAACACTTCTAGCTTTAGTCACATTGTAAAAGCACGTTTACTTTAAGTAAACATTGACTCTATGGCTCTATGCTTTCTTTATCTTACATAATTGATAAATTGTTTAGCTGAAATTGGTTTAGTTAGTAAGTTTTGTTGAATTAAGCTGAAATTGGTTGTTATTGAAATTTTGGGATGTCTTACTTTTAAGGGGAAATCTTTTACGAAATTTACTAAAAGAAAACATGTCGTTCTTGAAATTGACATGAACTTGACTGTTGTTGGAAATGTCGTAGGTGGTAATAAAATGGGTCATAGTTGGATGAATGTATTAAGAACTAGTGAAGAATATGAGAATGGGGTGGAAGAGTTTATTGAATTTGCTAGAAGGAATGTGGCCACAAAAAATGGGATGTATTATTGTCCATGTGTTAATTGTTTAAATGGGAGTCGAAGGGTTATTGCTGATATAAGGGACCACCTACTTTGTGATGGAATACACCTTCGATACACAACGTGGATATGTCATGGTGAGGAAGTAAGTACCGGTGCGTCCCATGCAAATGAAGTTGAGGTAGATGATGATGATGGAATGGAGAAAATGATTAATGATGTTGAGGCAGAATCTTTTGCACAATCGGGTGAATATGAAAGCGTGCGGAGTGATGCGAGACACCTTTGTTCCCTGGGTGTACTAAGTATACACGGTTGACTGCGACCTTACATTTGGTCAACTTAAAGGCAACTTGTGGGTGGATCGATAGCGCTTAACGTCATTTGCTTGAATTGTTGTGTGATATGTTGCCGCTTGATAATGTACTTCCAAATCGTATGTATGAGGCCAAGAAAATCTTGTCTACGATGGGTATGGAGTATAAAAAGATACACAGTTGCCTAATGACTGCATATTGTACGTAAAGCGAGTACGAAAGCCTCAGTAATTGTCCGAAGTGTAAAACTTCACGATACAAAGTGAAAAAAGTTAGTGTTTCTGGAGAGCAGACAACAAAAAGGAAACCTTTGAAGGCATTGTGGTATCTTCCAATAATTCCACGGTTTAAGCGTCTGTTTACTAGTGAAGCAACGGCGAAGAAGTTGAGATGGCATTCTGATGAGAGAATATCCGATGGAAAATATCTTCGGCACCCGGCTGACTCTCCGCAATGGAAGAAAATAGACGAAATGTTCCCTCAATTTGGCGGTGAGCCAAGAAACCTTCTACTGGGGCTTTGTACAGATGGCTTCAATCCGTATCGAACTCTTAGTAGCACCCATAGTGCATGGCCGGTTCTCCTTGTAATATACAACTTACCTCCCTGGCTATGTATGAAACGCAAGTATGTGATGCTTTCTATGATGATTTCTGGACCAAAACAACCCGAAGGAGCACTTCAAGTTGCGTGCAATGATTTTTACCACGATAAACGACTTTCCCGCATACGGAAATTTGTCGTGGTACAGTGTGAAGGGGCATAAAGCATGTCCAATATGTGAAGCGCACACAAACTTCCATCAACTAAAGCACGGAAAAAAAAGCGGTCTACCTCGGCCACGGAGGTTTCTTCATCGGTTCCACCCATATCGTAAGTTAAGAAAGCGTTTTAACGGCTTACCGGAGCAGAATACGGCTCCAAAGGCGTTAACCGGAGAGGACGTTTATAGTCGGGTGAAACATATCAATGTCATATTGGGTAAGCAGCAAAGGAAGGCGAGTGAGAAGAATATATGGAAGAAGAGATCAATTTTCTTTGATCTTCCATATTGGTGTAGTCTTGATGTGAGACACAGCTTGATGTGATGCATGTGGAGAAAAATGTTTGTGATAGCCTTGTCGGTACTCTTTTGCACATACCAGGAAGACTAAGGATGGAAGTAGTGCGAGACTAGATCTGGTTGACATGGGAATAGGAGAAAGGTTACATCCACGAGTAATGGAAGATGGTAAGAGGGCATACATGGAGCCAAAGAACTCATACACTATCAAAAGCGGAGAAGAAAAGTTTGTGTGGATGTCTATATGACATTAAGGTGCCACAAGGATATTCTTCTAATTTGAGAAAGTGTGTCTCAATGAACAATTTGAAGTTAGTGGGAATGAAGTCCCATGATTATCATGTGTTGATGCAACAACTACTACCAATAGCTATAAGAGGCATTATGAAAGATGAAGTTCGATCCACTATAACAAGATTGAGTATTTTCTTCAATGCTATATGCAACAAAGTCATTGACATTGAAAAGTTGGATGAATTGGAGAATGAGGGTTATATTATTTTGTCCCAACTAGAGATGCATTTCCCTCTTGCCTTTTTTGATATCATGGTGCACTTGATAGTGCACTTGGTAAGGGAGGTAAGACTGTGCGATCCATTTTACCTAAGGTGGATGTACCCTTTCGAGCGATACATGAAGATCTTAAAAGGGTATTCTAAAAACCCTTATCGGCCGGAAGCCTCAATAGTTGAGAGATATGTAGTTGAAGAGGCTATGGAGTTCTGCAAAGATTATCTATCAGGGCCGACGATACAATCTCAGCATGACGAGGGGATAAACGAGGGAACTCGAGGAATCAAACTGAAGAATAAGCCTCGTGAAGAGGTGTTGCAAGCACACCTGTACATCTTGAATAATACGGAAGAAGTTCAACCATACATTAATGAACACAGAAAGAGTTTGAAGAATATGAATCCAAGGAAGAGCACGAGACCGGAGTGTCAGATACGATCGAGTGGTTAGCCTGGGGGCCTTCTTTTCAGGTCATCACTTGGAGCGGTTACGATGTCAACAGATATTCTTTCTACACAAAAGACCAAGATGACAAGTCTTTGTGCAAAATAGTGGGGTGATGGTTGAAGTGAATCCATGCACTTTTCGAGTTCGAAAGACAAAAACCCGGTGGTAGCATCAATGGCCTATTATGGAGTGATCGAAGAAATATGGGAGATCAACTACAGCAAGTTCAAAGTTGCTTTATTGAAATGTAAGTGGGTTAGCAATAATGCTGTTGTAATAGATCCTAAATTTGGATTTGTCTCCGTTGATCTTCAAAGACTTGGTCATAGAGATGAGCCATTCATTTTAGCAAGTCGGGCGAAACAAGTGTTTTATGTTACGACCACTCGCAAATAAAGGAATGTCCATTGTACTTCAAAGTAAAAAACAGAAGTATGGTGAAGAATCCTTGAACCTTGACGATACACTCCCTTTCACAATAAATCCACCTACAACACGTGAAGTAGAATTGATAGATGATGAAGAATATGCTACAAGAAAGGATCATTGTGAAGGAATATGGGACACCATGTAAAGTAAGATCTTCAGTTACAAAATGACGTGTTTAACTACTATGTTCTTTTTGTGGTCGTTTAACATGTTGGTTCATTTTATTAATTTGTTTATTATTTAAAAACCTATCTAACATAAATGATTGGTCTTTGATGAACAGGGTCATCGGGAGATAGGGTTGATATGCCCGTTGTGAGAAAGGGGAGAGGTAGCACACACATGGGTGAGCTAATTGCTCGCCGTGACGATCGAAAAAGAGGCCGCATGTGGAGTTTGATGAAAATATGAATCCAGGTTGGCGAGAGAGGAAGACTGACTTCATTAGCTATTTAGGCTTTCGGCTCGAAGCAAAGTGCGTATTGTTTACTCGGCTTGGAAGTTCGTTCTGATAAGACGAAGGATTTGATTTGGACACGATTTTGGTATCTCACTTTCGATATATCTGCATTTGTATCTTTAATCTTATTACTTGATTTCTGTCACATCTTCTCTTTCACCTTGCAAAGAAACATTTGATGTCCCTAACACTAAGGCCATGAAGAAGCATTGGATGGGCGAAGTTCGTCTCCGTTAGAAAGATTTTAAGAACAAGCTGACAAAAAAGTATATTAGCGGGCCAAAGAGGGACCAGGATCCATGTATGACCTATGATTTCATTTCTCCGGAGGACTGGAGGGAGTTTGTGGCGTCCTGGAAGAATCCTGAATTTCTGGTAAAATTTCTGTCATATCTTATCTTTAATTTGAATCTACTTGAATTCGTACGATCAGTTTTGTTTGTTTTCGTGTCACAGAAAACAAGCCAAGCCAATAGAGAGAGGCAAGCGAAAAATAAGTATCCGCATTGCTTGTATAGAGGTGGCTACAGAAGAGTTTAGTTATTATTTATGAAAAATCTTATGGTACAGGATTCACTTGAGCAGCTCATTCATGCGGGTACACGGCAGGACATTTTGTCAACGGCGATTGGGAAGCCGGATTACCCTGATGCTGTTCGAGGGGAGACGAGGGAGTGAGTGTCGCAAAATTTTTCGGACGACGTTCACGTTTGTATGACGCAGAGAGCCAGCAGGAGCTTGAAGCCAGAATTCGAGCAAACCTTATGAAAGATGTTATGGCACAACTACGGGGTGAAATGCAAGCTATGGTACAACAAAGAACGTACAACCGACGAATCCCGAATATCCCCAAAGAAGAAAGATAGTTTTCAGCCTCCGGAGGTACATATTAGCGGACCTTCTCCCCTCCAGAGGTAGTTATTGGCGGACCGTCTCACATTCCACAGGGGAGGTATAGCTTGCACTCTATATTTGGATGACCCACACCGGCGGATTGTTGCCGATGGTCTTGTTTACCCAGAACAAGACAAACACCACGGCAAGCAAATTCCAGAAAACCAAAGTCGGGTGACTGTGACGAGTGTGCGAGAGGGGGAAGAAGAGACAGCCGTCCCGATTGATGATGAGGAGGTTACCACACTAGGCGCTGCCATCACATGGTTCATCCTTTGGCGGCTCATCTTATTGAGATGTGGACGACACTGCGATGGTAGGAAATACATTACCGATTGAGTGTGAGTTGTTTCCGATTGATTTTCATTGCTCATTCACTCATAATGTTTTTTTATGTTTTCATAGGATGAACAAGCTGCGGGCTTATTTCCGTACTTAGCACAGCTGCGAGAGATGTATAAGGACATCGGCCTCATAAGCTTGCAGATGCCTCCGGGCATTGTCGGTGCGTAAAAGACATATCCGATAACATTTGACAAGAAAGATTTGATGGAGGTTTTGACGATGGATTGTTTAGATATACGCTTTCTTCAACTTGCAATCCTGTAAGTTTGTTTAACCCTTTAATTATGTTAGTACTCTTTTTTTTTGTTTAATATCTTTAATAACATTTATCATTTCATTTCATAGTGTCTGCCGTGAATTATGCGCCGGCACACCGCGAGCGAGTTCGTATGGATACTTATGTCCTGGATGCACGGCTTCGGCTCGCAAAGACGTTACCCAGGAGGTCAATTTATGTTGGTCTAACAATGGGCGACGGAGGGTCGTCTTGTTATCTAGCGCCAATACATAAAAGGTGCGTACTTTTGTTTTGTCTTATAAGATTTTTGTGAATAAATTGCTTTCTTATCTTAATTTAATATTAATACGTATATGTTGTAGTGGTCATTGGACGCTGTGTGTTGTTTGTCCGAGCAAGAACTCCTGTTATTGGTTCGATTCAGTAGATGGCAATCCTACCGAGGATATCAAAAACATGTTTGCCGAGTAAGTAAATTTTTGTCTGAATCATCGATTCTTCTTTTAAATGAATGGTTTAACATGTCTATTAATTTCCATTTTAATGATAGTGGCCTCAAGACGTATAGACAGCTTATCAATGCAAAAGAGCAGGGTGGACCGAAGTGGTTTAAACCGACGGTGAGTAGTTTCAATTCAAGTTATTTCATTGACACAGTAGCTTTAGATATGCTTTTATTCGTTTTTAACAATTTGCCTTTGATTTATAGTGCCATCAACAACCGTGGAGCACCGAGTGCGGATATTACGTTGTGAGTTGGATGCAATCCATCGTTAACACGGACGTATTCAAGGTTTTCAAAACGTACGTAATCGCTCTGTGATTCTCAAGTTTATTGAATTTTTGTTGTTGTACTTGAGTTGTTAATTATTTCCTTCACTTAATTGGTTTATCTTATACCTTGTTTCCCCAATTTACGCTTTTGGGTACTAAGGATCCGTACTCGCAGGATGAGATCGATTCGGTTCGAGACATGATATCTAGACATCTTCTTCAACACATAGCGCCTAGTTAGTAGTGAGCATGATTAATATGTTATTGTGTTAGTGATTCTTTAATTTGCTACTGTTGTTCATTTGTATCTATTTGGTGTTTTGTCTGTTCAAAATATGCAAGTTTGGTTTATATATATATTGTGTTTATGTATTGTGTTAGTGTGATTCTTGAGTTGCTTGGTGGTTTCTGGATATCTCCTATCTCATTGTTACAAGTCAGGCACGTTTGTTGTTAAAATGTAGTTTATATTTTAAAAAAAATTTCAACAAAGGAGACCTGATTTTGAAATAAGGTCGCCTTTGTTATCATAAGGCGACCTGAATCTAAGATAAGGTCGCCTTATGAACTCATTAAGGCGACCTGAAATTATAATCAGGTCGCCTTAATTGAAACCAATATACGACCTGATTCAATGTAAGGTCGCCTTTAAGGCGAACTCAATATTTATCAGGTCTCCTTAAAAGCGACCTGATTTGAAAGTCAGGTCGCCTTATTAACCTTAATAAGGCGACCGGATCTTAAATCAGGTCGCCTTATTAACCTTAATAAGGTTACCTGATTTAAGATCAGGTCGCCAATTTCAAAATTTTCCTCTACCCCCTCCAAGACGTCCCTCAGTAAAGGGTCGTTAATTGGGTCTTATTTAGGTCGTTTTTTAGCATTTTTGTAGTAGTGATTAATTTCAACTTCTGATGAAATCATTATTTAATCAGGAGGTAGACATCCCAGAACTATTACAAGCACTTGAAAAATAAGATTCCTGATTGAATAATTTACTGGCAAACTTCAAGAAACTTATTTCATCTTCCTCATCCGATCACACAAGGTCCATACACATTCTCCATCATTCTGATCCTTTGAAAACCCCTAGTGTGAGGTGAACATAACTGGATCCATAAACTGAATTTTGTCTTGAAAGGGTCTGATTTAGGAAAAGTACAGGAAGCACAGAAATGGATCTTCTCATTTTGAGAAGGGAAAATGACCCTCATGTTGGCCATCTTCAACATTGATATCATCAGATGCTCTAACAAATGCAACATCAAAATAAACAAAAGGCACCCATGTCACATTGTTTTCAATTGTTTCCCATTTATCCACCCCGATCCTCTCTGAAGAAATTGGAGGCGGGCACAGGGGGATTGGTTTACACGGCAAAGAAGACAATGAGAAGCATGCCTTCTTATGACATGCAACATGAAAAACCATTTGTCAGACTCTTCTTCCTCAATCTTTTCCTGCACTCTCAGATTTTCCGTCACCATTGTTCTTTTTCTTTAAATTGTGAAATTTTGAGAAATGTGACACCCATTTTCCAATCTCCAGAACCACAATTGCCAAATCAAGGAGACGCACAGGTTTATCTCCTTGACTGAACAAGATAAATTTATGATAACGATTATAGAGAATTTCACAGCATAAGCACCATGTTATGAGAAGAGGGACACCATTTCTAGTACAATTTGCTTATAGTTTCTTTAATGGTTGTCCCTAGTTTTGAATGCTTGCAATCTTAGGTGTCTATTTTCTAAATTTACAGCAATTTAAGTATGGCAATTACCAATCATTGGGTTAACATTTTCAAGCAGGCAACAAATTATGTTGCATCACTTACAGGGAAACCCCTATATGCACAATCAAAGGTTTGTTTGAGGTAACTAACTGTTTTGGATCACTTGTGAGTTGTGACCTCTCATCTCAGTCCTAATTCTATCTACAAAAGCTAGTTCATGAGGATAGTTGGGTAAACTTTCACCATGGGGTCAGTGGCGGAGCCACGTTATTTCCTGTGGGTGCAAGTGCACCCATAAAAATTGTGGCTGTTGAGTTTTTTTTTTTTTTTTTCTTTCTTTCTGACTACTGAGTTACTACATATCTTAGTATAAACACTCATAATCCCCTCAAAACATGGGACATTATTATCTAGTGCTATGAGGCCCATTGGTGGTTTTATTTTTATGGGCCCCAATCTTTACTACCCGCTGCCAAAGCTAACGTTTTACTTTTTTAGTATGACGTTTTTTTTAATATGACCATCTGATTAAATTAAATATAAATATTATCAGACTTAATTAACATAGTTTTCTCAAAAAAGAAAATTCTACAGTCACATGTACTTAGCTTGTAGAGTTCCGAGAGCAACTCTCCTGCATAAAATAGAAAGTGTTTGGTGTTGAACCTATTGAAAGTGTCGTGCTTTCTGGTGGACAGTCTGGTGAGTTATAACATTTGTTATGCTCCTTTACTTCTTCGTTGATAGTTGATTTTTTAATATCCTATCACATATGACAAACCATAATAATTTTTCCTTGCATGTTGCTTTGGAATTTGATTGTGTAACATCTATGTATCTGTATGTCATGAGATTAGAGTATATTGTTATGTTTAAATTGATTTCCTTAGAAATACTTTTCAATTGAACCCTATTTCTAGTCCTAAACTTTATAAAGGAGTGGGTTACCTTTTATCCTCTTTTTAAAAAAAAAATCGGGGGCGCTGCCCTGAACCCCCAAATCCCATCATTAATTGTGCACCCACAAACTTAAATTTCTGGCTCCGCCACAGCATGGGGTCTCAAACTAATTTTGGAATATTGAATTATTTATTTTAGCCTTTAGGGTGACAAACAAAGAGCATATAATATTGGCATCTTACCAAACTAAGAGCAAAAACCAGCTGGTCCTCAAACTCAGAGCTTGACCAAGTTTAATGGCCGCAAGAGCTCAGGAGAGATCTGAGATTTTTAACTTGTGGAGCTTCCGATAGAGGGGATACAAAAATGCCGTGCTCTAGAGTCTAGAGTGTACTAGGGGACTTTTTTTTGGGCTATACGTGCTTTCTTTGAATGGCATTTTTAGAATCAATTGATTACTTGAACAGTAGAGATGGGGCCAGCATGAGAGTCATTTTCCCCTCAAAATGAGAGGTTTCATTCCCCAGGAAGCACATGCAGATTGGAAATGTCACCGAAAAAGAGCAACAGAAGTCAGAAAGTAAGCAATAAGTAGTGTATCACAAAAAAAAATAAGTATGCATTAAGTGAAAATCATAAATTGGAAGCTATTCAGGGATTTGGCAATATCTATTCTTCAAAATATTAACAATCAGATCACACCACACGAGAGATTATCTAATGCACCTTAATCATTCAACACTTGTAAATACATTTAAAATGTTGTGTCAAGTACATAACGATTAGGCAAAAAGCCCCCGGAGAGCACCTGGAGATGCTAATGGTAACAGAGGTCAGGGCAAAACACATTACACCGGATAAACGAAAATAAACTAGCAGTAGGTGAAGATAAACCAATTGTACAACCAGTAAACTTGACTAGGAGAGAAGAAGAGAACATTTTAGAATCAACACGGCCGAAGTGTGATAAACAAATACAATACCTAATAGAAGCTTCAGCTTGTCGTTAGTAATATCGATGACAGACACAGCTAACAGCAACACCTGGAACGGTGGTTCGAAATTGGAAAAAGTGGAGGCAGCCGGAGCAGCGGCTAGAACGAGAGGTAGAAAGAAATTGGAAGCGAAGACGGTAACTCAGCAACGCGTGAAGCTTACGCTAAATTGAAGGCGATACCCTAAACTGACAGTTGAGAAAAATAAAGGGAAAATCTATACAGGGCCCAATTAAGGCCCAAAATTTCAAAAAAGGCCCTAACAACTTTCATATACCAAAAAAGGCCCTAGGGCCTTTTTTGGTATAAACGTTAACAATTAAAACAGTCAAATTAACAACAAAATCAATACCTGTTAACAATTAAATCAGTCGCATTAACAACAATATTTTAACAACTAAATCAGTCACTTTAACAACAATATCAGCCCCGGTTAACAACTAAATCAGTCAGATTAACAACTAACGTTTTAATGAAAAATCTCAGAAAATGCCCTAAGGCCTTTTTTGGTATGTGAAAGTTGTTGGGGTCTTTTTTGAAATTTTGGGCCTTAATTAGGCCCCTGTATAGATTTTCCCAAAAAATAAAAAGAAAAGCAATTGACTTTTTCATTTGTTTCCTAAAGCTAGAAATTAGAAATTAGGGCGGACCTTAAAATGTGAGCGGGCTAAAAAGATCGGCCTCTTTAGGTTCAGGATAAAATATATATACATTTTTTCAAGGCACGGCCGATAAGCATGAGGCCTTACAGGGGTTGGAAACTATTTTTCTAAAGTTTAACTATTTTTTATGTGTTTTTTTAAAAGAAATATAATTAGTTAGTTACAATAATTATAATTCTAATTTATCAAATGAATTTTGTCAATATTAAGCTCTAAACAACAAGCATCATGAAAATAATAAATACCGTCAATAATTCATAATCAAAAGTAAAATATTGTTCCACAATAACTCACACAAAGTATAAGAAGCTTCCCATTAAACAATATGAGTATGATGACTATCATTTTCATCTTCTTCATCACCATCATCAATTCCAGCCCATCAATAAAGCTTGGTAGGTCAAAAGGAAAGGGTTTGAGGACAAATCAACGACTGGAAGGCTGGAGGGACAGTCCTCGACTATCAGCGCCTCGGCGGAGTGGCGCACTTTGCGAGCTGAAGCAATGAAGCACTAATGTTTTGATGGAGTGAATCCTTGATGCATTGATGCGTGACTGTGTGTACGTGAGGCTGAGATGGCGAGAGAGGCGTGAAGCAAATCACAGAAATAAGTGAGACTATGAGAGTGACTAAGTGAGTGAGTACTAGGCAACAGGGTAAGCAAGTAACTTCTTTCACAATCAGACTTGGTCAGCAGGGCAAGTGGGCAACTGCCAACTGGGTAAGTTAAAAAAAAAAAAAATAACGGGCCTATGAGGGCCGATCCAACACCCTACAGGGTTGGTCGTTTTAAGCCTTTGGCACTACAGGGCTAGCCCTTTTAGCTCTGACTTCATTTGGAGGCTCTATTTTATAAACTCGGCCCTTGAAGGGCCAAGGCTTAAATGGGCAACTCGATTTCCTGGCCCTATTGTTTCCTCTCAATAAATGAATAAGATGCTATAAAAAAATTTAAAAATAAAAATTCCCATTTCATTTGTTTATGAAACGTTGTAGAAAAAATAATAATCATGTTATCATTTTATGAATATAATATTTGTGGATGGAGAAATTCTTGTGTGAATTGTAACATCCCGTTTTCCGAAAGCAGTTTTTTTTTCATCAAAACATCATTTTAAATAATCAGAGTAGAGCATCGGAGCGATTGAGTAACTGATATGTATATATAAAATACCGTAAGTCTGGCTGGATACAACAGCAGTACAAAAACCGTGTGGTTCAAAAGTATACTACAACAGAAAGAAATCTTCAACCGGATCTTCTACGTGGCCTGCTTGCTTCTCTCCTCGACCCTCGGCCCTCGGTCCTCCGGACCCTGAAGCTATAGCTGAGATCCAATTTACCACATTGGATCTCAGGTAACGGTTAACCTCATGCTTATAAACAACATATGCGTAACAGATATATCTAGAATTACAACAATGATCCATATAGGAAAAACAATACAGCATTATCATGACTATAACCCGTAAAAAACTGTAATAGTGATCTAAGTACGATTCCTTAATCACAGTGCATCTAAGTACGGTTCCATAGACACGGTGCATCTATGTACGGTTACATAGATACGGTGCATCTATGTACGATTCCGTAGACACGGTGCATCTATGTACGATTCCATAGACACGGTGCATATAGCACCAAATAGAACGGCCAAGTAAGTGTCTATCATGGGGGCCTCACCGACTTTACGGCGACTAATTGGCACGCACACATAGACTAGCCTTGCCTTCGGCACCAAACTATTCACACAACATATCATCACATATATGCATTCAATAATCATCAGAGCTAGTGTTACAGTACGCGAACGTACCTTCGGTGACGAGCGTAGGTACTTCCAGCAAATTACCATTTTGCCCCTAGTTGCCTAATCGGCGGAATTTCGCCAGCACTTCGTTACTTTGACTCTAATCTTCCAAAATTTTGCCAGAACTTCAACCCCACCATGATTTTCGAAATTCATGACTAAAATACCCCTATCATATGATATCTATTCATACTTGGAAGATTAAAGACTAATCTAGCATTTTTACTCTAACTACCGAAAGAACTACGGAAGCTTAAGACTAAGGACCGAAAAACTTACCCGTTGAAGAACTTCACTACAACTTCTCCAGAGCTCCTCTCTCTAACTTCTCTCTAAAATGGCTTTTGAATTGGTGAGAAATTAAGGAGAATGTGAAGGCTATTTATAGGGAAAAATTGGGCACAACTTGGTAATTTTCCCCTTCAAACTTGGTAATTTTCCCATCAACCTTAACCATGGAATTTAGGGTTTCTTGAAGGATGATTCTTGGCCACACAACACACCAAAACGTCCAGCCCCTCCTCCAAGCAAAGATGAGTCACCAAACTACTTTTGCTTTTTGCCTCCTACGAAAAGTTCCCGATCGGTATCCTAATCGCGTAATCTTACCAAATCTCAAAGATTCAGAATCACAACTTTGCAGACCTTCTCTTACTCATTAGAAATGTCTAAGTTAACCTAATTTTTGATTCCATATAGGGTTTCAAATCGGCCCCGCAAGTTTTACGGAAATACGCGTTGGTTACGGAAGAAATTTCCGGAATCATCAATCTCTGGACAAAAATTCACTGATTCCAAATATGTCCAGATAATTCTCAACTCATCCCCAGATGTTGAGTTACAATTTATTTTCTTCAAACTCCAATTCGTGACTATCTGCCTTTTCACAGATTACCCTATTTCGTCTTATTACCTAAGTATTCTACCGATCACGGAAATGACTTCTGAAACAGTCCAGTCCGAGATAAAAATTCACTAATTAATATTCTTCTCTGACTTTAGAAATCTTGTCCATGGATTTCTAGATAGGATTTAATTTCTATCCGTGGTCATTTATCCTATTTTATTTTACACTTAATTATACTTTAATCAAGAGTTTCATATTTTTATCCAACCTTTCATATCCACATTTTTACTTCCAATATGTCGGTCAAAAACAGCTGGTCCTTTATCCATTTTTTATTTATTTTATTTTTCCATTTATTTCATTTATTATATTATAATTACTTTATATAATTATCTTACAAAATTCCTTATTGGTCCATACTTTGTATTTAGGCTTAAAATTACTTAATCTCATTTATTTTCCCTAATCTTTTCCAAATAATTAACAAATATATTTTATGCCAATTTTATCAATTAACATTTAATTAATGAGTTTGTCATAATTTTCTTTGAATATTCTCTTGTTAATGCTTAAGTAATTAGCCAATAATTACTTAATTAATCTCTCACTAATTGTTGATAATTTTCTTATTTAGAAATAAGTATTTCCTCACAACAATTGGATTTACATTGGTATTTTATGCTTTACATAAAATATTAAAAATCACGGGTCGACAATGATTCCCGAATACTCTTTAATTTTTCCCTCACTATTTCCCAAGGAAATAAATTCCAAAAATTGTCTAAATTAGATACAACATATTCTCTAAATTTTAATAATCATTTTACTGCCTCTTACGATTTCTCGTAATTTCCCTAAGTCATTATATGCTCCATAAGGGCATTTTGGTCATTTCTGACATTATTAATTTCTCCTAATTTCCCAGAGATTTTCCCTAGAAAATACAATAACTATATCACAGATATTGAGACGACATATTCACTTATCCAAAAATAGTCATCTCATTTGTCCGGGTATTACATGAATATGGTTTGCCACTTTTTTTATGGTCGAACCAATTAAAATACAAGATTCGTTTAACACTAATCATAGTTGGCTGCTCATATATTTCATAATTTTATTCTATTAAAAAATGAATCCCTTAATTAAGATTTCACAAGTATGAAAATTGAATATTGTAAAATCTTTTAATTTTATTAATATCTCAGCTAATATTTAGAAGGTGCAAAATCAGCTTATGAATTATTATATTTTAATTTTTTAGACCACAAATGACGTGACAAATCAAGTTCGTAAAAGAATTTCTCTTGTGGATGTCCATATCCTCATCATTTCGAATTTATAACATCATAATATATTTCTAAATTTAAACGTAGACAAGATTAAGCATCATACCCAAAATAATCTGGCCATATATTGTTTTCTCTTGGACAAATAAAATTCATTTGAAGATGTATTTATACTGGATATGGGAGGTTTTTAATTTGTTTCTTATCATACATAAATTTGATTTCTTGGGCAATAATCAGATATAGGACGAATCATTTGAATCATGGTTATTAAAACCATACAGGAAAAGGCCAATTCGACCACTTAAGTGAAGGATGAAATATCACCAAGGGATGAACTGGGTGATATAAAACTTTTTGCGATTTTCCCCAGAAATTATCAGTAAAACAGAGTAGAGAGAAGAAGGATAAAAGACACAAAAAATTTATACTAGTTCGGTCTAAATCCTTGACCTATGTCCAATCCCCAGATGCTCTGGGTTTTTTTTCACTGACTCTCTTAAATGCACTACTACAACAATGCTAAAAAACGACCTAAATAAGACCCAATTAACGACCCTTTACTGAGGGACGTCTTGGAGGGGGTAGAGGAAAAATTGAAATTAGCGACTGATCTTAAATCAAATCGCCTTATTAAGGCGACGATTTAAGATCGTCGCTTTATTAAGGTTAATAAGGCGACGACTTTCAAATCGTCGCCTTTAAGGCTTTTGATAAATATTGAGTTCGCCTTAAAGGCGACCTCATATCCAATCGTCGTCTTATTGTTTTCAATTAAGGCGACGATTATAATTTCAGTCGCCTTAATGAGTTCATAAGGCAACCCGATCTTCGATTCAGTCGCCTTATGATAACAAAGGCGACGATTTCAAAATCGTGTCGCCTTTGTTGAAATTTTTTTAAATATAAACTACATTTTAATTTTTCCCTCAAAAGAATTATTAACAACAAACGTGCACGACTTGTAACAATGAGATAGGAGATATCCAATACCAAGTTTTGGAACATATCGGTGTAGTAAAATCAAGTAAAATAATATAGTAAACTTGGAAAAAGACACAAACTATGAGATATCTACCAAGTTTTTGCATCGACGAAACCACCAAGCAACACAAGAATCACACTAACACAATACATAAACACGATATATATATAACACCAAACTTGCATATTTTGAATAGACAAAACACCAAATAGATACAAATGAACAACAGTAGCAAATTAAAGAATCACTAACACAATAACATATTAATCATGCTCACTACTAACTAGGCTATGTGTTGAAGAAGATGTCTAGATATCATGTCTCGAACCGAATCGATCTCATCCTGCGAGTACGGATCCGCAGCACCCAAAACTCGTAAATTGGGAAACAAGGTATAAGATAAACCAATTAAGTGAAGGAAATAATTAACAACTCAAGTACAACAACAAAAATTCAATAAACTTGAGAATCACGGAGCGATTACGTACGTTTTGAAAACCTTGAATACGTCCATTGTTAACGATGGATTGCATCCAACTCATAACGTAATATCCGCACTCGATGCTCCCTGGTTGTTGATGGCACTATAAATCAAAGGCAAATTGTTAAAAACGAATAAAGGCATATCTAAAGCTATTGTGTCAATGAAATAACTTGAATTGAAACTACTCACCGTCGGTTTAAACCACTTCGGTCCACCCTGCTCTTTTGCTTTGATAAGCTCTCTATACGTCTTGAGGCCACTATCATTAAAATGGAAATTAACAGACATGTTAAACCATTCATTTAAAAGAAGAATCGATGATTCAGACAAAAATTTACTTACTCGGCAAACATGTTTTTGATATCCTCGGTAGGATTGCCATCTACTGAATCGAACCAATACCAGGAGTTCTTCCGAGGACAAACAACACACAGCGTCCAATGACCACTACAACATATACGTATTAATATTAAATTAAGATAAGAAAGCAATTTATTCACAACAATCTTATAAGACAAAACAAAAGTACGCACCTTTCATGTATTGGCGCTAGATAACAATCCGATACTCCGTCGCCCATTGTTAGACCAACATAAATTGACCTCCTGGGTAACGTACTGCGAGCCGAAGTCGTGCATCCAGGACATAAGTATCCATACGAACTCGCTCGCGGTGTGCCGGCGCATAATTCACGGCAGACACTATGAAATGAAATGATAAATGTAATTATTGAAAATATTAAACAAAAAAAACAGTACTAACATAATTAAAGGGTTAAACAAACTTACAAGATTGCAAGTTGAAGAAACTGTATATCTAAACAATCCATCATCAAAAACTCCCTCAAATCTTTCTTGTCAAATGTTATCGGATATGTCTTTTCTGCACCGACAATGCCCGGAGGCATCTGCAAGCTTATGAGGCCGATGTCCTTGTACATCTCTCGCAGCTGTGCTAAGTACGGAAATAAGCCCGCAGCTTGTTCATCCTATGAAAACATAAAAAAACATATTATGAGTGAATGAGCAATGAAAATCAATCGGGAAACAACTCACACTCAATCAGTAATGTATTTCCTACCATCGCAGGTGTCGTCCACATCTCAATAAGATGAGCCGGCCAAAGGATGAACCATGTGATGGCAGCGCCTAGTGTGCTAACCTCCTCATCATCAATCGGGACGGCTGTCTCTTCTTCCCCCTCTCGCACACTCGTCACAGTCACCCGACGTTGGTTTTCTGGAATTTGCTTGCCGTGGTGTTTGTCTTGTTCTGGGTAAACAAGACCATCGGCAACAATCCGCCGGTGTGGGTCATCCAAATATAGAGTGCAAGCTATACCTCCTGTGGAATGTGAGACGGTCCGCCAATAACTACCTCGGAGGGGGAGAAGGTCCGCTAATATGTACCTCTCGGAGGCTGAAAACTATCTTTGTCTTGGGGATATTCGGGATTCGTCGGTTGTACGTTGCTTTGTTGTACCATAGCTTGCATTTCACCCCGTAGTTGTGCCATAACATCTTTCATAAGGTTTGCTCGACTCGGCTTCAAGCTCCTGGCTCTCTGCGTCATACAAACGTGAACGTCGTCCGAAAAATTTTGCGACACTCACTCCCTCGTCTCCCCTCGAACAAAGATCGGGGTAATCCGGCTTCCCAATCGCCGTCGACAAAATGTCCTGCCGTGTACCCGGCGTGAATGAGCCTTGGCTACTCTACTGCTCAAGTGAATCCTGTACCATAAGATATTTCATAAATAATAACAAAACTCTTATATAGTATGAAACAACTGAGGCTATTTAATACTTCTAATTCAACTACTTACGATCTTTGAGGCAACCGCAACAACATCTTCGTTGATGTATTTGTCACCCTTCATCCTCACATCTTTCCATTTTTTGTGACGAGTAGGACGCTGGGGGGCCTGGATAGCAGTGGAAGGATCGGATTGGGAAGCTTCCTTCATTCGCTGCAGCTCTTCCTCCATCATCTTTCGTTCCAGCTTCTGTAGCCACCTCTAGACAAGCAATGCGGATACTTATTTTTCGCTTGCCTCTCTCTATTGGCTTGGCTTGTTTCCTGTGACACGAAAACAAACAAAACTGATCGTACGAATTCAAGTAGATTCAAATTAAAGATAAGATATGACAGAAATTTTACCAGAAATTCAGGATTCTGCCGGGACGCCACAAACTCCCTCCAGTCCTCCGGAGAAATGAAATCATAGGTCATACATGGATCCTGGTCCCTCTTTGGCCCGCGAATATACTTTTTTGTCAGCTTGTTCTTAAAATCTTTCCAACGGAGACGAACTTCGCCCATCCAATGCTTCTTCATGGCCTTAGTGTTAGGGACATCAAATGTTTGCTGCAAGGTGAAAGAGAAGATATGACAGAAATCAAGTAATAAGACTAAAAATAAAAATGCAGATATATCGAAAGTGAGATACCAAAATCTGTGTCCAAATCAAATCCTTCGTCTTATCAGGAACGAACTTCCAAGCTGAGTAAACAATACGCACTTTGCTTCGAGCCAGAAAGCCTAAATAGCTAATGAAGTTGTCTTCCTCTCTCGCCAACCTGGATTCATATTTTCATCAAACTCCACATGCAGCCTCTTTTTCGATCGTCACGGCGAGCAATTAGCTCACCCATGTGTGTGCTACCTCTCCCTTTCTCACAACGGGCATATCAACCCTAACTCCCGATGACTCGTCCGAGCTAGACATATCCTGTTCATCAAAGACCAATCATTTATGTTAGATAGGTTTTTAAAAAATAAACAAATTAATAAAATGAACCAACATGTTAAACGACCACAAAAAGAACATAGTAGTTAAACACATCATTTTGTAATTGAAGATCTTACTTTACATGGTGTCCCATATTCCTTCACAATGATCCTTTCTTGCAGCATATTCTTCATCATCTATCAATTCTACTTCACGTGTTGTAGGTGGATTTGTTGTGAAAGGGAGTGTATCGTCAAGGTTCAAGGATTCTTCACCATACTTCTGTTTACAATGGACATTCCTTTATTTGCGAGTCTCAACATAAAACACTCATTATTGCTAACCCACTTACATTTCAATAAAGCAACTTTGAACTTGCTGTAGTTGATCTCCCATATTTCTTCGATCACTCCATAATAGGCCATTGATGCTACCACCGAGTTTTTGTCTTTCGAACTCGAAAAGTGCATGGATTCAGCTTCAACCATCACCCCACTATTTTGCACAGTGTTCATCAATGTATGGTTGAACTTCTTCCGTATTATTCAAGATGTACAGGTGTGCTTGCAACACCTCTTCACGAGACTTATTCTTCAGTTTGATTCCTCGAGTTCCCTCGCTTATCCCCTCGTCATGCCGAGATTGTATCGTCGGCCCCGATAGATAATCTTTGCGAGAACTCCATAGCCTCTTCAACTACATATCTCTCAACTATTGTGGCTTCCTACCGATAAGGGTTTTTAGAATACCCTTTTAAGATCTTCATGTATCGCTCGAAAGGGTACATCCACCTTAGGTAAACTGGACCGCACAGTCTTACCTCCTTACCAAGTGCACTATCAAGTGCACCATGATATCAAAAAGGCGGGAGGAAATGCATCTCTAGTTGGGACAAAATAATATAACCCTCATTCTCCAATTCATCCAACTTTTCAATGTCAATGACTTTGTTGCAGATAACATTGAAGAAAATACTCAATCTTGTTATAGTGGATCGAACTTCATCTTTCATAATGCCTCTTATAGCTATTGGTAGTAGTTGTTGCATCAACACATGATAATCATGGGACTTCATTCCCACTAACTTCAAATCGTTCATTGAGACACACTTTCTCAAATTAGAAGAATATCCTTGTGGCACCTTAATGTCATATAGACATCCACACAAACTTTTCTTCTCCGCTTTTGATAGTGTATGAGTTCTTTGGCTCCATGTATGCCCTCTTAACATCTTCCATTACTCGTGGATGTAACCTTTCTCTTATTCCCATGTCAACCAGATCTAGTCTCGCACTAATTCCATCCTTAGTCTTCCTGGTATGTGCAAAAGAGTACGACAAGGCTATCACAAACGTTTTCTCCACATGCATCACATCAAGACTGTGTCTCACATCAAGACTACGCCAATATGGAAGATCAAAGAAAATTGATCTCTTCTTCCATATATTCTTCTCACTCGCCTTCCTTTGCTGCTTACCCAATATGACATTGATATGTTTCTCCCGACTATAAACGTCCTCTCCGGTTAACGCCTTTGGAGCCGTATTCTCGCTCCGTAAGCCGTTAAAACGCTTTCTTAACTTACGATATGGGTGGAACCGATGAAGAAACCTCCTGTGGCCGAGGTAGACCGTTTTTTTTCATGCTTTAGTTGATGGAAGTTTGTGTCTGCTTCACATATTGGACATGCTTTAGGCCCCTTCACACTGTACCCTGACAAATTTCCGTATGCAGGAAAGTCGTTTATCGTGGTAAAAATCATTGCACGCAACTTGAAGTGCTCCTTCTTATATGCATCAAACACATCTACGCCTTCCTCCCACAACTTCTTCAAATCCTCAACCAAAGGCGCCAAGTACACATCGATATTGTTCCCGGGTTGTTTTGGTCCGAAATCATCATAGAAAGCATCACATACTTGCGTTTCATACATAGCCGGGAGGTAAGTTGTATATTACAAGGAGAACCGGCCATGCACTATGGGTGCTGCTAAGGGTTCGATACGGATTGAAGCCATCCGTACAAAGCCCCACCAAAGGTTTCTTGGCTCATTGCCAAATTGAGGGAACATTTCGTCTATTTTCTTCCATTGCGGAGAGTCACCGGGGTGCCAAGATATTTTCCATCGGATATTCTCTCATCGAATGCCATCTCAACTTCTTCGTCGTTGCTTCACTAGTAAACAGACGCTTAAACCGTGGAATTATTGGAAGATACCACAATGCCTTCAAAGGTTGCCTTTTTGTTGTCTCGCTTCTCTAGAAACACTAACTTTCGTCACTTTGTATCGTGAAGTTTTACACTTCGGACAATTACTGAGGCCTTCGTACTCGTTTCGTACAATATGCAGTCATTAGGGCAACTGTGTATCCTTTTATACTCCATACCCATCGTAGACAAGATTTTCTTGGCCTCATACAGACGATTTGGAAGTACATTATCAACTGGCAACATATCACACAACAATTCAAGCAATGACGTGAAATCGCTATCGGTGCACCCACAAGTTGCCTTTAAGTTGACCAAATGTAAGGTCGCATCAACCGTGTATACTTAGTACACCCAGGGAACAAAGGTGTCTCGCATCACTCCGCACGCTTTCATATTCACCCGATTGTGCAAAAGATTCGCCTCAACATCATTAATCATTTTCTCCATTCCATCATCATCATCTACCTCAACTTCATTTGCATGGGACGCACCGGTACTTACTTCCTCACCATGCCATATCCACGTTGTGTATCGAATGTGTATTCCATCACAAAGTAGGTGGTCCCTTATATCAACAATAACCCTTCGACTCCCATTTAAACAATTAGCACATGGACAATAATACATCCCATTTTTTGTGGCCACATTCCTTCTAGCAAATTCAATAAACTCTTCCACCCCATTCTCATATTCTTCACTAGTTCTCAATGCATTCATCCAACTATGACCCATTTTATTACCACCTACGACATTTCCAACAACAACAAGTTCATGTCAATTTCAAGAACGACATGTTTTCTTTTAAGTAAATTTCGGCAGATTTCCCCTTAAAAGTAAGACATCCCAAAATTTCAATAACAATCAATTTCAGCTTAATTCAACAAAACTTACTAACTAAAGCAATTCAGAACAATATCACAAAGAAATAATATCTCAAGATGGAGCTCCCAAAGGAAGCCCCCAAAAACAGAAGATCTGAAAGAAACCAACAGAGATTGCAGGAAACTTGAAGATAAATGACAGTCAAATTGTTCTCTGTTGGTCAAAGCATTACATGTTTATCATCCATATAGAAATATATATTCATGCATTCTTCTCTGTTTATTTAGTAGTATTATTTTTACGTCTTGTCAGATATAAAATCTAAAAACCCTTTTAAAATTGTGTGTGTGTGTGTATGCAATGCATATGTGTGTGTAAATGTTTATATGAACCTTATAACCCACATATCTTGATGTTTGTAAGGTTAGTCTCGATGTTTGTAAGATGAGGTCTTCATGTGGTGTATATGATTAAGAAATGTCAAAGAGAGACTTTGACTTGGTAAATTTTGCAAATACACTTTGGATTAGGTCTTAGAATCTATCATAGGAGAGACCCCATCTCATTAATTCTTTAATTATTGTAATTAATATCCAATCTAGCTAACTCCGTGAGCACAATACGCATTCCACAGTTAAAATATAAAAAATGCAATCAAGGAAAGATAGATACTAAAATACTTAACTTTTCATTTACAATATTATGTACGTTCTCGTAAATCCAACAATCGGAAAAGGAATCCACTAATAATAATGATTGATATGCACTTCACAATTAAGGAAACTAAGACAAAACATCACCAACTAGCAAGAAGTACATTACCAATTAAATGGGTTTTGGAATCAAAGAATAAGAAGAATGAACAAGCTTACTTGGTTTCGCGGGTTTCGATCGGGAAGGAGGCGGAGTGAGCGAGTGAGAGGCAGGAATCCTAATCAGAAGCAAAAATCTAGTCCATAAGCAAGAAGCATTAACGATTAAAATGGGTTATTACGAACAAGCTTACTTGGGTTTGGCGGTGGGTCTCTTCGATCTGCGAAAAAGGCGGAGTGAGCGAGAGAGAACTGTGTGATCAGTGACGACGGCGGAGACGAAGGAGACGACGGAGTAGACGACGACAGAGAGGGAAGAGACGACGACGGAGACGTACGGCAACGAAAGGGACAGACTTAGAGAAGAGAAAAACGAGAGTAAGTATGAGAGGATTTCGCGCGCTATGTCGGAGTATGAGTGTGTGAGGGAAAATGAAGAGGCGCGTGTATATTAACCTAAAAAAAATGAATATAAGCGACACGAATCATATTTCAGGACGCCTATATTCCACTTGTGGTGTTCTGAAATACATTCAGGTCGTCAATATTTTAATAATGGCGACCTGAATGAGACTCAGGTCGCCACTTTTTTAATATTGGCGACCTGAATCCGAATCAGGTCGCCAATATTAAAATATTGACGACCTGATTCTTATTCAGGTCGCCAATATTCATTTATATGGCGACCTGATACTAATTCAGGTCGCCATTATTAAAATATTGACGACCTGATTAAGATTTAGGTCGCCAATATTATTAAATTTCCTAATTTCTATTTAAAAAAGTCCTCGGCGCCAAACAAAAAATTCATGGCGCGATGTATATTGTCTCATTAAAGACGTCCTGAAAGTTATGTAGGTCGCCATAAATGAATTTTATTGAAAAAAATTAAATCCCATGGCGCCAAACGAATATTTCTCATATTTTTTATGGCGCGAAACAATTTTAGACGTCCTGAAAAAATTTCAGGACACCAAAAATCAATTTAAGGAGTCCTGATGTCTTATTTAGGACGCTGAAGGCTCAACTTCCTTAAATATAATTACAAGAATGCCACCGCCTTCATTTTGGACGTCCTGTTTCTAAATAAGGACGTTTTTTAGGGTAGTAATATCCAATTTTTGTAGTAGTGATGGTTACTCACTTTATAACTATTGAGTAATCCTCTCTCTAGAATTCACTCCTCTTACAAGTTGTAATCAATACGCTCACTCTCAATGTCCCTCTAACTTGAGTTTCTTACAAATATATTGATCAGAAAATTAACTCTCTTACAGAGTAGATTAAGAAACACTAAAGTTCAGGTATCCAAATATATTACACCGTAGATGAATGAAACAATATTCACAATATAAATTCTTTTGAGCGTAAATGTTTTGCACTACAAAAAAAAAAAACAGTTTTTGCGACAGAAAAAATCCGTCGCAAAAAAGGGGTTTTCCGTCGCAAAATGTGTTTGCGACGGATTTCGTCCGTCACAAAAACCCTCATCGCAATTGCGACGGATTTCGAAATTTCCATCGCAAATTCAAATTTTTGTGACGGATTATATGTCCGTCGCAATTTTACAATGCAAGGAGGTCTAAAAACAAGTAAAGAAACTTTCCTAACAATTTTCTAGATTAAAACTACAATTATACTAAAAACTACAAAAGCTAAAAACTTAAAACTTAAGAACTAGAAAACTTACCCTTGAATAATCTTGCTACTCCTTCATCCTTCTTGCTCCTCACCTCCCTTCTTGCTCCTCTCCTCCAAAAAGAACTCACATCTCACTCCCTATCCCTAAGGATTAGAAGTGATTTGTGTTTGGTGTGAGGAAATGAAGAGAAGCAAGGTCTCTATTTATAGGGAAAGGCCAAGGATCCAAATGGCAATAAAATTTGCCCAACTTCCTCCTTAACCATTCGAAATTCATGGCCAAGGGAAGGTTGATGTCATCCAATTTTCCTTCACCTTTTGCTTTGTTGGCCCTTTATTTTCCACAACTTTTCTTACCACATGATGTGGCCTCTTGTGGTTCATAGAATACCCTTGACTTTTCAACTCTAGCTATTAGATTAAACTTCTCACCTCTTCTTTCCCTCTCAAAACCGTCCCCTCTCTCTCTCTCTCTCTTATCCTCTTCCATTTTCTCAAAAATATCTCATGTGACAAGGCTTCCATTGGTCCCCTAACAATTACATGGATTTAGATTAATTATAGGATTAATTGGGAACCATTAGATTTAACTTTATTAGCTTTAATCTTGGCCATTGATCTTAGTTGCAATTGTTGACTTTTCAAAGCTTGATTAACAAAGCTTAATTAATCCCTAATCCATTGCTTAATTTGTCCTTTCATTGCATCTCACATTATTAAGACTATGCTTAATCATGATAATTTCATTATAATTTGCCTCTTGATTTTTCGAAAATCCTTGCCTTCATTAGATATTCTCTAATTGCCTTTTTACAATCTTATATATTAATTGTATATGTTGGGTAAAATCAAGGGAATATTTATTTCAAGTTTGGTATGTGTTTTTGTGGCATAAACTTAATGAATATTGGGTATTTTATTCCCTTAATTACCTATTTATTCTTATTGCCCTCTATCTCTTGTGTTTAGGCTAAAGCACAACCCTAATAGGTAGTTACAAGTGTTTGACATTAATCTTAATTTAGTGCAAGCTAAATTGTTCACTAAATGCAAACACCATATAGGTTAATAGATTTGCTATTTTTTTTTTTTTTTTTCCGTTGATGTTACAAAGAGGAATGATAGTTAACGAGTAATCTACTAAAAAAATTGGATATTGAATGCATAGGCAACAAGATTCATAGAGAAGCAGATAAAATATGTTTTTTAAGGATTATTATGTTTGGTAGATCTATCACATGTGATGTTTTTTCAGAGAGGTCCATCTAATTTTAGAAAATTCTCACCAATCTACGCTCAACCTCCTCATGTTTATGAAGACTAAGAGAGAACCTTTCTTTATTTAATTACTTCGTAGTTTTAATTTTTTTTCCCTTTTTTTTATAGGCACAAGTATATTGCTATTGGAGGAAATTATGCTTGATACATTCTCAGGCATTAAATTTGTACACTTCTCTAACATGATTCAAATCTTAATTCGTCATATTATAAGGGACTAGTCTTTTCCGCTAGACCTTTTCTTTGCAGTTTTTTATTCCTTAATCATATCAATAATCATTATTTATCTACTACCAAAAAAAAACATTGTTAATTTGCAGCTGTTATTTTGTTAGAATTGTAGTAGTTTTCATCGCTGTGAACATATGTGGTAGTGGTTTTGAAAACCGCTACTAAGTGAGAGCATTGACAAACAGTTTTGTATTTTGTAGTGGTTCAAAATAACTAATGAACACACCTGGTCAAGCCCACTACAACATTAGCAGAGGCATGAGACAATCACTACCAATACCACAAAGCCTGGTGCATGTGGCTCCCAAGATGACTTCAATAGCAGTTTCCAACCACTGCAAATGTGGTGCCAAAAATTTAAAATTCTGACCCTAAAATTTCAAAAAAATAAATATGCCTGATGTTAGTAGTGTTCAAATAGCCCCTACCGGAATTATTATTATTTTTTAATTATGCAAGAATTTGAATTTCTGAAGAAGTCGCCCCTTCTTTTACGACTCATATTCTTACATCTGTGCCCCTTCTTTTACAACTCATCTTACATCTGTGTAGTGTAATGAAGAAGTCTTTATTTTTTATCTTGCTAACCTTATCTGCCAGCTCCCTCTGATACAATAGAAAGATGCATCTGTTGGTCATCGGTGAGGAAGAGCCCCCTAATATCATTCTCTTCTTTGATTACCAAAGTTAATTTATTCATACTCACCTCAAAATGAATCAACAGAAATTTGGCCACCTGCTACCAAGTTCGGATAGAAAAGAATATTTAGAGCTTCAAGAAAAAGTTAATAAATTTTTAGGAGAAAATTTTTTATGGATAATACACAGATCAATTAAGCCCATTCAAAAAGGTAGAGTCGTCCTTGGAGCTCTTATTTTAGTTGCATTGCATACACAATTAAAATATCATTCTGTACATAAACTTTAATGTCACTGATGTAAACTTTATGTAGAATGTTTTCCAAATTATGTATAAGAGAATAGAAAGAAGGGAAGATAAATCGTAGTGTACGTTAGAAACACACATTAGGTACTTTAATTTGTTGATCCAATAAGCTTGTGCCATTATTCTTAACATTTAAGTTTCATAATCAGTTTAACAAGTTCTTGGCCAATTCTTTATTCCTCTTATTCTCCCTTAATTTTTGACCGTACCAAATCAAACTGGTCCAACCGGGTTTTCTTTAAGCTATATCCACATAATTTGATGTTCAACTGATTTTAGCCCCATTTTGTTACTGCATCACTTCAATATGTTGACATTGATCCTATGTTCAACATTAGGATCTCCGGGGCTTGGCAAGCTTGGATACCTTTCCTTGTCTCTCAGACCCTTTTGTCCGGACACCAAGAAGCCTTCGAAGCAAAAAGAAGTTCACCTACAAGACACACCAAAGCATGAAATACAGCAATGAAACTATTCGCCTACAAGACACACCAAAGCATGAAATACAGCAATAAAACTAAGGTTTTCAAGAAACGGGAATAACATCCAAAAGTTGTTGGTTTAAATTATAACAAATAGTCGAATACTTTTGATTTAATTGTATATAAAATCCTTGTGAAGACTTCAGTACCGGTTGTACGTGTTGTGATGATTTACTTGCAAGTTCTTTTGTGGCGATTGTGGCGGTCATTTTTATTTTATTAACTAAACCCAACAATTATCAAGTTTCAGGGCAAAAATGAGATCAAAAAAACTTCCAAGTGACCAGTACTCCTTAGGCTAAACTTCCATGGCGAAAATTGTATTTAACCCAATATTTTAATATGAGATTATCATATTTGATAATCATTCTACTTAGAAGGATGTAATTGGACTAACTTTCTGTAATACCCTAAAAATCTCACTTATGATAGATATCATAAATTTGTAAATAATATCTACTGGAAATAGGTGAATATGTAGTCTCAAATTTTGTAGAGTAATTACTTTGTTCCTAGGGTAATTTCTCTTGAAATTGGGAGAAATAAAGTGCCAAAATCCCTAAGTGAACTTATGGGTCATAAAATACCCTGATAATATCATGATAAATCCTAAGAGGCAATTAAATATTTATTAAAAATTAGAAAGTATGTTGTCTCTAATTTAGGTAATTTATGGGATTATTTTTCTTGGAAAATAATGAGGCAAAATTTAATATTATTTTGGGGACCATAAGTTGCCCCGTGATTTTTAAAATAATACATGGTGCATAAATTACCAATGTCAGTGCAATAGTTGTGAGGAAATGATTAATCCTAATTAAGAAAATTATCAACAATTAGTAAGTGATTAAATAAATAATTAGTGGCTAATTATTTAAGCATGAATCAAGGGAAATGTCCAAAGTTAATTATGAACAACCCTTAATTAAATATTAGTGACCAATAAAGTGTCAAGTTTAGCAAAAAGGTAATTGCTAGTTATTTAGACATGATTAAGTAATGTATAAGATAAATTACATAAGATCCCTAAAGCCTAATTAACTAACAAAGAATTACTAATCATGGAGTTAAGGCACTAAGCCATCTTATTAAACAAATTTTGACAAGTCAAACCTTAATCAAAGGTTGGGATTGAATCTTATAAAGTAAGATCAAAGGCTACAATAATTTCTAGCAATTTAAAAGTCTAAATCCATGTAATTCTCTAAGGACCAATGGGAGAATTTTGCAAATTAATATAAGCATAATATAAGTTAATTAAATAAACAAAATATGAAAATAAAATAAAGGGGGAGGGGGACGTTTTTTTGAAGAGAAAAGGAAGAGGGATAGGTGTGAAAAGGGGTTGTGATAATATCATGATATTTTGGCCAAAAAGGGATATTTTGTAGAAAAGACCAACAGGATAAATGAGAACCGATAGAGATTAAATCCTATCTTGAAATCCTTGAACTAAGTATTAAACATCAGGACATATTATGAGTAAGTGAATTTTTGTCCCGAAGTTGGTTATAGCCGATGTCATTTCCGTAACCGACGGAGTTTATCTTAAAATGACTATCAGGCTAGAAAATACCCTTAGAGGGACCATAATTTTTGCTAATCCAAATATTTCTCAAGAGGAAGCTTAGACCTATAAAGTTATGTCAAGGAATATTTGAGATTCTTTAATATTACGCGATTAGAACACCGAACAGGGGATTTTATCAGTTAAATCCATAAAGTAGAAGAGGTGACATCATGGGGATGATGTCATTTTTGGAAAGAGAAGAGGATGGATGGTTGAGATCAAAACTTCTTCACTAAGTTTTGATCCAATGGTTTAGAAGAAGGATGAGATTTAACCATGGTTGCCAATGTTACCATGGTTACCTTTGAAATTTCTTCTATAAATCTTTTTGTTTCATTTTTATATTTACCGAAATTTTAATTGAGATCATGTGGTAACTGTGATATATATTAATAATTAACTAGCATAAATCACAATATTTTTTTAGAGGAATTTACTTTTAATTTGGCAATTGGAGTTAGGTCTGGCAACGTAACAGGATGCCAAAAAAGGGGTCTGACAAGAGGAATGAGAAGAGGAATTATAAATTATGGTAACTCACATAAGCTCTTAAATATTTTAATATTTACTAGCCACAATTACATTCCTTCTGCAGTTATATTTGAGCTACAAGAATATATTTCTGTTTTTTTAATTCTCATATGAAAATATATTAAGTCATTTCTGTAGCAATGTACACAACACCCGTTACAACCTTAATAAAATTTTGGAATTTTGTGAACCTTTCTATTATTTGAAACTACAGCTGAGACACATATGCACAAAATATTCCATCCGCGTAGTTAAAATTTTGAACCAGATCTTCAATCCAGAAACTTTCTTTGCTAAACCCTTCAATTTTTTAGGTAAGATCTCAACAATATATTCATGATAATACATTAGCCAAAATTTTTGTTGTTAGAATTCTCTCTTTTCAAGAATTCCTTTTAATTTTTGTCTTTGATGAAACAAATAAGGGAGTTGTGTCTTATTATTAGTACTGTTTGCCATCAATTATAGGTTAAGACTTTAAATAATTGTAATAAACCAGAAAAGAAATAACTGGCAACGAATAACAGCTCATCTTATATCTGTATAGTGTAATGAGGAAAATAATTAATTTCTACTTCCTAAACAGTCTAAAATATGCACAATAAATACATTGTACCATCTCTCTGATACAAGTATAAATACCCCCAGTCATCATCAACATTTCATCATACAAATGTGGTTTAACATTTCATTAAAATGCTTTCAAGCATATGGCCCCTTCCTATTTCTCTATGCAAGTTTCTCCTTTTTCTCCCTTTTCTTCTATATGCCATCCTTAAAAATTAGTGACTCAATAATTTATCAAATATTTCTACAATGTACTGCTTGAGTAAGTTTATTTCACTCTATAAGTTCTTTGAGATTATGTTTATGTTATTTTATTGGATCTTAATCAATTCAAATTTTTACCACATTTGTGAGTTATATTTTGCAAAAAGTTCAAATATTTTATTCTTGGCCAGGAATTTTAATGATGGGGGGCGAAAATAAGTAACGACGGATGAGCAGCGGTAGCGATGACGAAGGATGATCGATGGATTGCTGTCGACGGAGGGAAGCTCATCCTAATTGATGTGTCATTTATAGGTATTTTTGTGGGCAATTCTTGCGGCGGTCACTTATTCTCTCTCTCTTAGTTATCTTTAAAAATCCAAAAAAAAAAATTTGGGCCAACAAAAAAAATCCGAAGAAATGGAACTTTGTAAATGAAAAATAATTAAGATAAAAAATTATGAAAAATGAAAATTGAGTATACTTTTTTTGCATCATTCATAATATTCAAATCTACCCTGAGAACGAGCATACTAGTTTCTTCTTATCAAAGCTGTTAAATCCTCATCCTATTTCTCCTTTGCAGAACGATCCTACTACTTCAACACCTGGAAAGTTGTCTATGAACGGCATCACATCAACGTTCTCTGCTCCAAAATACTTCTTCCCGCGAAAATTGCTCGACAATATATTAATCCCGCAAATACGTCACACTCATTCTCATCAACAATCTCCTTCAACGTCTCCAGGTTATCACAGGCTATGTCTCTGCATGTACGTATAGCTTCCATGTCTGTGTGGTAGAACATAAAGGAATGGCCAGGTGTTAAGCCTATCCCTTCCACGATGAACTGGACTCCTTGTCCCCTATTTTCGTATACCATACATACCACAATCATATGTCATATATATAATTTTTTTAAAAAAATATTTAGGTAGGCGGTACGCCCCGGTTGATGATGTTACATTGTTGTTGCAATTCATCGGAGCTTTGAAAAAACTTAGAGTATTCCCAATAATCTTTGATCGAATATGTAGGTAGGAGGTGTAAGTGAAAGATTTGGTGCCTGTTATTGAAAATGATGAGTAGCCAAGGAATCTGACAAGGCATGCGAATGGTTGTGAAGTCACCGCTCTGTCATTTTCTAGGAAATTCAGTTTTGATCTGTTTCCTTGGAATCTCAATGCAGTTCCATCGTAATCTCTAGCCGCCACTATTGCCACTGCACCAGCTACGACATTCATATCATCTTCTGCCACTATAATGAGAAAAAAACACTTACTCATTAAACATCTTCGTAAATGCACAAATGGTACTTCAAGATTCTACTTTAGTCACATTGTTTTATGGTTAAGTTTAGAGTAGTAAAGTGATGTGAGTGTGTGTGTATCTTTGTTTGTGCATTCATACATGGACACACGCATGTACGTGCATGCGTATTCAATGTAATTTTATATTTTTTATTCAAAGATGATTTTCCTATATTTATGTGTGTAAAATTCTTAAATGAAATTGACACATTATTTTATGATAATGTTGTATATTGTAGTGTGCTCCGCCACTCGGCTCTACAAATTTTTACTTTTTGGATCCAATTAAAGATTTCATTGCGATAACTATGGTATATAAAAGAATATTTTTGAGGAATTTAATAGGGTAGGATAAATAAGAGTAAGAAAAACATATTCATCAGATTCCAAAGCATTTATTGAAAATCAATTATATGAATTTTAACTAAGAACTTGGTTTATACTAAAATAAAAATGAATTATGTTGTTTATCAATATATGAAAATTCTAAAAAATTAATTAAATTATTTATAAAGTTATAAGAAGTACATACATATCTTGTTTCTTAAACTTTATAAATACACAAGACCCACATCTAAATTCGAATATGACTTTTCAGGGGCAAAAAATAAATTCCAATTATGACTTGAAAACATAAAAGAAATAGTTGGCAACGAGTTACAGCTCCCCTAGTAATTGATGTATGTATTTATTGCGAATTAATTGCTTTGCAATAATTGGATCTGAATCAATTATTTTATTTCTATAAAATATGAAACTTGGATGGTAATAAATACATTGTTTTTGCTGCTCAATACATTGTTTTTGAGTCAATATGTCACCATTCGAAGTTTGATATAGGGCCTCTTTGATTGGAGGGGAGAGGATGGAAGGGGTGGAAAAATGAACTTCTCCCCTCATTTGATTTGAATTGAAGGGGAGGGGACCTTCAACACCCTTATTTTGGCTCCCCTCCAAATTTGAAGGAGAGCCATGATTTTGGACTAATTTATCGCTATAATTTATGTGATATTTTAATTATAACACCCGTAATGAAAAAATATTGTGATAAGTAAAAATATCATTATGATTATTAAAATATTTTATTATAAAATAAAAATATATTATTATACAAAAATTATTATAATTAAAATACATTTTAAAAAATAATTTAATATAAAAGTATATATTTATGAATAAAAAATTATTATAATTATATATAACATATGCTCATACAGATTTAAATGAAAATGTTATTATTAAATTAATTTGAAAAAATATTTTTTGTTTGTTATGAATATAATATTTGTGTGGATGTCCATATATATATCTTTATTATCTAATATTATCTCTAGTATTTTATAGTTATCTTTATTCTCATTAAGTATGTGGATAATAGATATAGATTATATTGAGATTGTAAACCTATACTTAATTATATATAGAAGGCATGTATTATGTACTAGACACCTTGAAGAGTGAATAAGAATTACTCTCTCTCTCCTCCTCTCATATTCTCTTTTATCGTTCTCTTTATTTATAACATTTTTATCACCTTGAACATCCTGTATACGTAGCTCATGTTCATATGCAAAAAAGGACTTGTAGAATCATTGATTAAACATTTGAAATTAATTGTAAGACCTTTACTTGTGAGATCTAATCTCTCAATTTTTGCTTAGGGCCATGCCATTTTGCATGCAACAATGTTGATTTGCATTAGGCCAACAAGTTTACTTAAGGTTTTCCTCTTACAAATGTTTTTTGGTCAGGAGCCTGATATTTCCTATCTTAGGATTTTTAGGTGTGCAATATATGTGCCAGTAACACCGCCACAACACGTACACCAAAATGGATCCTCAAAGAAGGATGAAAATATATGTTGGGTATGAATCTCCTTTTTCACGCCCTGAAAACTAAAAGTATGACCGGCACAGAATATGAGTAGACTTACATTCCTTAAGGCTTAAACTTTTATACATACGCATCCTTGCAGCAATAGTTAGCAGCATATATATATATATATATATATATACATACACGTATGTCTTTCTCCCGCATATCTTTCTCTGTTTCCCAAGTTGCCTCGTTAGGTGACAAACCCTTCCAGACTACTTTCACTATTGGAATGGTTCTATTTCTAAGCCGTTTCTCTCGGTAATCAAGAATTTGCTCTGACTCGACTACGAAGGTTTTGTCCTGTCACACTTTGATACCATAAAGTGTCTCCGCAGCGCCCACACGCTGTAGCAACAGACAATACCTCATACTCAATGATACGATCGCAGTCTGGTTGTAATAACTAGGAAACATGGAAAACGTTATGGAGGTTTAATCAAGTTCGGGGGTAAGGCTATCTGGTAAGTGACTGGTTCATGTTTAACTAAAATTTCGAATGGTCTTACGTAATACAGACTACATACTTGCCTTTGAAGTGTTCTACTGACACCAGTTACTAGGGATATAGTTAGAAACATATGATCGTCGACTTCGAATTATAGAGGTCTTTTCCTTTTTGTCAGCGTAGCTACTCCATCTGCTTTGTGCTGCTAGGGGTCGTCCCCTTTAGTGGTTTCGTAATCTGCTGTCTCTATTTCTGTCATCTCATCTGGGGTCATTTGACTTACGGACTTTCACTATCAGTCCAACTCTAGGTAACATCTTTATCTCAACTTTCCTTATCGAGTAACCACCCACTTCTCAGGGAAATCTATTGGTTACTAACATCACTATGGTTATCGGTCTCACCTTGAAACCATAACCCGTGGCTACTGGGGTTCTAACTATCGTATGGTTGCGTTAGGGAACTAACTCTCAGGTATGGAAACCTAAGGTAACCTCACTCATACCTCCTCAGAGTTCCTACTCTCAGGTACTGGAACATAAGGTAATGCTCAGTCATATATTGACCTAAGCACTATCTCTGCTTCAAGCCTACCATCACTCTATCTATTCTCATGGTATCCCAAAGGATTACTATGTTTCATACCGCAAGGTATTCAGGCTTTAGTTTAAAAGATCTCAAATCCTTATGCTACATCTCAGGGGTTAAAAATCCTGAGATTTCTCTCGCCTAAGTATGCTTAACTTTAAAGTGTCTATCACAACTGGGTACTAATACCGATACACATACCACTGCATACCGGCAACTCTCATAGGTACTAATACGGCATACCTGCCTCCCCAGAAATGCTGGTTACTTTCCCTTATCTATCTATCGGTCACTACCGTCAAGGACTTAGTCAAAGACTTTCGTCCCTAGGGCTATGCCCCGTTGCACTCCTGGTGTCTGGCCTCTATAAGGCAGGGATTGTTCCCTCAGGGTAATTTAGTAAGTTACTAGTTCTACAGGCAGAGAGCAAGGTTCTCCAACCTCTGGTGTAGGAGTAGGGTCACCATGTCCTAACCCTGGGGGATCGTTGTTAATTCTCGGATTATGTTTTGATGATAACAAACATTGGAGTACAAAGTGAACTTGATGATTCAAGTCACTTGAGTAAGTATCTAGACATTGGAGTGATATAAATTTATTTTAGCTAAACTTGAATTTGCAAGGTCGTTCACTTCAAATGATCTGAGATGATCACTCGAGTAGCAGTTAATGAACTCGAGTGATGATCCATAACTTCCAATGATTTTGTAAGTCACTCGTTGAAAGGTTCAAAAGTGATGCAAGATCACTCAAGTGAGTAAATTAACACTCGTGTGATCCTCCATCCCTCATAGGTTTCAGAAGTCACTCGCAATATGTTTGGAAGTTATGGCTGATCACATAAGTGATGGTTTTCATCACTTGAGTGATAAGCTCAAAGTGTAATATCCCAAATTTTGGGACCAAAGGCTAGAGAATAAGTCTGAATAAAGTAGACTACTCAGTCTAGTTTAGTAAGAGTCCCAAAAATTGATGGGCTTTAAATTCAAACACACTACCATCTCCCTCCTCTCAAAAACATTTGGACCTCTAATAAACATATTTACCAATTAGCTTAACCCCATAGCTATGATTCTTCCAAAGCCAAATTCACATATTGAGCTTTTACCCATCTCAGTCAAAAGTATGACTAATCCATGCACAACATTTGTCACTTAATTTCAAACATAACAGTAGAACATGCATGCAGCACTAATTTCTTCTTATAACAGCTTTAGTATTCACTTATATTTAATTTAATCGGTGATTATCTTTCCTAGCTTTGATTTCATTTGATCTCTTCATTCCAACTTGCAGAAATCGCATAAGCTAGTAGGAAAGAGGCTTAAAAACTCACCTTAACCAAAATCTAAGCTTGCATGCAACAGTCGATCCTTCCTCTTCTCCGATTCCCACTCCATCTTCCTTCGTTCTCAATCTCGATTCCACGTCTCTCACTCTCGTTTCTCTCGGACACCACTGACAGTCCGTCTCTCTCACTACAATCTCAGCTCTCGGTCTGCCTCTATCTCCAATCTCACCCTCTCACTCGGACCCTCAGCTCTCTATCTCTCACGATCTCACTCTATTTTCGTTTCTTCTGGCTAAATAAGAAAAGGAAAAATGAGGTGTGTAAGGAGAAGAGGCGGGATGGTCTGGGACTCATGTACAAGATTGACATTATAAACTAAAATAAGCATGATTAAATTTGCTGAAGATATCCAAATCTTAATAAATATGAAAGAAAACCAAGATAAAAACATATGTGCAGGTTCCTATTGTGTTATACTCTATATTAAGAAGAAGAAAAAAGACAGTCTATAAGAGATAAAGATCCCATGATCATTGTTTTTGCATAGCCATCATCCCTACTTTATTTTGTAGACAACATGAATGCAAACTTTTGAACCACAATGTAGACAAGTGAAAACAGGGCATGTCACATGAGCCTAAGAAGTGCTTCTTTGGGTTGATAGCTTAGAAGAGTGCAAACAGTTATTTTGTATCAGATGATTTAATTAATGCCGATCACTTGTCATTCTTGTCTGTGCTTCATACAACAAATAGATTTCTGCTTTACTTTTGTCAATCAATGCCCTTGATGTAAACCTATTGGTCCATCAATTAACAGGTCTATCCTTGTCCTAAGGGTTCTTCAAGGCACAAAGAGGCGGTCAAAAAATCTGGTGGAAGGGAGCAGTATGTAGTCTTTACGCCATTTTTGTTTTTCGTCTTTATTGATGATTCTAGTGTGACACAATTTGTCCAAATTTATTCATTCAAATTATTCACTATTGACAAATAAATAGAAGTGAGGTATGCAATGTGATTCTGGAATGTGACAGATAAATGGAGAAAAATCTTACCGTAAGGCTTCAAACCCCAGTTGCAGCCGATTTGATTTGTCGATGAATCTCTTATAAAATGACTAACAATTCATCCTCCAACAGGTACTCCAAGATTTGTCGATGAATCTCTTATAAAATGACTAACAAAAATTTATTAGCTATATGTCCAGAACCAATATTGTGTGAATCAATAGCAAATTCAGGAAGAACCCATTTTGTGACGTCTTTTATCGTCCTTTATAGAAAATTTAGGGAGCAGTATGCCCTAAGGGTTCTTCAAGGCACAAAGAGTACCGATTTGATTTCTCAATTTAAATATAAGGTTTTAATTAATAGCTGGAGGTTCTCGATAGATCCGCAATTTGCTATTAATTCTCACAATATGGGTTCTTGACAGATTTGATAGTTTCGATCCGGAATGCACATCGCAGGTTGTGTATTTTTTTTGTTTTTGTTTTAAAGGTGAGCCATACACCTTACTTATCCAAACGGTGTAGCTTCATGTGTATTTTTTTGTTTTTTTTTTTTATTAAGGCGACCCCATACACCTTACTTATCCAAACGGTGTAGCTTCATGTGTGCATTTTTTGTTTTTTGTTTTTGCTTTTTAAGGCGAGCCATACACCTTACTTATCCAAACGGTGTAGCTTCATGTGTGTATCTTTTTTTTTTTTATTAAGGCGAGCCATACACCTTACTTATCCAAACGGTGTAGCTTCATTGGTTCACAGGACAGAAGCTTAGGTCTAGTCACTGGACAAATGATTTTCCCTCTATATATATATATATATATATCAGTAATTAAATAATATATCAAAACATTTTTATAAAATAAATTTTTGATAAGACTATTTATTTTATTTAATTGAAATTATCATGATATATGTGAGTAGTATGTTTTTTAATAATATTTTATGTTTTAAAACACATATCTGTGAAGGGAAATATTATATATTTAATTTTTCATATAAAGACTTTGTATTCATTTCATGTCAAAAAAAAAAAAAGAGTACACAAGGGTTTTTTAAATGCCACCTAGATGCCAGAAATTGCCAAGCCTCACATCACAAGATACATCAAAGTCACTTAAAAGACAAACAAAAAGCGAAGAGGAAACCAAGCAAAAATTTCTCTGTTTTTTTATACTTGGCTTCTCTATTTGTGTCAGTTAAGGCTTGAAAAAACTTAACCCAAAATTGGTGTCGCTGGCATATCAAGAGTGGTACCTACTTGGATTTGGCCCCATCCAACAAGACGCCAATGAATCTCAATACATCTACTCAAAGCAATAGAGTCTCAATACATCTACTCAAACCAATCTTCTCCCCCCTATTGGTGCATACTGGGACAGTCAATTGCAGCTTTGCCAAGTCATTCTTCACAACAAGAACTTTGGCCCCTGTTGTCATTGACCCTATATTCAGCATTAACTGCTCTCCCTTGGCAAGCTTGGATACCTTCACCTTTACTTGTTCCTCGGGTCCTTTTGTTGCAACACCAAGAAACCTTCGAAGCACGAAGAAGTTCACCAACAAGATACACCAAAGAGTGAAATATAGCCATAAACTAAGGTTCACAAGAAATGGGAATGGGAGCAGGATGTCATTTGTGTTAGAGGTTGGCAATGACATCCCAAAAGTAGTTGGGTCGAAAGGAATGAAATCACTTCCCCCGAGCAAAACCGAGGATTCAAAGTTCTCAACAATAACATGCCTTATCCCATTGAAGTGAACTAAATAGATTGCATAATGTTGTTGTACTTTGAAGATTCAAATTTCATAAATTTAAAATATCATGTTTGAAAACTACTCCTAATTGAGCTTGACAATACTCAAATATAAAATAGTACGAGTAGTACCGATTACATAAAATTATAACAAAAAATGTGGGCAATAACAAAAATTTCTCTACTCCAACATGTTTGAAATGAAGTACTGACTGTTATTTACTTTAGCCTTAGTGTCCATTGTACTAAAGTCAACCAGATTTGCATGCAAAGGTGAATGTGATATGTAGATGAAGAAATCATGAAATATAAGATCCCATTACCAAAATTTCATTGCATTCTTGGACTGATAAGCCATAAGAAAAAGGCACCAACCTCAAGTTCAACATAAACGTCAGGCAGTCATCCAACCTCTCCAAGAACATGCCCCACCAATCTATCAGCACGCGTCAATGTGGGATCCATGGCTGTGCCAACACCAATCAGACCTCCAGGCACAGCAAATTGAAGCTCATTTTGTTCAGCGTACAATGAAACTATTCTAGAGTATATGGGGGTGCATCGTATATTCCTTTTCTCATCATTAAAAATTAATCTAGGTCGAATTTCAATGAGTTGGTTTACTTTCAAAACACCCTGCAATGAAAAGATAGTTCGATGTGTTATTTACAAGCAAGTTGTGCAGCTGTTTTGGCATTAATATAATACAACATATAGTCACTTAATGCTTGGCATGGTGATTGATCTATTGTTCCCAGGATATCAAATTCTATATGGATAAAATCAAGTCTACATTTGATAAATGATTTTCCAATTGAGTTTCTAGGAAAAGTAAACTTCCTTAGCAAATTAGCAACCCACAAAAGTTTATATACAATAATGTGCTGCTAATTATCAATTCTATACATGTATGTGTGTGATATGCTGATTAAACTACAGTGCCTCTTGGCTCTTGAACATCAACCTTAAATTTCGCATATCCAAAAAATCCCTTTGCATTTACGATCAGTCCCATCAATTTGTAAAGGTAATGAAAATACATGTTTGTGCAGAATCATTCGTTTGAAATATAAAAGTAGACTGAAACGTTTTGAAAACTATACGGCATCATTCAGAACTTAATTGGGAGAGTAAAACCTCTGTTTTGCTAATGATGACCAAAAGGACTTACCTTGAGAATGCTACACCTCCTTCAATATCATCAACTTCAGACCCAGGCTTATTGACATCAAAAGATCGGATTATAATCAAATGAGCTGGTGAGACAAAGTCTCTTACAGGGACTGGGATCTTCTTCACAAGGTACTCACAAACAACATCTATATTATACTTTTGTCATGAGTACTTTTTCTAATAAAAATTATCATAAAAGGTATATTATAAAATAACCTTTAAACTATTAATATATTCACAAAATAAAAATACTATGAGTTGGTTAGCATGCTTGTTACAATCCCACTCTTTTGTTTTTAGCATGCTTGTTGCAATCTGTAATACCCCAAAATCTGACTTAGGGAAAATATCATAAATGGGAGATGTACCTATTGAAAATAGGTGAATATGAGGTTTCAAACACCTTGTATTGAGTTTACCTTGTTGTTAAGGTAATTTCTCTTGAAATTAGATAGTTTGCAATTTGGTCCCTAAAACGTTTGGGAATTTGCAAATAGGTCCCTAAACACATTATGGGTTATAAATACCTGTGAAAGCTATAAAAGAAGCAAGTAAAAATCTATTTGAAATAAGGAAGGATATTGTCCCTAATTTAGGTAATTTATTAAGTTACAAACTTGGAGAAATTATAGAAGAATGCTCAAAAAGTGGTAAAAGACCAAAATACCCTCACAAATTCTAGTATAATGAAAGAGGCATGAAAACACAAGTGTTAATGCAAAAGTATGAAGGTAATGAGGTGTTCTAAGTAAGAAAATTATCAACTTGTGATAATTAAGTAATTAAGTAATATTGGGCTAATTACTTAAGCATAAGCAAAGGAAATTCGGAGATAATTATGTAAAACCCTAAAATTAGTGGTTTTTGGCCAAGAATTAGTAAAAACATATTTACTAATTAATTGGAAATTTTGAGAAAAATAGATGAGTTTAGGTATTTTTAAGCCTAAATACAAATTTGGACCAATTGGAAAATTATGTAAGAAATTATATAAAATAATTATTAAATAATTATTTTATATTAAATAAAATATAAAAACGAAAATTAAAGAAAAGGATCAGATTTTTGGCTGGACAAAATCTTAGAAATGGAAGAAGATAAGAATTTTAATCAATGTAATATGCAAGTTGTAATATTTTATTAATATAATTAATTAAAGCAAAAAAATGTGAATAGTAATTTAGAAATTAGGAAATGGATCCTATCTAGAGATCTAGGAATGGGATTTCCAAAGTCAGGGAAAAATAATGATCAGTGGAATTTTGTCTTCCGTTAGACTCTTCCGGAAGAAAATTCTGAAGTCGTTTGTGCATTTCCTAATAAAACAAAATAGGGAAAAATGCATATAGGTATATTTTTGGATATAGAGAAAATAAATTCTAACTCAACATCTAGGCATGAGTTTGAATTTATTTTAACATATTTGGAATCAGTGAATTTTTCTGAAGAAGTTGATAATTTCGAAATGCGTTAAACCTAGGACGCGATCGGACACGTTTTCGAGAAACTTGGTGAACACGGAATGCCCTGTATGGAATCAAGGTTTAGATTAGAATAGACATTTCTAGTAAGTAAGAGGAGATCTTCAAAGTTAGTTAACCAGAATTTTGAGATTTCTCCGAAAGTACGCGATTCGGACACCGATCGGAAACTTATCGGTAAGACTGACTTCTTGAGGAAGTAAGTGACATCACCACCATGACATCATGGCTTTAAATGATGATGTCAGATGCCAAGTGGCCCGGTGAGGATCGTGACATGTGGCAAAGTGCGATCCGGCGGCCGATATCCGATATGAAAAAGTAGTGAATAGTGTCACATTTTCTTCTATAAATAAGCCAAGTTTCCTCTTCATTTCTCACACCATTTTGAAGAGCAAAACCGATTCTAGAGAGAGGATTTTAGAGAGAGAAGCTCTGGGAAAAATTACAGCGAAGCTCTGGTAAGTTTTTCGGTACCGAGCTTTAAGCTTTCGTAGTTCTTTCAATAGTTAGAGTAGTAATGCTAGAGTAGCCTTTAAATTTTTCAAGTATGATTGGATATCATATGGGAGGGATATTTTAGTCATTATTTTCGAAAATCATAATTACATCGAAGTTCTGGCGAAATTTCGGGAAGAAAATTTGCTAGAGTAACGAAGTGCTGGCGAAATTCCGCCGATTAGGGGTAGAAGGGAAAAATGGTAATTTTTACCTAAAATGCCAGTTATAATGTCAAATCACTAATGAAAGTGATATTACCCTTATAGGATATCAGAAATCCTGATTTCTTTGCCGTTCTGCGCCCGACGAGCCGTTGGAGATTTCACGATTTTCCGTAAAAGTACGATTTTCCGTAAACGTGCTAGAAATACCGTAATCTGTCAACGAAGGTACGTCCGCGTCTCGTAACACTAACTCGATGTTTATGGTATGCATATATGTTGTGGTATGTTTATGTACTGTTGATATGTGATAACTGAGGTAAGTACGTTCGCGTACTGTAACACTAATCTGATGTTTATTGTATGCGTATATGTACTATGTGTAATGTATGCCTATTGTGGTAGCTGATAGCTCTGTGATATGTTTATGTACTGTTATTATGCTTGATGGGTATTGGGATACGATTGCTAAGTGTGAAATGCTAGGTGTGAAACGATTGCTAGGTGTGAAATGACTGCTAGGTGTGACACATGTACCAGGGGTTATGTGTTATTGGGATATGCTTGTTTGCTGTGTGATTATCTGTAATGCATATATTGTGTATGTAAATATGAGGTTAACCGTTACCTGAGATCCGGTGCGGATCTCAGCTCTTAACATAGCGTCAAGGTCGGGAGGACCGAGGACCGAGGAGAGAGACAAGCAGCCTGCGTAGAAGCTCCGTTCGAATACTCCCTTTCGATGTTCCGGCGGAAGCCTTCCCTTTTGTTGTACATTTCTTTTGAACCACACGGTCACTGTACCGCTGTTGTATCCAGCCAGACTTACGGCACTTTATAAATATATATCAGTTACTTTTCCGCTCAAATGCTCTACTCTGATGTTTTCAAATGATGTTTGTTTGAAAAAAAAATTTATACTGCTTTTGAAAAGTTGGGTTGTTACACAATCTCAACCTAATCTTTTGTTTCAATCCCGGAATAAAAATACTATGAAAAATAAAAATATTACTCTGTAAAATAACCTTTACTCTAATGTTTTTAGCATGCTTGTTATTATATGTTTTTAGCTCATCCTGCCTTTGCCCTCTCTATGATAGCGACAATGAAACCTGATCTGAGAGAGTAATGTTATGCTCCAACTCACTTTTAGATCGAACCGTCTGTGTATATTCATGGGAAACCAGAATCAAAACCTGATTAAAATAAGCATCCAAAGCATGGGCCACACATACGAGTAATACAATCAGACATAATCACACGGTGATTTGTTGTTTTAGAATTCAAGATGTGTAAATGAAAACAATTGGAGTAAAGTCGTTTATATATATTCCAAGACAGTATTCACTCAAAAAATCATCAAGACAAGTAACTCCAAGGATGAGAAAACAATATTTTGGAAGAGAGTGAACCTAACTAAAAATTAAATCCTTGACCAACTAAAGTCCATTTACTGAAACAAATAGTAACATCATGATTCCCAAAGAGGCATCACACATTCAACAAGATTCAAATATCCACCAAGACCTGGTACTCAAAATTAAACAAAATAAAATAAAATGGATAAAGGAATACCTGAACACCTGATATTGTTTTAACCATTGTTGACTTGCCATGAGCCACATGGCCTATAGTGCCAACCTCGACATAATTAAAATTTCTCATTCATCAGAAGGTGTCAAAAGTTGGGATATAAAGTGGTCCCCTTAAATAGCTTTTAATAACAGTAAATACAGAGTTAGATATTTATCTTGATTCCCTTAAGACCGACGAGTATTACGTAAATAAATAAATTCAGAAAAATAAAAATACCGACGTTAATGGTAGCCTACCGAAATATGACTTCAGGAGAAAGTGGATGCAATTTTGTTAGCATATTTCAATATTTACATAATTACGATACTCTTCATTTTCATTCCCATATGGCTGGATTTCATTCTAAACATATATGGATTCCTTGAAATGATGATCTTTAGTATTAATGTTTCTGGCCATCAATTTTAAGTTTACACTTTTCAAAATTTTAAAAAGAAAACAAATAACAGCAAAAAAAAAAAAAAAAAAGATAGCTGGCAAAAAAATACAGCTCATCATGTGCCGTTGTGGTATTATAAAACCACTTTTTTAGTTGGCAAAATAAAAATAAAACCACTTTTTATTTAATATGAGAAATTAAATATATGTTAAACATATTTGTAATGCCTATAATTGATTTACAATATAATAATTTCAACATGTGATTATATGTTTTCGTCATATCTAACTATCTAACTTAATAGTCAATTCAAATTTATTATCACTTCAGTGATGCACATTAGGGAATGCTTCATGCACAACAATTTATTATTCCCTCCGGTCCTAATTAAAAGAGATAGTTGACTTTTTTGGAGAGATTAAGGAAGCTTGTTAAATTACTTTAAAGTATATTTTTATTTTTATTTTTTTCTTCAAACTTATTAGTTTGACTAATAAAATAATATATAATATAAGAATACACAATATATAAAATGATTAAGTAACTTATTTAGCTTCCTTAATCTCTCCAAAAAAAGACAACTAGCTCTTATAATTAGGACCGGAGGTAGTATCACTTATTTTCAATGATAAATGAGGTAACAAAATATTTTCTTCTTACATACTAGCCATTGTAATACCCCGAAATTTGAATTAAGGAATTTAAGGGGGCCAAAGTGCCAAAATGACCAAAATACCCCTGGGAGGAGTAAATAACTTAGGAAAATGGTGAAAAATCCTAAAGGGCAATGAAATAATTATTTAAATTGGGAGAGCGTATATCTCTAATTTTGGTAATTTAATAAATTACAAACTTGGAGAAATTGAAGAAGAATGCTCAAAAAAATATGGTAATGACCATAATGCCCTCACAAATTCTAGTATAATGAAAGAGACATGGAAATACAAATGTCAATGCAAGTGTTATGAGGTAATAAGATATTATAATTAAGAAAATTATCAACAAGTGATAATTAAGTAATTAGGTAATTACGGGCTAATTACTTAAGTTTAAGCAAAGGAAATTCGAGATAATTATGTAAAGCTCCAAAATTAGTGATAAATAGCTAAAAATTAGCATAAATATATTGGCTAATTAATTGGAAAATTTGAAGGAAAAATGATGAGTTTAGGTATTTTTAAGCCTAAATGCAAGAATTGACCAATAGGAAAATGTTGTGAGAAATTATGTAAAAATAATTATTTAATTAATTAAATAATTAATTAAATAATTAATTAAAAAAAGGCAGAAAATAAAAGAAAAAAACGAAATAAAAAAATAATAATAAAAATAGAATAAGAAATAAGAAACTTAGTTGTTAAGTTAAGTTTAATATTTTAATAATATAATTAATTAAAGTGAAAAAGGGTGAATAGTAATTTAATAATTAGGAAACGGATCCTATCTAGAGATCTAGGAATGGGATTTCCAAAGTCAGGGAAAAATAATGATCGGTGGAATTTTGTCTTCCGTTATACTCTTCCGGAGAAAATTGAAGTCGTTTGTGCATTTCCTAATAAAACAAAATAGGGAAAAATGCATATAGGGATATTTTTGGATATAAGAAAAATAAATTCTAACTCAACATCTAGGCATGAGTTTGAATTTATTTTGACATATTTGGAATCAGTGAATTTTTCTGAAGAAGTTGGTATTTTCAGAAATGCGTTCTGAAACCGGACGCGATTGGACACGTTTTTCGAGGAAACTTCAACTGGACAGTTGGAGCTCTATATGGAACCAAAATTTAGGTTAACTTGGACATTTCTACTGAGTGAGGAAATGGTTTCAAAGTTGTAAATCCAGAATTTTGAGATTTTTCCGAAATCACGCAAATCGGGTACCGATCGGGAAAATCGGCTCCAGAAGCTTCTGGAAGGTGACACGTGGCCACATCCCATTGGCCAATGGATGCCACCTAAGCATGGGGCAGGTCGGCCTTGGAAGGTTGGAGAAGGTGGAAAACTTGTTTCAGAAGTTTCCACTGGCGGTTCGGATCGTTTCTCATAAAGTTGATCCGATCAGTAGAAATCCTACGGCTTCAACTATAAATACCCCCTTCCCTTGTGTTTTTCTCACAATTTGAGAGCTAAGGCCGGTTTTAGAGAGGGAAAGAAGAGAGAGGAGCTCTGGGAAATCAGAGCGAAGCTCTGGGTAAGTTTTCCTAGTGCAGAGCTTTAAGCTTTCGTAGTTCTTTCAGTAGGTAGTAAAGCTAGAGTAGTCTTTATTTTTATGATTAGATATCATATGATAGGACTATTTTAGTCAATATTTTCGAAAATCATGATGGCGTCGAAGTTCTGGCAAAATTTTGGGAAGAAAATAGCCTATGTAGCGGAAGCGCTGGCAAAATTCCGCCAAGTAGGGGTGTAGGGGCAAAATGGTAATTTTTACCTAAAATGCCGATTATTGTGTCAAATCACTAATGGAAGTGATATTACTCTTATAGGACGTCAGAAAACCTAATCTGCTGCCGTTACGCTGCCCGACGAGCCATTTCACGTTTTTCCGTAGAAAAGTACGATTTCCGACGGAAGTGCCGTCTACCGTCAATGAAGGTACGTCCGCGTACTGTAACATTAACTCTTATGTTTATGGTATGCATATATGTGCTATGTGTATTGTTATGGTATGTTTATTGAATACAAATATGTTAGAACAGTTTGGTGCCGAAGGCAAGGCTAGTCTATGTGGGTCGCCCAATCGCCGCGTGAACTCGGTGAGCCCCCATGATAGACACTTACCTGGCCATTCTGTTCGGTTAATGGATGTACGTTCGCGTACTGTAACACTAATCGGATGGATATGGTATGCTGTATATGGTATGTGTGTGATGTGTGTATGATATGTATATATGTGGGGTGTTGTTGGAATGCATATTATGTTAGAAGATAACTGTATGCATGCTGGGAGCGATATATCTGTAAGGCTGGGAGCGATACATTTATAAGGCTAGGAGCGATACATTTATAATGCTGGGAGCGATACATCTGTAATGCTGGGAGCGATACATGTGCATTGGTTGGGTGTGGTTTATATGTTGTTTGGTAACCCATATGTGTGTATGTATACATGAGGTTAACCGTTACCTGAGATCCGGTGCGGATCTCAGCTCTTAACATAGCGTCAGGTTCGGGAGGACCGAGGACCGAGGAGAGAGGGAAGCAGCAAGTTCAGGGATCCGGCTGAAGACTTCCCGACGTTGTTCTTTTCTTTTTGAAAACTCTCGGATGTTGAACCGTTTATGTAACTAGCCAGTGGGCATTTTATATCAATATATCAGTTACACTCTTGTTTCGGTGCTCTACTCTGATGAAAAAAAATTTATACTGCTTTTGAAAAGTCGGGATGTTACAACCATAATCATTGAAATCAGTCAACTTATAAATAAAATTGAAAACACTTTAATATTTTATGGCTACAATGCTCAAAGGAGCAGCAATTGAGGTAGTATCACTTATTTTCAATGATAAATGAGGTAACAAAATATTTTCTTCTTACATACTAGCCATAATCATTGAAATCAATCAACTTATAAATAAAATTGAAAACACTTTAATATTTTATGGCTACAATGCTCAAAGGAGCAGCAATCATGGATGTAGCTTTATTACTCATTGCTGAAAGTGAGAGTTTTCCACAACCACAAACCTCTGAGCATTTAACTACGGTGGAAATTATGTGTTTGCAGCACTTAATAGTTCTTCAGAATAAGATTGATCTGGTTCAAGAAAAGGAGGCTAGGAATCAACATGAAGCGAATCAAAAGTTTATACTAGTAACTTTCTATGAATTGATTTTTATTAAGTATTGTTCGGCAGGGGCGGGTCCAGAAAATTTATAAAGGGTGTGCGCCAAGCCCTAAATTTTTTTTTTAAAGAAAGTTTTAAATGCATTAAAAAACAAAAGAATATAAATAAGAAAAGAAAAACAATTATAAGAGAGACGGTTATTTTACAAACCTGTCATTTAGAAAAGTAAGGCTAAGTGCGGTTAGAAATGCAGCTACATACTCCCTCTGATCTTTATTATAAGGCACCAACTACCTATTCTCACAAACCCATAAAAACAATAAAAGTCAATAAAGTTTTCTTAGAATTTAAGTATTTTCCAATATTACCTCTATTAATTACACTAAACTCTAATATCATATTAATTATTACTCTCATCTACTACATTTATTAATTATAAGCATACATAATAATGCTCCTTGGGAACAAGCAAGTGCCTTATAAAAAAGACCAAATAAATTTGCTAGTTGGTGCCTTATAATAAGGATAAGAGTGAGTAAATTATAATGAAGGGTAGGCACTCAATAAGTTTAAGTACATATATTTTAATAACAAAAGTATATTACAATAAAAATAATTACAATGTCATCCTTCTAGGCCTTATTTTTTGGAATTCCATCATAATTATCTTATTATCAATACTATTAAATACATCTTTTTCAATATAAGGCATTAAACGATCATTCAACCATTCATCCTACATTCGATTACGAAGTGCAGTTTTGATGTATTAAGGGTTGTCTTAATTTAAGGATGGGCAATCTTCAAACATGTATTAATTTTAAAAAAATAAATAAATCCCCAATTCAAATTTAAGGGCGGGCCCTTGCCCCCTAGTCAACTACTTGGATCCGCCCTTGCTATTCCGTAACATCATACTTTTCTGCAACTTACATTCTTCTGTCGCTATTTCTTGTTCAAGGAACTGTTGCTGAGCGTGTACCTGTAGTCCCAATTTCGGCCCAGCTAAAGTATAATATAGATGTTGTTTGTGAGTATCTTGTGAAGAAGATCTCAGTCCCTGGAAGAGACTTTGTCTCACCAGCTCATATGATTATAATCTGATCTTTTGATGTCAATAAGCCTGGGGCTGAAGTTGAAGATATTAAAGGAGGTGTAGCTAGTTGAAGCATTCTCTAAGGTAAGTCCTTTTGGTCATCAATATGCTTCAATGTTTCTTTTGGTCATCATTAGTAAAACAGAGGTTTTACTCTTCCAATTAAGTCCTGAATGATGTTTGTCTGAATGCATGTTTAGTGTGCCGTATAGTTTTCAAAATGTTTCAGTCTACTTTTATATTTCAGACGAATGATTCTGCACAAACATGTATTTTCATTACCTTTACAAATTGATGGGACTGGTTGATGGTAAATGCAAAGGGAGTTTTCGGATATGTGAAATATAAGGTTGATGTTCGAGAGCCAAGAAGCGCTGTAGTTTAATCAGCATATCACACACACATGTTGACATGTATAGAATTGATAATTAGCAACACATCATTTTTGTTATTTTTTTGGAACTTAGTTGTACCTGCAATCTTTTTTTTTTTTTTTGGCCCGTATTTTCTTCTCTTCTTACAAAAGCCCAAAGGGTGTTTATTGTGGGGAATTTTAATATACCATGCCCATAAATTCAACCCATACTTTCGCAAGAATAGTGTTTAGTCTGGCCAGAGTTTCCAGTAAGTAAGAAAGGAAAATTGATTTTCCTAATATGATGGGAAATCTAACCATTTTTTGGGTTGCTAATTTGCTAAGGAAGTTTACTTTTCCTAGAAACTCAATTGGAAAATCATTTATCAAATGTATAATTGATTTTACCCAGATAGAATTTGATATCCTGGGAACACTAGATCAATCTCCATGCCAAGCATTGAGTGACTATATGTTGTATTAATGCCAAAACATCAGCACAACTTGCTTGTAAATAACACATCGAACTATCTTTTCATTCTTACTCATTGGAAACTCTGGCTAGACCAAACACTATTCTTGCGAAAGTATGAGTTGGGTTTATGCGCATGGTATATTAAAATTCTCCACAATAAACACCCTCAGGGCTTTTGAATGAAGAGAACAAAATACGAGCAAAAAAAAAAAAAAAAAAAAAAAGATTGCAGGTACAGCTAAGTTTTAGACAAAACAAAAATGATGTGCTGCTAATTATCAATTCTATACATGTATGTGTGTGATTTGCTTATTAAACTACAATGTCTATTGGCTCTTGAACATCAACCTTATATTTCACATATCCAAAAACTCCCTTTGCATTTACAATCAGTCCCATTAATTTGTAAAGGTAATGAAAATACATGTTTGTGCAAAAGCATTCGTCTGAAATATAAAAGTAGACTGAAACGTTTTGAAAACTATACGACACATTATACATGCATTCAGGCAAACATCATTTAGAACTTAATTGGAAGAGTAAAACCTCTGTTTTACTAATGATGACCAAAAGAAACATTGAAGCAAATTGATGACCAAAAGGACTTACCTTGAGAATGCTTCCACCAGCTACACCTCCTTTAATATCATCAACTTCAGCCCCAGGCTTATTGACATCAAAAGATCGTATCATAATCATATGAGCTGGTGAGACAAAGTCCCTTATAGAGACTGGGATCTTCTTCACAAGGTACTCACAAACAACATCTATTATTATACTTTAGCTGGGCTGAAATTGGGACTACAGGTGCACGCTCAACAACAGTTCCCTGAACAATAAATAGGGATAGAAGAATGTAAGTTACAGAAAAGTAAAATGTTATGGAACAGTACTTAATAAAAATCAGTTCAAAGAAAGTTAATTGTATAAACTTCTGAATCGCTCACTTTCTTGAACCAGATCAATCTTATTCTGAAGAACTATTAAGTGCTGCAAACACATAATTTCCACCGCAGCTAAATGCTCAGAAGTTTGTGATTGTGGACAACTCTCATTTGCAGCAATGAGTAATAAAGTTCCATCCATGATTGCTACTCCATTGAGCGTTGTAGCCATAAAAAAATCATGGCCCTGTAGAAATTGGAACCTAGTTTATCATGATATATTGGAGAGATTTGAAAGTTGTTAAGCACGGTTTAGACCCTCATTCATCATCAAAATAAATAAATAAAATCAGGCAGAATGCTCGCTATTTCATGCATGCAATAAACATATCTAAGATGAATGCTCGCTATTTCAACCATAACTGACAATAAGAACATTTAAGGAACTATGAGAATCCCACATCTTGTGTGAAAGAGTATGGCCTCATTCAGCAATATTATATATAGCCTTTTGAAGCTGCCTAATATTGATAGCAAAAGCTACAAATTTATGTTTGGCTTTCAGGATATTTCAGGATATTAGTGCCTGTTTGAATCCTTATCTTCTCCTTATAAGTAAAAGCAAGCAATTTTTTTCAAAAAAAAAAAAACTTATTTTACTATGAAGAAAAAAGCTCCTATACAAAAGTTCATAACATGCATGCATGAAATAATATCCCATGAATAAACTTCATGTTTACACATATCAATCAGTAATATAAACAAAGATATGATTAGCAGATGTTTACACATATCCATCAGAGTAGTTAAATTGCAAGTATGCACGTACGTCATAAAGGATTCTCTAGGTGGTCTCTGCAATCTTTTAGACCAATCACCTACCCACTCCTTCCTCTTCTGTTGCCAAGCAATCTCAGCTGCATCATTAATTCCCAAGTCTTTGTTACACAACAGAATCTCATAGATTAAAATCTCAATTAGTCTAATGGGCATTCAGGGGGAATGAGGATCATCTTGCAACTAACTGTATGTCATCACATGACACAGCATTTGAGGATACAAACATGTTGACGGAGACCATTATGCAGCAGTTATTTGCAAAGAGTTGTGACACACTGATTAAAGTACTACTAATAGTGTCATTGTGAGAGGTCATCAAGTCTGAATTATATTAACGAGATAACCATGAAGATTTTGTAAACATTATACATTACATCGCCTTAATACCTGAAATGGTATGTCAAAAAATTCTGTTCAAGTACATCAATTTCTTCGGGGGGCTAACTTCTGTTGATCCAGCTTCTGAGCCCCATGCACAGGGTCAAAGAGGGAGTAGAGTTGCTGAGGCACAAAAAAACAATCAGGATCCGCAATGTATCAACAATTATATCTCCAAAAGGTCAAGGAAAGAAGAATACCATCAAATCCTCAAATTGTAGAAGGTACCAAGCTCGGATTGTATACTCTACTCTCTTGAAGAGCTTTAAAAACTCAGCTCAGTCCGAACTATGTTCTGCAGAAAACTCAGAAGACTCAAAACCAGGAAGAGGATACCAAGTTTGGAGAAGGGGGAGAAGCTACTCTTATACCAACTTTAACTTAACAATCAGTCGAATTCATTTTCTACACCCTTGCACATTTTGGTAATACCTGGTGTTATCAGCAATTTCGACATAACAGTAGCAGTAATATCCGTAATAAGTATCGAAACTAAACGATGAAGAGAAATATTCGTTGAGAAAGTAAAGAGAGAATTTTAAACAGAAGATATGCTCATAACTCGGCAATTTTAGCCTAAAAACTCCATCGTCAACATATGAGTGCAACTAAATTTTTTTGAAAAAATTACATTATGCTCGTTAACATTAGGAAAAGCCATATCGAAATCGCTTGGTAAAGAAGAAGAAGAATATTAAAAATGAACGAAACACTAGTGGAAAAAAGGATTTTAAGACTGGACGAAACAAGTATATTAGGAGCGGACCCGCGACAGGTCTTGTTCCAGGCGGTATTAAAAGTCACCCTATTAAAACCGGACTTAGAACCGGTCTTAAAGAGTTTCTTTAAGACCAGACATTTTAAACCTTCGGTCTTAAAATTCGTACTAAATAGATCTGAAATATTTTTTGTTCGGTCCTAAAACTCAAACTTTAAGACCGGACAAAAACTAGACCGCTCTTAAAAGATCCGAATATTAAGACCGGACAAAAATAAACCCGGTCCTAAAAATAGTAATATCCTAGACCAGATCCTGGTCTTAAAATACGACTTTCAAGACCGGATGTTATATACATCTGTCTTAAAAATTGAACTTTTAGACCGCACTTATAAATGGACCGGTCTTAAAAGACCAACTTTTAAGACCGGCTTAATACCTTTAAGAGCGGTCATAGATATACATCCGGTCTTAACAATTGAACATTTAAGACCGTCTTATTTATTTGCGCTCTAAATTTTCCCTAATTTTTTTCCTGTTCTGTTCTTTCTGATCATATATAATACACAAAAATCCACCATCCAAAATAGCACATAAAAGTCGATATACTTAATTTAAGCTACAAGCTATGAACATGGATAAATTGAATTGGGAAAAAGAATACAAATAATTATCCACCATGAGTTAAGTGGCCTTAAGTCTACAACAGCTAAAGTAATTTATACAATAAGCTAAGATATATAACTAATTACAATCACAATGAGTTACAATACAGCACGTAAATCAACATTATGTAGTCCAATATATTATTCACCATGCCTTCATCTGATTCCCACCCAACAACGTAACATGCATCCTCTTTTATAACATGCCCCTTTGAATCGGATCACCCACAAAAACAAAACAAGAACAAATTCATAGTCGGCGTGACATTATATTGTTTAATTAAGAACGTAACATAGAAGGAATATATAATATATATAGTTAAAACCTTAAAGTTTTCTAAGAATTCTGCATATGAATATTACCTTATGAATTGACTCATTTATAAAGTGATATCCTCCCATATCCCTTCTTGATGATCATTTCTTATGCCGGGTTCATTATCCGCTTCATCTTCTTCGTTCATGTCCCGTAGACCCCTTGAAAAAGGAGTACTATCAGGAAGACCATAATTTGAATGACTTTCCTCATCAATATCAATTACCCTCTTTCCTTGGAGAGCTACAGACCTCATTTTATTTTCTTGATCGGTGATATAGAACACTTGTTTCGCATGGTCTGCCATAATAAAAGGTTCATCTCCAAAACTTCTACTATTGACATCGACTAAAGTAAATCCTAGCCGATCGATCTGAACACAATTATTGACATTAACCCACTTGCATTTGAAGATGGGAAATCTAATTTTGACATAGTCCACCTCCCAAATCTCTTCAATAACCCCATAATATGGCATGACTGCCAATTTAGGCCTCTTGTCTTTCAAACTGGAGAAGTGCATAGATTCAGCCTCTAATATAACACCACTGTTTTGGACTGTGCTCCTATCATCTAGGGACTTCGTGTAAAATGTATAACCATTGATCACATACGAATTCCAACTTATGACTTCAACCTCAGGACCACGTGCTAACCATTTCATTGTGTCAGAAACACATTCAGATCCCTCAACCTTTTGTTTGAACCATTTTGCAAAAGTTACATTATGCTCCCTAATCAACCTCTGTTCGGTCATTCGATGGTTTTCTTTCCTTCATGACCTCTTTATGTGCAGATATGCTGGCTTGAACTTCATCAACATTATTCAAGATGTATAAGTGGACTTGTGACAATTCATCAGGATCGACACTCTTTACCGAAGCCCCACGTCTACCCCCTTCAGCATGCTGCCATTTTGGAAGCCCAATATGTCTTACTTTTGCCAAATAAATTTGACAGAATTCCATTGCCTCTTCAGAAACATATTTCTGAACAATTGATGCTTTTGGCCGGTACGCGTTATTCACATACCCTTTTAGGAATTTCATAGATCTTTCAATAGGGTACATCCACCGTAAATGGATAGGGCCGCACAACTTTATCTCCCTCACTAGATGAACAATGAGATGAACCATGATGTCAAAAAATGAAGGAACAAAAAGCTTTTCAAGGTGGCACAAGATAAGATATCCTTCATTCTCCAATTCATCCAACTTTTCAATCTTGAACACTTTACTACAAACCGCATTGAAGAAGACACAAAGTCTAGTCAAAGCGACCCGAAGATCATATTCGGCGATCCTCGAATAGCTACTGGGAGTAGCTGTTGCATCAAGACATGACAGTCATGAGACTTTTGGCCTACTAATTTCAAGTCCTTCATCGAGACAAGCCTCTTAAAATTTGAAGAATACCCCGAGGGAACTTTTGTGCCATGTAAACACTCACAAAAGCTTCGTTTCTCATCCTTAGACAAAGTATGGGAAGCAGGGGGACAATAAGTTCTCTTCCCATATGGCCTTGGATGCAAGTCTTCGCGTATTCCCATTGCTTGCAAATCCAATCTTGCCTTCACACCATCCTTCGAAGCCTCAAGCAATTCTGAAAAACTCTTGTCGCTCCATCCATGACGTGCCTTCAAACTTACCAATTTCAATACAGCGTTCAACAATTGGTATTTTTTACACTCACGGTATAGCGGTGTCTCTGCATCACTGCACATATTACACTAGTGTAAAAAAGGATTTTAAGACCGGATGAAACAGGTATATTGGGAGCGGACCCGCGACAGGTCTTGTTCCAGGCGGTATTAAAAGTCTCCCTATTAAGACCGGACAAAGAACCGGTCTTAAAGAGTTTCTTTAAGACCGGATGTTTTACACCTTCGGTCTTAAAATTCGTACTAAATAGATCTGAAATATTTTTTGTTCGGTCCTAAAACTCAAACTTTAAGACCGGACAAAAACTAGACCGCTCTTAAAAGATCCGAATATTAAGACCGGACAAAAATAAACCCGGTCCTAAAAATAGTAATATCCTAGACCGAGATCCCGGTCTTAAAGATCGACTTTCAAGACCGGATGTTATATACATCCGGTCTTAAAAATTGAACTTTTAGACCGCACTTATAAATGGACCGGTCTTAAAAGACCAACTTTTAAGACCGGCTTAATACCTTTAAGAGCGGTCATAGATATACATCCGGTCTTAACAATTGAACATTTAATACCGTCTTATTTATTTACGCTCTAAATTTTCCCGAATTTGTTTCCTGTTCTGTTCTTCCTGATCATATATAATACACAAAAATCCACCATCCAAAACAGCACATAAAAGTCGATATACTTAATTTAAGCTACAAGCTATGAACATGAATAAATTGAATTGGGAAAAAGAATATAAATAATTATCCACCATGAGTTATGTGGCCTTAAGTCTACAACAGCTAAAGTAATTTATACAATAAGCTAAGATATATAACTAATTACAATCACAATGAGTTACAATACAAACACGTAAATCAACATACATGTAGTCCATATTATTCACCATGCCTTCATCGATTCCCACCCAACAACGTAACATGCATCCTCTTTTATAACATGCCCCTTTGAATCGGATCCGCCACAAAAACAAAACAAGAACAAATTCATAGTCAGCGTGACATTATATTGTTTAATTAAGAACGTAACATAGAAGGAATATATAATATATATAGTTAAAACCTTAAAGTTTTCTAAGAATTCTGCATATGAATATTACCTTATGAATTGACTCTTTTATAAAGTGATATCCTCCCATATCCCTTCTTGATGATCATTTCTTATGCCGGGTTCATTATCCGCTTCATCTTCTTCGTTCATGTCTGGTAGACCCCTTGAAAAAGGAGTACTATCAGGAAGACCATAATTTGAATGACTTTCCTCATCAATATCAATGACCCTCTTTCCTTGGAGAGCTACAGACCACATTTTATTTTCTTGATCGGTGATATAGAACACTTGTTTCGCATGGTCTGGGACCACGTGCTAACCATTTCATTGTGTCGAAACACATTCGAGATCCTCGACCTTTTGTTTGAACCATTTTGCAAAAGTTCTGTTATGCTCCCTAATCAACCTCTGTTCGGTCATTCGATGGTTTTCTTTCCTTACAGCCTCTTTTTGTGCAGATATGTTGGCTTGAACTTCATCAACATATTCAATATGTATAAGTGGACTTGTGACAATTCATCACGATCCACACTCTTTACCGAAGCCCCACGTCTACCCCCTTCAGCATGCTGACGTTTTGGAAGCCCAATATGTCTTACTTTGGCCAAATAATTTTGACAAAATTCCATGGCCTCTTGAAACATATTTCGAACAATTGATGCTTCGGCCGTGACGCGTTCTTCACATACCTTTTAGGAATTTCATAGATCTTTCAATAGGGTACATCCACCGTAAATGGATAGGGCCGCACAACTTTATCTCCTCACTAGATGAACAATGAGATGAACCATGATGTCAAAAATGAAGGAACAAAAAGCTTTTCAAGGTGGCACAAGATAAGATATCCTTCATTCTCCAATTCATCCAACTTTTCAATCTTGAAAATTTTACTACAAACCGCATTGAAGAAGAAACAAAGTCTAGTCAAAACGACCCGAAGATCATATTCGGCGATGCTCGAATAGCTACTGGGAGTAGCTGTTGCATCAAGACATGACAGTCATGAGACTTTTGGCCTACTAATTTCAAGTCCTTCATCGAGACAAGCCTCTTAAAATTTGAAGAATACCACGAGGGAACTTTTGTGCCATGTAAACACTCACAAAAGCTTCGTTTCTCATCCTTAGACAAAGTATGAGAAGCCCGGGGACAATAAGTTCTCTTCCCATATGGCCTTGGATGCAAGTCTTCGCGTATTCCCATTGCTTGCAAATCCAATCTTGCCTTCACACCATCCTTCGAACTACCTTGTATGTTGAGAAGCGTGCCCACAATACTATCACATACGTTCTTCTCCACATGCATGACATCAATACGGTGTCTCACATCAAGATTGCGCCAATAGGGAAGATCAAAGAATACAGATCTCTTCTTCCATATATTTGTTTCTTTTCTACTCTTTCCGGCTTACCGAAGATGACACCGATATTTTTAACCTTTTCATACACTTGCTCCCAGTCAATGCCACCGGAGCTTCTTCATACTCTTGGCCACCAAAAAGGCCTTCTTTAATCGACGATATGGGTGGCCCGTCTAAGAAATCTCCTATGTCCAAGATACACCGTCTTTCTTCCATGTTGAAGTTGATGGTAGCATGTGCCTTCTTCACAAACCGGACATGCTTTATGGCCTTTTACACTATACCCTGACAAGTTCCCATATCTTTGGGAAGTCGTTTATAGTACAAAATATCATGGCTCTCATTTTAAAGACCTCCTTCTTGAAAGAGTCAAAAACATCGACACCTTCTTCCCACAATTCCTTCAAGTCTTCGATCAAGGGCTCCAGGTAAACATCTATGTCATTTCCGGGTTGTTTTGGTCCCGAAATCAACATAGACAGCATGATGTACTTTCGTTTCATGCATAACATAGGAGATAAGTTGTAAACAATCAGGAGTACGGGCCATGAGCTATGTATGAGCATCATAGTAGCGATGCGGCAACACGTTATCATTCGGAAGCATGTCCTTCAAAGCCTCAAGCAATTCGAAAAACTCTTGTCGCTCCATCCATGACGTGCCTTCAAGCTTACCAATTTCAATACGGCGTTCAACAATTGGTATTTTTTACAGCCACGGTATAGCGGTGTCTCTGCATCACTGCACATATTACCATATGCATGTGATCGCTCAAAAGCCTCTTCTCCTACATCACGGATAATGTCCTCTATGCGATCATCCATATCCGTGTCATTATCATCAAAGGCCACTTCCCCATGTTTTTCCCACTTGATGGCACTTGCTCACCATGCCATACCCATACTGTATAAGTCTTACAAAATCCGTGACAAATTAAATGTGTGCGTATAACTTCGAGGACATAGTCGACACTCATTCAAACATTTTACACAAGGGCAATAATACTTCCCCATCATCATGAGCATTTTGTGTAGCAAATTCTATAAATTCCCTAACCCCATTCTGATATTCAACACTCGTTCGTAAAGCATCTATCCAACCGTGACCCATAGTAGAATTCCTATATATTATAGACGAAAATCATTGATCATACATAATCCAAAAATTGAAACTTGCATATAAAATAAGCCAACTCCAAAAGCAAATATTGTCTCAAAGAATCACTTTTACGGGGAACTTGCCCATTAAATGCATAACAAATTAAGAATCACTTTTGGTCATAAATGCATCACAAGAGGAACTTGCCCATTAAATGCATAACAAATTAAGAATCACTTTTGGTCATAAATGCATCACAGTGAATCCAAGAACCAAAGTAAATGCAAGACGAGGAAATTAAATGCAGGGGATGAAGGTCTTGTGGACTAACCTGTAGCATATAAATTCAAATGCGTTAGCTGAGTCGTCTTACTTCTCCGCTCACGAACGTTGAAGTTGTAGACAAGACAGCAAGAGTAACCTAAAAACACTTGTTGGACAGTTGGGTAGATCTAAAGTGCAAATATAATCTTCAAAAAACAATATTCATTAACAACAAAGAATACCCATAACAACATTACACTGATTTTGTTAAACCCATGAAAAACAAAGAACGATAAGCTGGAAAATAATAAAGTTTTAACCGAAAGATCTCTTACAGCTTCGTCTATAGACGTTTAGCTAAGGAACCAGAGAGATTGTCGAGAGAGGTACGCGAGCGGCGACGAAGGCGAGAGGGAAATTTCGAGTCGGAACACGAGTATTCACTTTGGGCAAGACAAGAGAGCAGAGAGGAAATTTAATTTTCCCCGCGACAAAGATACCTTATTTAGCTTTTTGGATTTTATTAATACCGGATATTAATTAAATGTCCGGTCCTAAAGATACAACTAACATTTTAAGACCGGAGTTTTAAAAGTATCCGGTCCTAAAATTTTATTAGTCTTTTAAGTTTTAAGACCGGAGGTTTACAAAACATCCGGTCCTAAAATTCAAATACTCTTTAGATCCGTTACTTATAAAATGTCCGGTCTTAATGGCCTTGGTGATAGCAATATTAAATAAATAAAATAAAGGATATTTTTTAGGACAAAAAATTAAGGAAAATTGGAGAATATCTTAATGAATTACTGGGAGAACAACCAAAAATTCATAGTGTTCTTAATGTTTCTTACATTACTTGAGAATATATACACAACAACAACAAAAACAAAAGAAAAACAAGCTGAATAATATCATCCACAAGAATCATTGAACAACCTCGGCGATTTCGGCGTGAAGAGCATTAATTTCCCACGGAGATCAGCAAGTTGTCTTATTCTCTCCACCCGCAATATGAATGGATCATTACGGGAGAGCGGAGAGGGGGTCGAGGTAGGCGCGCTGGGGCCAACGAGTTGGAGAGGGGATTATGAACATCTGCATGGCCAGCTTCAAGATGAGGGATGGACTCAGCAAGGACAAGATTGGCAGAAGGATCGAGGGGGGTGCGGCATGAGAAATCTCTTCATCATCCGAAGAAATAACAATGGGTCCATTGACCCGAGAGTCTTCGGAAACAATACGACGCTTGTCGCCGGAGGAGGCGCACCATATAATGATCTAGCCATGGCACGAGCTTGAGGCGTGTATGCACCCCTACGAGCGGTTGCTTGTATCTAACCATGGTTTGAGGATTTGAGAAGTTGGGGCAGAGAGCTATGAAGTGAGGAGTTAACGAACAAAGAGGTAGTGTGTGGAGTATATAAGGACATATAGCAGGAGAGATAAACATCGATGATGAATTTTTCAATATAATGAATTTAATGTTTCTACTTTAAGAGCGTATTTGTTCAAAATATCCGGTCCTAATAGTCATTTACTTTTAACAAACTTTTAAGACCGAACTTTTATCTTGTATCCGGTCCTAAAACTAATTTTTAATTCAATTACTTTTAAGACCGTCCTTTTATCATATATCCGGTCCTAAAAATCATAAGACCGATATTTTACTTTGTATCCGGTCCTAAAACTCATTTATTATTATATATTTCAATTTATTTTTTCAAGTAAGAATTTTTGGTTAAAAATATTACTTTTAAGAACGGATCTTACACAAGATCCGGTATTAAAAGTTCATTCTTTTCAAAGAGTCCCTTCCCATGTTGAAATGAATGATTCGAGTCTCTTCGGCTTCCACATAAACTTCCCAACTAGGCGTCTCCTCGTATTCTGAGCAAATATGCATCTCCTCGTTAATGTTTCCGGCGTTTCACATTCTTCAGGATAAGTTCTCTATTTAAACCCGTTGTTACTTTCTTCACATTCATCTCCATCTCCTCCTAGAACCTCCACCGTAATGGCTTCTCCACCACGACGAGGTCCTCCTTCAGGCGAAATCCTGAGGCACCTCCATATCCTCCTCCGTTGCCTCCGAAACCGAACTTCTGGAAGATGCTGGAGCACCTGATAGCCCGCGTCGATCATATAGACCGAAGCTTGGGCAAACTGTTTCAGGTCTATCATGCCGTCAACAACAAGCTATAAGCGGTACTCGACGCCAATGACGTTGAGTACCATACCTCTGATGATGACTTCTCCGACCAATCCCTCCCCTCCGACAACGATGGGGAGGATTAGAATTTTTAAGTTTTTTTTTTTTTGCAATGCTGCCTCACAAGGCAGCAGAAAAAAAATATTATTAAATAAAATTTTTATTTCCCAATCGCCTTCCTTGTTTGTCTTTAACTTTATGTTCTTTTTTCTCCGACAACAAGAACAAACAAAACATTGTTCTCTTCGTGGTGAACAATCTTAAAAATTTGCAGAATAAATTTAACAGTTGCGACCATACAAAACAAAACAAAAAAAAACATTATTTACCTTTTTCGAATAAAAACAAACAGAGTGGACTCTTCTCAAGTTTGGACCATCGTTGTCGTCCCCTGTACTTTTCCTGATGTGAACATTTTCGGTGTCCTTTTCGTTATCTTCTTTCTTTTCCGACAAAAGAAAAGGGACACCGATGATGATCTTCACATCCAGAAAAGTAGAAACGAGGACAACGAAGCACAAAACTTGAGAAGAACGACAGAAACATGGTTGCCTTGAACCCTAACGATATGTCTGAAAACCGAGTCACCAACTCTATTTAAATGAAGAATATTAGGACCGGACGTATAATAAATCCCCGGTCCTAAAAATTAAGCCTTATTTTAAAATTTAAAGTTAGGAGCGGACAACTACCAAATATACGGTCCTAAAGGTTTCGGCAATCTATTAAATAAAACGAAGACTTTTAGGCGCGGACAACTAACAAATATACGGTCCTAATATTTTAACCTTATATTTTCTAGACTTTTAGGACCGGATACTTGACATATATACGGTCCTAAAAGTCTCAACCCATATTTTTTAGAATTAGACGAAGACTTTTAGGACCGGATATTTGTTAAATATACGGTCTTAAAATGGATGAAGACTTTTAGGACCGTACTTTTAACAAATATACGGTCCTAAAAGTCTCATCATCATCAAATGGCTTTTCACAGGAAAACCTCTGTAACATCAAAGACAGAAACAGAAATAACATATTATTACGTGCATATTTCATATGTAACATTAAGCCATCAGTGACTGAATTCAGCCATAACATTTTACCCTTAAAGTGAATGTAGTCTTTCCCTCCGTTACAATATCATATATTTGTTTCATCACGTACGGGCCACATAAGTTCGATTCATTCGGTTGCCGACGTGTCTAAAAATAACAATAAATATATATAAGAGCATATATAGCTTACTGACCAACTTCAGAAGGCAATTATGCCATGTCCAAATATGTACTAACCTTAATTTTGTGCCATTTAGGATCTGTGATCTTAACCCCACGCTTTTTTTTTACATCAACTTGGAAGGTCTTCATGCCAATATCATCAAAATCACAAATTTATCAGTACTGTTCACTGAAAATTCACAACAGAGATTTCAGACAAGATCTTTCAAAATGATATTCTTACTCGTTGATGATCTGCTTCAACACATGCGATGGATCCATGTGAATGGAGCATAAGAAGAGAACATAATGCGACTCCATGTTCATGACGACCAACTGATAGTGGTTGCTGAAATTTCACAGCGGTAAAATACTCAGTGATATATATATATATATATATATATATATATATATATATATATATGTAGCATAATTAAGTGAATTGCAGACAAGAATTGTGATATATATGTACCCGAGCCAGTATGGAAACAAGTACACCTTTCTTGGCACTTGACACAACCTCTTTGATATGTACTCATGTCTCAATTGCAGAGGTTGTGTTGTACTTGCATAAACTGGGCACAAGAATCCAAAATCCGAAATTCTGCCCTGTTGAACCAGGTTTCTCGTGCATGCACCTACAAGAATGACATCGATCGAGGAATTAGTATATATGTATGTGTGTCTAAACGGTGCATTTAAATTATGTAATCAAGGAAGAAGATACTTACTTCATAAATATTTGAACACATGGACTAGTAACCTGCTTTCCAGGAAGTGAGGAGGGGATGGAGATTGAGGAGGGGGTGAAGCTTGATGAGGGGTGGAGCTTGAGGAGGAGTAGAGACATCTACAAGCTTCACTGGCCAAGAGATGAAGGTTCCCTTGACATCACTCACAAGCTTCAGCTCATCAGTTGGGAGAGGGACAGGTGCATCATGAAAACGAAAGGAAATCACCAAGAGGGGGGTGAATTGGGGATTTTAAAACTTTTATAATAACTTTGCACCCAAGCTGAAGCTAAACGTAAAGAGATAGGGAAGAAGAGCTTGACACAAGACTCTCCGGGTTTTTCTACTATCACTTAACTCGTATACACACTCGTACTCAAGGATTATCCTCTCTCTAGGATACACTCCCCTTACAAGTTGTAATCAAATCCCAATCTCCAAGTCCCCTTGACTTGAGATCTTTTACAATGAATGAATAATTTGTATAAAATCTCTCTCACAGAGAAGATAATGATAAACACTGAGGCTCTTTGTATATCAAAATACAATACGAAAAGAAAACTGAATGTATAAGAACTCTTGAGCTTGCTTTTCGTTTCTCGCTTAATCTTTCGTATCTTTCAAGTTTGTAATCAGCTCCTTATATAGTGGTGAGTTGCTATGTGACCGTTACTTCTCAACTTAGCATGTTCTTCATTTGAAATTCAGTTTGATGAGGATTATAGCCGTTGGGTCCTGAATTTCGGCCGATTCAATTCCCGGACGCGTGAAATCATTCGCGCTTCTGATTCTTCGCGTTTATTCAATGATTTGTTTGATCCAATTTAATACCTGAAACATTCTCAATATAGAGTGGTTAAATATATTTGAATATACTAAATGAATGCAATCAATTCGTATAAACATGGTAAGTTTTGTAGTTTAAAAGAATCAGGATGAAACCAAGAACGATCATTTTGCTTTCGTCTTAAACTCGAGTTCTCCAAGTCGGGCTCGAGTTCGTAAGGCATTTTAGAGTATCTGGTTTATCTTCGTGAGAGCAAACTCGGAGTTTGATGTAAACTCGGAGTTTGTATTTTGTTTCACCATGTGAACTCGAGTTCACGAAGGTAGGCTCGAGTTCGAATGCTCTCTAAGCTTTTTGTCGAATGAACACTTGGAGTAATATCTCACAAGATAAGCGTGCTCGAGTCCATTAGTGATTAGGCTCGAGTTTAACACTATTCATGCCTAAGAGTTTTGGTTGCTCGATTAGAGTGGATCGAGCACGAGTACAAACTCGGAGTTTGTACACTTGCTTTTCTTTCTTCGATGAAGGGCTCGAGTTCATATTCTTAGGCTCGAGTTCAGCTTAATTTATTCCATGGCTTATTGAAGTGAACTGGAGGTTTGAACTTAAACTCGGAGTTTGTAAAGAAGGAAAACTTGGGAGCTCTGCGCAAGGGAAAACTCGAGCTTGCAATAACAGCTCGAGTTTACCTATTTTGTAAACTCTTCTTCGTTTGTCAAACCATAGAGTAAACTCTACACAAAAGTATTAGGCTTGAGTCCATATACTTGGGCTCGAGTGTTCATTAAATTATAGCCATAGAAACAAGTGAACTCTACTTAAAAAGAATAAACTCTGGAGTTTAAAGAGATACATTTTAATTAGAAAATCTTCCCGCCATGGGAAAACTCGAGCTTGTCTATACAGGCTCGAGTTTACTCGTTTGTAAACTCTTTATTATTATATCATCAGGGTTTAGGCTCGAGTCTATTTACTCAGGCTCGAGTTCGTTATGCTGAAAATATCCTGATGAGCTCTCTGTTTGCAGAAAACTCGAGTTTGCTTAGTTAGGCTCGAGTTTTGAGGTGACAGAATGATTTTGACTCTTTTGTCATTTTAAAAACATTCGTACTTGTTTACAATTGTTATTAATCATCAAAACACATAGAGAACTAACATTCTCCCCCTTTTTGATGATGACAACACTTGTAAACAATTAACTCCTTTAAAAACACTTGTTTTGATCATTTGAAATCATTGAAGCATAAGTGTTCAGTGTAAATGCATCAGAATTAGATTTTAACATTTAAACATTGATTCTATCAGAGTTAGCAGCTTAACATAAATCATAACACATATTGTCATTGCATAAGCTAAAACATTCAACGGTTTACAAAATGACATTTAGAGTTTCAAGCATACATATATCTCAAAAAAATGACAAACTGACAACTTGACTTCTCCTTCTTCACTTCAACTCTTCTCCCCCTTTGTCATCATCGAAAAGTGGAGGATTAGATGAGATAGAGGTTGACTGAAGAATAGGATCATGGGTAGATGGTTCAGGGGCTATGGAGGTTGGGATTGGTTCAGAAGAAGGTGGAGGTGCCGAAGAGCTAGGTCCAGCGGAATTGATGGACTGATTTTCTAAAATTTTGTCCATTTTGTCATGGAGGCTGGACATAGACACCAAAAGAGTGGAGATGCTTACTGAGTGATCTCCAATTTGATCCCCGAGACCTTGCACTTTCTCTTTGATAATCTCATGTTCAAGAATGAGATCTTCTTGTGCATCGAGAACTCCTCATATCCTTTCTTGATCTGTGGTGAATCCCGATTCTATCTTGGAAGAAAGATCGAAACAACTTGGGCAATGTAAGTCTTTATTCTTTCATCCAAATCGAGGGAAAGGATTGTGGTGGAGGTGGTGCACTTTGAGCTTCTTGAACTCTAGATTGAGTAGCTCGGTTCTAGTAGGTCTTGAGGGTGCTCGGAATGATCACTTCCTTGATCAAAGCTTATCCTCATTAAATTTAGGATATGCTGCCAAATTTGGTCTGGTTTTTCGGGTTTCTCATTGGCTGGTAAATACCAGACCCTTTCATGAAACATAATCACTGAGATGAGACTGGCAAAGGGTATCTGGGATGTTTTTCTTCCATGGAAACGAAATTTGAACATCTCTTTAAAGATCCAATCTCCTATGTTATGAGGGACTTGATCTATGATAGAGGCAAAAATAGGGAAGTCCTTTTGGCAAAGTGAGTGAAATTGCCTCCCTTTTGTACTAAGTTTCTAGTGTATATATACCAAGCAGCTCTTTGCTTAGGAGGCATTGATACCGGAGTGAAATCAGAGTCTCTAAAGCATCAGGTACAAGCTCATCGGGTCTGAGGAGTGTAAAAATTTGCCTATTCGTATAATTTGGAGAAGCAACAGGAGGAGGATTTTGGATTTGGAGGAGGGAATTAAGGTATGCAGCAGTGATGGTTATCTGTTTTCCTCTAATGGATGTGGTAATCCTTTCCTCAACCAAATTTCTATCCGCATCCAATAAATTATCACTTTGCATACAATAGTAAAAGGTTTTAACAAAGGATGGACTATATGAGGCTCTAATGGATATGAGAGGTTCAAATTGTCTAAGCCAAGTGGGTAAGATCAAGGTTACATTCCTCTTTTAAAGCATCTAGATTGACATACACGAAAGGGCAAAAACTCTTAGCCTCATAGTTTTCTTGGAATCGTATGGCATCCTCACCATATAGAGTGACATCCTCACTAGAGAATCCTTTAGGGATGGAGGAATGATTGTAAATTTCAAATAAGGCTGGGTTTTCTCTAGATACCTGAGGAACAGAGTGTTGTTGGTGATGGGAGGATGATTGAGCTTGAGAGCTAGTTTGACTAGTTGTGGTCTTTCGAGACTTGTGTATCTGTTCTTTGCCCCTTCGAGGTGGTGTGTCATCGTTTGGGAAACGATTTTACCCCCGGGAGGACGTTGAGAGATTTTTATTTGATCGCTTGGGGTTCTTGAGGATCGAGGATTTGGAATCTTGGGTTGCGATCGTTTGGACGCCATGTTCTCTCGGTTTTCGTTTGAGGAGATTGAGAGAAATTTTTGGGAGAAATTAGGTTTAGGCTCGAGGGTGAGATAGAGTGAAGACGAAAAGTCGGTTTTTAAAGAAATTTTATCGACGCAAACTCGAGTTCTCAAGTGTAGGCTCGAGTTTGTGTAACGTTACTTACCTGGAATTCAAGAGTGTATGTGTGAACCCTTGAAATTTCTTGCTAGGCTCGAGTCGATCACATCGTAGGCTCGAGTCTGTCTGGTTCTCTGAGGTGGATTGCTCTCTGTCTCCCTCGAACTCGAGTCTGTTCACTAAGAGGCTCGAGTCTGTCAAGATCTCTGAGATGAGTTGCTCTCTGTCTCCCGCGAACTCGAGTCCGTTCACTAATAGGCTCGAGTCTGTCAAAATCTCTGAGATGAGTTGCTCTCTGTCTCCCGTGAACTCGAGTCCGTTCACTAATAGGCTCGAGTCTGTCAAAATCTCTGAGATGAGTTGCTCTCTGTCTCTCGCGAACTCGAGTCCGTTCACTAATAGGCTCGAGTTTGGCGACCTGATAGTTGCATTTCTTGCTGGTTCTTTCGAGCTCGAGTCTATCTTTGGTAGGCTCGAGTTTGTGACAGCTTTACTTGCACTCGATTGTTTGGGATTTTGATTTCAATATACATCCTGCACAAAACATATCTACATACTCCGATGCTTAAGTTAGTGGATAATAATCATTAAAAACATAACTAACATTTGAATTACTTACAACTCATTGGGATTTACCATTCCCAATTCTCTTCTTATGAACACAAATTGTTCTTTTGCTAGTGGCTTGGTGAAGATATCAGCGAGTTGCAAGTGAGTTGGGATGAACATGACTTTGACATCCTTCTTTTGAACATGATCTCTTATGAAGTGATGCCTGACATCAATATGTTTGGTTCTAGTGTGTTGAACAGATTCTTTGCCAAACTTATTGTGCTTGTGTTGTCACAAAGAATTGGGATTTCTTTGAGATGAACTCCCAAATCACACAATTGTTGTTTGAGCCAAAGAACTTGAGCACAAGAACTTGAGGCAGCAACATACTCAGCTTCAGTGGATGACACAACACACCGTGGTCTCGCTTTTGCCGAACCAAGACACTAATGATCCTCCAAAGAACTCACATTGACCACTTGTGCTTTTTCTCGTCGGCCTTGTATCCCGCATGATCCGAATCAGCATAGGCTACTAAGTGTTCATGTTGATCTTTGGGAAACCATAATCCAAGAGTCTTTGTATCAAGAAGATATCTAAAAATTCTTTTAACATGTTCAAGATGGGACTCCATGGGGGCAGATTGGAATCTAGCACACATTCCAACACCGAATTGAATGTCCGGACGACTTGCCGTAAGATAGAGTAATGATCCAATCATTCCTCTATACTTAGTGATGTTGAAGTTAGTCCCCTTTTCATCAGCATCCGAGTTGCAGTTGAACTCATTGGAGTATCTCGCTCCATTACAATCGCCTAGACCATATTTTTTAATAGATCTTTCGATACTTGGTCCGGGAAATGAAGATTCCATCATGGCGTTGCTTGATTTGAAGTCCAAGGAAGTAATTAAGTTCTCCCATCATGGACATTTCAAATTCTCCCTGCATTGTCTTGGCAAATTCTTCACACATAGTATCATTAGTAGCACCAAAAATAATATCATCAACATAAATTTGAGCTATTAAAACATCACCAAGTTTATTCTTCTTTATAAAGAGAGTTGTATCTCGCTTTTCCTCTAACAAATCCTTGATCAAGAAGGAAAGTGCTTAACCTCTCATACCAAGCTCTAGGAGCTTGCTTAAGACCATATAAGGCTTTCTTGAGGTGATAAACATGATCCGGATGATGTTCATTTTGAAAACCTCGGAGGTTGTTCAACATAAACTTCCTCATGTATAAAACCATTTAAAAAGGCGGATTTTACATCCATTTGAAAAAGTTTGAATCCTTTAACACAAGCAAAGGCTAGAAGAACTCTTATAGCTTCCAATCTTGCTACTGGAGCATAAGTTTCTTCATAATCAATTCCTTCTTCTTGATTATAGCCTTTTGCAACTAGCCTTGCCTTATTACGAATGATTATGGCGGATTCATCACATTTATTTTTGAATACCCATTTAGTACCAATGACCGGATGGTCTTTAGGTCTGGGTACCAAGTCCCAAACTTGGTTTCTTTCAAATTGATGTAATTCCTCTTGCATTGCTATAACCCAATCATTGTCTGAAAGGGCTTCATCAATCTTAGAAGGTTCAATTTTCGAAATGAAAGCTGAAAAAGTAACTTCATTCAAAGTGCTTTTTCTGGTTCTTACTCCTTGATTTGCATCACCTATCACTTGATCCAGAGGATGACTCCTACCGTATCTCCATGATTTTGGTTGAGTTTGAACACTGTTTTCATAAGCATTTTCACAATGTTTTTCGCCGTAATCATCTTGCAAATCTTTTTCCGTATTTGTTGAAACAAGTTTGGTTTGTCACAGAAAATCATCATCATCATCCAAGGACTTGTTAGATTTGGTTTCACGAAAACAATATGCATAGATTCTTCAACAAAGGTGATTACGAGTATTATAAACTCTATATGCTTTACTTCTACTTGAATAACCCAAGAATATACCTTCATCGCCTTTGGAATCAAATTTTCCCAAGTCTGTCCTTACCATTATTGTGGATGAAGCACTTACATCCAAAGATATGCAAGTGAGCTAAGTTGGGTTTTCTTCCTTTGTAGAGTTCATAGGAGTTTTGTCCAACTTCTTCCGAGATATGCCCTGTTTGATATGTAACAAGCAAGCTCATAGCATCACCCAAAACACTTGAGATGTTTGGTTCTCATTTAGCATTGATCTTGCCATTTCAAGAAGCACTCTATTCTTTCTTTCAACAACTCCATTTTGCTGTGGGGTTCTTGAGCCGAGAAGTTATGATTAATTCCCATACTATCACGAAATTCTCCAAAGGCATGATTCTCAAATTCTCCACCATGATCTGTACGAATACCTGCAATAGAGAATCCTTTCTCGTTTTGGACCTTCTTGGCAAACACAATAAATTGATCAAATGTTTTATCTTTTGATGATAAAAGAATGACCCATGTGAATCTTGAGAAATCATCTACTATGACCAATGTATAAAGATTGCCGCCAAGGCTTTTTACTCTAGCTGGTCCAACTAAATCCATATGGAGTAATTGGAGAGGTCTATTAGTTGATATTTTTGTTTTCGACTTGAAAGAAGATTTGGTTTGTTTACCTTCTTGACATGCATCACAGATCATATCATTTTTAAAAGAAAGTTTTGGTAAACCAATAACCAAGTCCTTTTTCTGTAGTTTATCAAGTTGAATCATATTGACATGTCCTAAACGTTTATGCCATAACCAACTTTCATCTAAGTTACCAACAAAACATTTTTCAGAATCAGAATTGTTTTTAGACACATTTTTCAGAATCAGAATCATACAGAGTGTAACGTTTATTTCATCTCTTGGAGCTCTAAATAATGCTTTGGATTTAATACTATCTAAAGAGAGAGCATCCTTACTTACAATCAAACATTCTTCTGAATCAAAGATGACTAGGTTTCCTTTGTCCGTGCTTTGACTCACACTGAGGAGGTTGTGACATAATCCATCCACAAGATAAACATCTTTGATTTGAGGTCCATTGCTATTTCCAATTTTGCCAATGCCAAGAATTCTTCCGGACTCATTTCCACCAAATGTTACCTTGCCACCTTCCTTATGTTTGATTGAAGCAAATTTGGATTGGTCTCCGAGTCATATGTCTTGAGCATCCACTGTCAATGTACCACTTATTGGGATTTGATGCTCTAAGACAAATCTGCATAAGAAGAGATATCATTTTTTAGGTACCCAATATTCTTTGGGTCCTTTTGGGTTAGTTTGTGTCTTAGGAATCATATAGGATCCCTTAGGCACCCATTGATAGTTTCCTATAGGTTTAATTGATCTATCTTTCTTATGAAAACATGAAGAAGTAGTATGACCTTTTCTATTACAATAGTTGCAATGTGCAAAAGGATTTGAGGTATGAACAGATTTTTGAAAATAATTCATGTAGGATCTTTGTCCATGTTTCTTTTTGCCTTTCTTTTTGTCATAATCGCTTGTAACCAATTCCCGATTTGTCATTTGTAAATCTTTGCTGTTTCAAAATTACCTCAAGCATTTCACTTCCTCTAGTGAATTTTTCAAGAGTCTTTGTAAGGTATTCATTTTTCTTTGTCGAATAGAACATTCATCACATATGATATTTTCAGAACCGAAAGATTTTCTACTTGTTGTTCAAGTGTTGTATTCTTCCTTTTTAAAACAGAATATTTTTCAGCAAGTTCATCAAATTCATTTTGAACAAGTTTGTATTCGTAGACAATTCATTATAAGTTGGTTTTGCATCCTTTTCACAAGCGAGATAGGTGTAGAAATCGTTTGAACTTGTTCTTCTAATAGTTTGATTTTTCTTTTTGAAAATAAGAGCTCTTTTGCGCTTTTCTTAAATTCAAGATAAAGAGAATCATATGTTGAAGATAATTCATTATAAGGTAAATCGAATTACTTACCTCTTCGTTGTCCGATTCCTCTTGAGCCACAAGGCGTAGATTGGCACTTTGTTCCTCTTCCGCCTCATCTTCATCAGATGAGCTGTTGCCCCATATAGCTGATACATAGGCTCTTTTCTTGAACTTATTGAATTTCTTCTCTTTGTTTTTCAGCTGAGGAAATTCTGATTTGATGTGGCCTGGTTTCTCACATTCATAGCATATAATTGGTTTCTTAGTTTCTGTGCTAGAATTTCCTTTGTGAAACCTTCTGTGAGATTGGTCCTTTTGTAGAATTTCTTGAATCTTCTGACCATCATTCCTAGCTCACCATCTTCATCTTCATCTTCTTCATCGTCATCCGATTTTACCTCTTTGATGGTTTTAAGAGCTATTCCCTTGTTCTTGACATTGATATCATTTAGTCCTTTCTTGAATTTGATCTTCCCTCATATTCGAAAAGGCCGCCAAATAGTGTCGCTACTGAGGCCATTGATTCGCCTCGAGATTCTTCAATTGCAAAGTGACCTTGGCTTCCCATTCCTTGGTGAGAATATTTAGTATTTTCCTCACTTGGGCAGGTTGTTCATATTCTTTTCCCAAGGCAATGAGTTGATTGATCAAAGTGAGTGAATCCGAGTTGAAATTCACCAATAGATTCTCCTGCTTCATCTGCAATAGATCATATTCACCATGAGAGTATTGATACGATTTTCTTTGATCGCAATGTTCCTTCATGAGCTATTTCAAGAGCATCCCACATTTGCTTAGCAGATGGCAAAGTGCAGATTCTGAAATACTCTTTTTGGCCAAGAGCACTTTCCAAAGCATGTGAATTGCCTTCATGTTGAGAGTGACTTGTTTCTTATCATTGTCATCGTACTCTTCTTCTTTCTTGGGAGTTCTCGATGTCGCCTACAACCGAGGAAGGAACATAGTTTCCTTTCTCAAAGACCCTCCACAAACCAAACTCGAGGCCATTACATAGACCCCGAACTTAGCCTTCCGTAATGAGTAGTGTTCTCCATTGAAACCTCGGGGTCGGTTGATTGAGGCTCCATCTGGTAGAATTCCTTCCATTGGATCTTTGTGTCTAGGATGTTAATCCTTCAAATTGACAACCTTGCTCTGATACCAAATGAAAACGAAAGGAAATCACCAAGAGGGGGTGAATTGGGGATTTTAAAACTTTTATAATAACTTTGCACCCAAGTCAAGCTAAACGTAAAGAGATAGGGAAGAAGAGCTTGACACGAAAGTTTATCCCGGTTCGGTCTAAATTCTTGACCTACGTCCAGTCCCCGCACTCTCTGGGTTTTTCTACTATCACTTAACTCGTATACACACTCGTACTCAAGGATTATCCTCTCTAGGATACACTCCCCTTACAAGTTGTAATCTGAAATCCCAATCTCCAAGTCCCCTTGACTTGAGATCTTTTACAATGAATGAATAATTTGTATAAAATCTCTCTCACAGAGAAGATAATGATAAACACTGAGGCTCTTTGTATATCAAAATACAATACAGAAAGAAAACTGAATGTATAAGAACTCTTGAGCTTGCTTTTCGTTTCTGCTTAATCTTTCGTATCTTTCGAAGTTTGTAATCAGCTCCTTATATAGTGGTGAGTTGCTATGTGACCGTTACTTCTCAACTTAGCATGTTCTTCATTTGAAATTCAGTTTGATGAGGATTATAGCCGTTGGGTCCTGAATTTCGACCGATTCAATTCCTGGACGCGTGAAATCATTCTGCTTTCTGATTCTTCGCGTTTATTCAATGATTCGTTTGATCCAATTTAATACCTGAAACATTCTCAATATAGAGTGGTTAAATATATTTGAATATACTAAATGAATGCAATCAATTCGTATAAACATGGTAAGTTTTGTAGTTTAAAAGAATCAGGATGAAACCAGTTTTCAGCTTAATTTATTCCATGGCTTATTGAAGTGAACTGGAGGTTTGAACTTAAACTCAGGAGTTTGTAAAGAAGGAAAACTTGGGAGCTCTTCACAAGGGAAAACTCGAGCTTGCAATAACAGGCTCGAGTTTACCTATTTTGTAAACTCTTCTTCGTTTGTCAAACCATAGAGTAAACTCTACACAAAAGTATTAGGCTTGAGTCCATTTACTTGGGCTCGAGTGTTCATTAAATTATAGCCATAGAAACAAGTGAACTCTACTTAAAAAGAATAAACTCTGGAGTTTAAAGAGATACATTTTAATTAGAAAATCTTCCCGCCATGGGAAAACTCGAGCTTGTCTATACAAGCTCGAGTTTACTCGTTTGTAAACTCTTTATTATTATATCATCAGGGTTTAGGCTCGAGTCTATTTACTCAGCTCGAGTTCGTTATGCCGAAAATATCCCGATGAGCTCTCTGTTTGCAGAAAACTCGAGTTTGCTTAGTTAGGCTCGAGTTTTGAGGTGACAGAATGATTTTGACTCTTTTGTCATTTTAAAAACATTCGTACTTGTTCACAATTGTTATTAATCATCAAAACACATAGAGAACTAACACATCAAAGATCACATCTTCAACTGACACTCTGACTTCATCATCAGCCATTTGTTCGTGGTGTACAGTTGATCCCAAGTTGTGGACAGTCTTTTTAGCAACCAATTGTCTATGACCATCACGATCCTCTACATACAGATGACAAGGTTGCTCTGACTGTCCAACAATGCAGCTCCCTCTAGTACTCTGTTGCTGCATAGGTGCAGCTGAAGGTGTCAAGGGATCCACACTGGTCTCTCGGCCGAGAGCTCGGGAGGGACTTCATTTTCTCCATCTCCTCCTTCATCTTGCTCATCTCGATTGAAACATCCTCAATACAAACATCTTTCGCCGCCGATTCCTCACTTAATTTGGCAAGCGTCGATCCATCTCCTCCCGGTAACCATACTTTGTCTCGTGGCGTTTGGATTTACCAAAGTATTGCTTTAGGCCTACGCGTCCTCCAATCGCCCTTACACGCCCCGAGTGATCTGGTTTTCCGGTCGCAGCGATCAGAACATCATTCCTCCCGTCCGAAACGAGAAGCTTAGTGATGAAACATGTTTAGTAAGTAAAAAATAACAATATCGATACTTACAATTCGTTCAAAACTACACGAGTTTTTTCACTCGTGTGGCGCCGCTTGGCTTTTGCCGAATATACAACCACAAATCCTCGCGACGTATTGGAGATGGTGGTCGGTCAACTACCGTAGAAGGATTGGATTCAGCTTCATCTTCCAATCTCTTCCGTTTGGCCGCCATCAAATCTTTTCGGCCTTTTCATATCCGCCGCGAGAAGCCCCTGTGTGGGCAATCATTCTTTCTCCCAATCTCCCCGATATTTTTCCCTTATTTTCGTGAATCAGATTGAAAACAACTATATATCAATTATGAAGAAATTAGAGAACTTCTGCTTGATATGAACGTCAAACATTAGTCAAATTCACTTCATCAAGTTTCAACATTTTACTTAAGGAAGATGTAGCATTGTAGAAGAAATTGAGAAAACCAAAGGAAAGGGAGTTGCAGAAATGCTGCCAACTCAGTCAATTCATTCATTCATCATAAATGGTTCCTACACATATTAGAATAACTAACTAACTACTTGCACCGAAACCATTACACAATTAACATACTTACTAACTAACAGCAACGTCTAACCATGGCCATTACACAGTTTACATATTAGACTTGCATGGAACTAGGAAATGCTCCTCTCATGCAGGACAAAGGCAACAAATATATACTTCTATTCACACACCAAACCATTTAACTAACAGGATTAGATGTACACAATAACATTCACATATCCGCACAGGTTAATAAGCAAACAAAAGTGCAAACAAAACTAAATATAAACTCACCAGAGCTTCAGGAGTGGTCCGCTTCTGAACAAATTGTTGCCAAATTTGTTCATCAAGAAATTTGTACTTGTCCTAGGGTTGATGGTCGCTTCTCCTCGGCAAAAATATAAGTGTTAGCCAGAAAGGTCTTAAACTTCCTGAACCGCTCAGCACAATAAGACAATGTTGAGGCTTTCAACTTCTCAGACTCAGGGACGGTGAATGTAAGCCGGATAGTGTCCCACATAGGATCTTTATTGTTTTTTGGTCCACATTTTTCCACTCATCACCAAAATGCTAACCTTACTGCGTACTAGAGCGCCGACAAAACTAGTATATGTGCTTTTATTAGGACCGAAAGGTTGCAAATTTTCATCAAAAGAATCTCGAGCTTCGTCCCGAATTCCGACTAAGGGATACTTCCATCATTCGTGTGCCGCTTCTACCACGGCGTGCACTGCGCCGAGGAGGCTCAATGTGAGATGAAGAGGGTTCATTCGTCAGACCCTCAACAGAGGCTAACGGTACGCGGGGCGAGGAAGAGAGGTAATAGAACAGGAAGGGTTTCGCAACGTGAACAGGGGTTCTTCAGTGAGAGTGACAAAAGCTTCCGCGCGAAGTTAACGTTTGGCGCTTCATTTTTAAGACCGGACAAATACACATATACGGTCTTAATAGATAACCTTTAAGACCGATCTCTCTATATGTCCGGTCTTAAAATTAATTAATTTTTTATTCAAACTTTAGTACCGGCCAAATTTTATGTTCGGTCTTAAAAGTCTAACTTTTAAGACCGGTCATTCTGTAACTATGGTCTTAACATTTATTAATTTTTTATTTAAAATTTAGTACCGGACAACTTTTAAGTCCGGTCTTAAAGGTCTAACTTTTAAGACCGTCTTTTATATATGTTTGGTCTTAAAACTTTAATACATTTATATTTTAATTTTTCCGTATTAATTTTGGAGTGTAGAAAATATAAGTCATTTGTATGAGATTTGTCCAAAAGTAATTGATATTTCAATTTTTTTAATAACATTTTTAAGACCTATTGTTATTTTAACAGGTCTGGATAAGATCTATGAAAAAATGATCGAGTGTAAGAAGATCTTTATATTTACAAATCTGCCACCGGTCATATTTTAAGGAGCGGTCCTTATTTAGTCCGGTCTTAATGTGGCAGTCTTAAAGCACTTCAGCGTATAAGAAGTTCTTTTTATTTACAAAACTGCCACCGGTCACACCTTTAAGAGCGGGGCGTCGATGATCCGCTCTAAATGAGGCGGTCTTAAATCCCTTTTTTGCACTAGTGTTACCATATGCATGTGATCGCTCAAAAGCCTCTTCTCCTACATCACGGATAATCTCCTCTATGCGATCATCCATATCCGTGTCATTATCATCAAAGGCCACTTCCCCATGTTTTTTCCCACTTGATGGCACTTGTTCACCATGTCATACCCATACTGTATAAGTCTTACAAAATCCGTGACAAATTAAATGTGTGCGTATAACTTCGGGACATAGTCGACACTCATTCAAACATTTTACACAAGGGCAATAATACTTCCCCATCATCATGGGCATTTTGTTTAGCAAATTCTATAAATTCCCTAACCCCATTCTGATATTCAACACTCGTTCGTAAAGCATCTATCCAACTGTGATCCATAGTAGAATTCCTATATATTATAGACGAAAATCATTGATCATACATAATCCGAAAAAATTGAAACTTGCATATAAAATAAGCCAATTCCAAATGCAAATATTGTCTCAAAGAATCACTTTTACGGAGGAACTTGCCCATTAAATGCATAACAAATTAAGAATCACTTTTGGTCATAAATGCATCACAGTGAATCCAAGAACCAAAATAAATGCAAGACGAGGAAATTAAATGCAGGGGATGAAGGTCTTGTGGACTAACCTGTAGCATATAAATTCAAATGCGTTTGCTGAGTCGTCTTACTTCTCCGCTCACGAACGTTGATGTTGCAGACAAGACAGCCAAAAAATTCATACAGTGTTCTTAATGTTTCTTACATTACATCAGAATATATACACAACAACAAAAAAACAAAAGAAAAATGATAGGGCAAAACTTTAAAGCCTATAACTCCGCAAGTATACGGGCCGTATCAAGTAATAAAGTGATAAGAAAAGTATCGTTCCCACGAGGGCTTAGTATCACAAACTTCAGTTAGGCATTAATTTCACAATTTCGTTTAAGTTGAGCAAACTAGATTGAATTTAATTTAAAAGAAAAGAAAATCAAAATAACAAACTACTAAAATAATCGAACGAGCAACCTAGAGTCACTAATCCCTTGTTTGTTCTTAGATTTTATCCCCACTAAGCTAATTTTGATTTAACTTAATCAGCTAATCTAGAGTATTAATGTCTATAAATGCCTTCTGGTCCACTTATATACCTACCTTAATTAATTATGCAATATCTCACACAACTAAATAAGATGCGTTTTAAACCGGACTCACTCTAATTTGATTATGCGGAGCTTCTAGGTATATGCCTATCCTAGACGCAAATTAGATTAAAACCTAATTTCACATTAAATTTAAACCTAATTCCACATTATTTATCCCAAGGTCAATTTAGGATTCCCTCTTCCAAGTTCAACCCTAGATCCCCAAAACATGCTCAATGGTGGCCAATCAATAAGCAATAGCAATAAACACAGGATTAAATAAACTAAATTAAATTAAGCAAAACTAATCAGTGGGAATAATCTCTAAAACCCAAACAAGTTCATAGGTCTCTAGGTTGAAAAGAGAATTAGCCACACATGGCTATAACAAAATCTATAACAAAAAGATAAGAATTCAGGTCCAAAGAATAAGAAGAGAGAGGAAAGAAAGCTTCTTCATCGCCTCCACAGTCCTTCCGTCCTTCCGTGGAGATGATGAAGAGATCCAAAACGCTCAGCCTCTACTCCTCCGCTTCTTCGTTCCTTCTCGTTCTGTGTCTCTCGATCTGCTCCTCGTTCTCGATCTCCTCCTCTATGTTGAATTCCTTTCTCTATTTATAAACATATGGCTGAGGTCCCTGTCTTTTGTATGTGTGTGCTGGGCCATTCTTCCTTTTTGTGTGATCTGATCCTTTCTTTAATAAAGGATATGCAATATCCTTTTGAGATCTCCAATCATCTCCATATATCTTGTAATCCACTCTATCAGATCACACAATTGATTTTGTTTCTATGTTTTCTTGCGTGGGACCACCAAGTTTGGGCGATTGCATATCCTCTTAATTGCTTTTTACTTCTCTCTAAATCAAATAATATTTCTGCACAATAAAAATAGGATATGAGTAGATTTTATGTCGATTTATTCTTTGATCCTAAATTTGATTCAATGATGGAAAAATATACAAAATATAATTAAATAGGTATATAATATCAATAAATCCAACTAATTCTCATAAAATATACACCTATTTAATCATAAAATATATACTTATCAAAAAACAAGCTGAATATTATCATCCACAAGAATCTGACTGAACAACCTCGGCGATTTCGGCGTGAAGAGCATTAATTTCCCGCAGGAGATCAGCAAGTTGTTGTCTTATTCTCTCCACCCGCAATATGAATGGATCAGAGGTAGGCGCGCTGGGGCCAACAGGTTGGAGAGGGGGATTACGAACATCTGCATGGCCAGCTTCAAGATGACGGATGAACTCAGCAAGGACAGGATCGGCGAAAGGATCGAGGGGGGTGCGGCATAAGCAATCTCTTCATCATCCGAAGAAATAACAATGGGTCCAACGACCCGAGAGTCTTCGGAAACAATACGGCGCACTGTCGGCGCTGGAGGAGCGCACCATATAATAATCTAACCATGGCACGAGCTTGAGGCGTGTATGCACCCCTACGAGCGCTTGCTTGTATCTAACCATGGTTTGAGGATTTGAGAAGTTGGGGCGAGAGCTAGGAAGTGAGGAGTTAACAAGGACAAAGAGGTAGTGTGTGGAGTATATAAGGACAGATAGAAGGAGAGATAAACATCGATGATGAATTCGTCAATTGGTATATAATGAATTTAATGTTTCTACTTTAAGAGCGTATTTGTTCAAAATATCCGGTCCTAATAGTCATTTACTTTTAACAAACTTTTAAGACCGAACTTTTATCTTGTATCCGGTCCTAAAACTAATTTTTAATTCAATTACTTTTAAGACCGTCCTTTTATCATATATCCGGTCCTAAAAATCATTTTTTAAGACCGATATTTTACTTTGTATCCGGTCCTAAAACTCATTTGTTATTATATTTCAATTTATTTTTTTCAAATAAGAATTTTTGGTTAAAAAAAATTACTTTTAAGAACGGATCTTACACAGTATCCGGTATTAAAAGTTCATTCTTTTCAAACAGCAGAGTCCCTTCCCCATGTTGAAATGAATGATTTAGAGTCTCTTCGGCTTCCACATAAACTTCCCAACTAGGCGTCTCCTCGTATTCTGAGCAAATATGCGTATCCTCGTTAATGTTTTCGGCGTTTCACATTCTTCAGGATGGGTTCTCTATTTAAATCCGTTGTTACTTTCTTCACATTCATCTCCATCTCCTCCTAGAACCTCCACCGTAATGGCTTCTCCACCACGACAAGGTCCTCCTGCTGAGCGAAATCCTGAGGCACCTCCATATCCTCCTCCGTTGCCTCCGAACCCGAACCTCTGGCAGATTCTGGAGCACTGATAGCCCGCGTCGATCATATAGACCGACGCTTGGGCCAACTGTTTCAGGTCTATCACGCCGTCAACAACAAGCTGAACGCGGTACTCGACGCCAATGACGTTGAGTACCATACCTCTGATGACGACGTCTCCGACCCTTCCCTCCCCTCCGACAACGATGGGGAGGATTAGAAATTTTTAAGTTTTATTTTTTTATTTTTTTTTGTACTGCTGCCTCACAAGGCAGCAGATAAAAAATATTATTAAAAAACATTTTTATTTCCCAATCGCCTTCCTTGTTTGTCTTTAACTTTATGTTCTTTTTTCTCCGGCAACAAGAACAAACAAAACATTGTCCTCTTCGTGGTGATCAATCTTAAAAATTTGCAGAATAAAGTTAACAGTTGCGACCATACAAAACAAAACAAAAAAACATTATTTACCTTTTTCGAATAAAAACAAACAGAGTGACGACTCTTCTCAAGTTTGGACCATCGTTGTCGTCCTCTTTACTTGTCCTGTTGTGAACATTTTCAGTGTCCTTTTCGTTATCTTCTTTCTTTTTCCGACAAAAAGAAAAGGGACACCGATGATGATCTTCACAACCAGAAAAGTAGAAACGAGGACAACGAAGCACAAAACTTGAGAAGAACGCCAGAAACATGGTTGCGACCATACAAAACAAAACAAAAAAACATTATTTACCTTTTTCGAATAAAAACAAACAGAGTGACGACTCTTCTCAAGTTTGGACCATCGTTGTCGTCCTCTTTACTTGTCCTGTTGTGAACATTTTCAGTGTCTTTTTCGTTATCTTCTTTCTTTTTCCGACAAAAATAAAAGGGACACCGATGATGATCTTCACAACCAGAAAAGTAGAAACGAGGACAACGAAGCACAAAACTTGAGAAGAACGCCAGAAACATGGTTGCCTTGAACCCTAACGATATGTCTGAAAACTGAATCACCAACTCTATTTAAATGAAGAATATTAGGACCGGACGTATAATAAATCCTCGGTCCTAAAAAAATTAAGCCTTATTTTAAAATTTAAAGTTAGGAGCGGACAACTAACAATTATACGGTCCTAAAGGTTTCGGCAAACTATTATAAAAAACGAAGTCTTGAATATTAGGACCGGACGTATAAAAAATCCCCGGTCCTAAAAATTAAGCCTTATTTTAAAATTTAAAGTTAGGAGCGGACATTGATAATTGAATATTTTATACACTTATTTTTGTCTCTTGAATAATAATTTAGGACCCTTTAGCTAATAAATAATGGCTCTTATGTTTATTTGGGCCTTGGGCCTTTTATTGCATTTTAGCTATTTTTAATAATAAAATTCCAGTTTTGTGTTGCTTCACTATTTCTACCATAACTCTTGAACCAGACATCGGATTTTCCTCATTTTTGTCTCATATTTCAGATGATTCAGAGAGCTACAATTGTTATGAAGACATCAAGAGCAAATTCGGTCAAGAAGGAGGTCAATTTTGGAGCCAAAGTCGGATGTACAATTCTGGATTTATTTTGGACCCGAATTTTGTAATTTAAGTCCGCTTATATTTTATTTACTTTTTGGGCTAAAACTATGAGAGCCCATTTCGTTTTAGGTTATTTTTAAGTATGGCAGCTGCCACAAACATATTCATTCACGTTTTTAACATTAGAGTGGATCAAAATACAAGTTTTCATTTTCTCTCATCTGTTCTTCATGTTCTTCGTGCGTTCTTCGTGTTCTTCGTTCGTTCTTCGATTTTCCCAGCCATGATCGGCTAAACTCTTGTGATTAACCCAACGATGAGGATTCCATGATTCATCCAGAGAACTCGTGCCTAATCGGTAACTACTCGATTCTGTTTTCATCTTATCGGATTCGATTTCTGAAAATAGTTCGAATATTAGATTTAATATTCGGTTTGGTTCATCCCAAGGACTTAGTTCGGACTAGGTTATAGTGTTGCTGTGCGATTGCACAGTGAGACGCCACTGTCCGGGCAGATTCTAGGCGATCGTCTAGGCGAGGAATCTCCGGATGAATGCGAGATTTCGATTCATCCGAACCAAACGTGGGTTAGTTATATTTTCGTTCAATGATGGAGGTTTACGGAATCAATTCGTTGGGTTGATCATCTTTAACTGTCTCTGTTTATTTGATTCGTTTGACTCGTTTATTGCATTTTGGTTATGTTATTTAGTTTTGTTCTATTCTCGTTAAACCAAACCCCCATTTTATCATTCTGTTTCACTATTGTTATTAAACAAGCCCGCTGCAAATTCGTTGGGAAACGACCCAGGTTCCCTAATTCTACAAATTAATTACGAACTTGGTTTATTTTGGAAGACACGGAAAAAATCTTTCCAAAAATGGCGCCGCTGCCGGGGAATTTGCATCGGTTTGATTAGTAACAGTATTGTAAATAGCTTAGTTTAGGTAGTTTAGGTGGTTCGGGTGGCCTGGACAGAAATTTTCTGACTCCGATCACTCAAACCAGGTCTTATTCACAAGGAATTGGGTGTTTTAAGCAAAAGTCACTTCCTAGGAGGAAGTGAGGTCTCACTCATTTTCCCCAAATTCCAACGTTTAGACCACTTTTTTCACTGTTTTAGGTTCTGCTTTTTGTGGTATCCTCCGTTTCGCCAAATTCCATCGTTTAGGCCACTTTTTCAATTTTTGAAGTTTTTTTATTCCATTTTTGAGTCCCCCAATAGTCTAGGAGTTGCCCTGTCCAAGTCCCAAAAATTTTAAAAATCATTTGATACTGTTTCGGACTTGTTTTGGTCAATTTCTAGCATAGGTTTTTGCTTTTGTGTGTTTTGTCTCGTGTCTTTTAGTGTTTTTCCACTTTTCACCATCTCTAGTGGCATTTTCGTAATTCTGATTTTCTCGGTGGCATCTTTGTCATTACGAGTATTTGCCAATTCGCTTTGTGTACATGTTGCATGAGTACCGGGAATACTACTAATCCGTAAGATTTGTTGCCATTTGATCCTGAAATAGAAAGAACAATTCTTCTTGCTAGAAGAGTTGTTAGGCTAAGTCATAAGATTAATACCAACCGGATACTCAATTAGAGTCCGATTCGGCCATTCGATTGTGTCCATTCCGTTGATCTTTCCGATTGTGCTTCGATAGTATTTCGATAGTCTTGTTGTGTTCACCGATTCTAGTAGCAACTTTGCTCGCTCGGACATTATGGCGGGAGAGCGGGAAAATCATCATACTTTGAAGGAATTGGGTGCACCCGATGTTAATTATCAACCCTTGTGCATCCAATATCCTAACCTTGCCGCTAACTTTGAGCTGAAATCTGGTCTAATACACTTGTTGCCTAAGTTTCATGGTCTTGCGGTGAGTGCCCCATTAAGCATTTGAAGGAATTCCATGTAGTGTGCAAAGCACTATGAAACCACATGCCATTGATGAAAATCATATCAAGTTGAGAGCTTTTCCTTTCTCATTGGAAGGTGGAGCCAAGGATTGGTTGTTGTACCTTCACCCTCATCTATTGGGAGCTGGACTGATATTCGAGGTTATTTCGGAGAAATATTTCCTTCCTCAAGAGCAACCGCAATCAAGAAGGAAATTGGCAACATTAAACAAGTCATTTGGGAGACTATGTATGAGTATTGGGAGAGGTTCAAAAGGTTATGTGCAAGCCGTCCACACCATCGATATCCGAAAAGACTTGATCAACTCTTTCTATGATGGTCTATCACCTAGACAAAGGGTTGGTGGATGCTTCTAGCGGTGGGGCTATGAGTAACAAGACACCCGAAGAAGCCCGAGACTTGATATCCATTATGGCGTATAACTCTCGCCAGCTTTGGCACCGGGGCCAATAGTACTCCTGTTTACCATATTCAAGCTCCAGTCAAAGATGATTCTCGGAGATTAGAGACTAGACTTGATGATCCGACCTCCCTTGTGAGGCAATGGCAAGTGACACGAGCATGCAGTCTTCCCCTTCTTAGCATGGGTACTCTTGTGGGTTTTGTTCGACCCTTATCATTCTACTCGACTCTTGCCCTACCTTGCATGATCCTACTTACCAAGATCGGTCGGTAGGCTGCAGTGGGTGTTTTTCCAGAAGGCCACAATACCAACAATAATGCCTTCTCCAACACTTATAATCCCGGTTGGAGAAATCACCCCAACTTTATTTGGAACCAAAATCGAACCGAGCAACCAATACCAAAATCGAATCGAGTAACCAAGACGGCGAGTGCACTGGGAACTACTAGCGAGAGGCCGTACGGACTACGAGACTTTCCAACAACGACCGCACCCCCTTTACCCTTGCAAGCACCACCTCCTCGACCAGCCCATATGTCCACCTCCACAAAGCGGCACAACAAAGAGCTAGTAGTAGTGGTGGTTCCTCACTTGAAGATATGATGAAGCAATTTGTCACGGCCAATATGCGGTTCAACAAAGAACCGACACTTCCATTCGAGTTTGCAAACACAGATTGGGCAATTGGCAACATCATTGAACCAGCTTCAACCTCGTGGATCCAATTCCCTTCCTCACAAACAATTCCCAATCCTAAGGGAAATGTGAGTGCTATATCACTACTGTCCGGCAAGCAATTGGAGGAACCTAAGCAAGCTGCAGATGTGACTTCCACATCGAAAACGAGTCAGAAATGTGAAGATTGACTCGAAAAGAAAAAGGCAAGGCAGCAAGGTGAAGAGGAAGACATTCCTATCCTCTTCCCTTCCCTCGAGAGCGCAGCTCGACCCAAGAAGTTGGCGATAAAGCACAAGAGAAGGATATACTTGAGACATTCGAAGAGTAGAGATCAACATTCCTCTCTTAGATGCAATCAAACAAATTCCTAAATATGCCAAGTTTCGAAAGAGTTGTGCACCAACAAGAGGCGATCAAGGGAAATGAACGAGTGAGCTTGAACTGAATGTCTCAAGACTCATCCAAATTCTACCATGCCTCGTAAATGCAAAGATCCAGGGACATTTTCTATCCCTTGCCTTATTGGTAACTATAGATTTGATGATTGCATGCTAGATTTAGGTGCTTCTATTAATGTCATGCCCGCATCTCGTTTATAGATCTCTTGGTCTTGGTCCCTTGCGTCCAACTCGGTGTCATTGTTCGCTTAGCTAATAGGAGTAATGCCCATCCTTCGGTTTAGTTGAAGATGTATTAGTCAAAGTTAATGAATTGATATTCCCTGCTGATTTTTACATCTTGGATATGGAGGGTGAGTCTCCTAGTAGTAGGTCACCAATCATTCTAGGGAGACCTTTCATGAAAACAGCTAGGACTAAGATAGATGTGCATTCCGGTACTCTTTCCATGGAGTTTGGTGATATATCCGTGAATTTCAATATCTTTGATGCCATGAAATATCCTAGGGAAGAGCATTCTGTTTTCGTATTGATGTGATTGATGATGCCGTGGATGATGTTCTTAATGGTTGGTGTGCCGATTATCCTTATTTTTCATCCGAGAGTGATACCCCATTTGTGCATGCGATGATAATGAATGGTGCTCGTTTGCACTAATTTGGTTAAGACCGCATTGTTTGGTGATTCTGATTTGCTTGATGATTCTACATTACTTGTAGACTTGATATTGATTCTGAGTTTGAGCTTCATCCCGATCCTAACGTGCATCCCGATTCGATTTTGATGAGCTTCATTCGATTTTGATGAACCGAATTCGATGTTAACCTTGAGCCGTATAGACACGGTCCTTCGCTTGTGCTTCTTTGAATATGGTTTCGTGTATTCCCGGTGTGATGACATCGAGTTGTTGCAACAACCACCCAAGCTTCTCCCCTCCACCGAGCAACCGCCCAAACTAGAGTTGAAATCCCTTCCGCACCATCCAAGTATGCATTTCGGAGGTGAATGAGCAATTGCCGCCATTGTGGCAAATAATCTTATGCCGATCAAGAAGAGAAGGCTGCTAAGCTTATTGAGGGCGAACAAGAAAGCCATTGGGTGGACATTGGCTGACATAGTTGGCATTAGCCCTTCTATGTGCATGCACCAGATTCTGTTGGAAGAGGACTCTAAGCCGGTGAGGCAAACTCAGAGACGCCTTAATCCTCTTATCCTTGATGTGGTGAAGAAGGAGGTCACTAAGCTTCTGCAAGCTGGCATCATCTATCCTATTTCGATAGCCGTGGGTTAGCCCACCCAGTGGTTCCCAAGAAGTCCGGAGTTACCGTAGTAGCCAATCGAAGAATGAGCTCATTCCTACTCGAGTTCGAATAGTTGGAGAGTTTGCATTGACTATAGGAGACTCAACCAAGCCACTCGCAAGGATCATTACCCTCTACCTATCATTGATCGATGTTAGAGCGATTGGCCGGTAAGTCTCATTACCGCTTCCCGGATGGCTACTCGGATACTTCCGATCCATATTGCTCCCGAGGATCGGAGAAGACGACCTTCACATGCCCCTTTGGGACATATGCTTACCGAGGATGCCTTTTGGCCTCTGCAATGCACCTGGCACTTTTCAGCGTTGTATGGTGAGTATTTTCTCTGAGTTCCTAGAGGACTGTATGGAGGTGTTTATGGATGATTTCACTGTATATGGGTCTGATTTTGATGCATGCTTAGCTAATTTGTCTAGAGTCTTGCATAGGTGTATTGAATCTAATCTTGTGCTGAATTATGAAAAGTGTCACTTTATGGTTGAGTCAGGCATAGTCTTGGGACACATAGTGTCTAGGAAAGGGATTGAGGTAGACCCTGCTAAGATCGATGTTATTACTGCTTTGCCTTACCCCGCTTCGTGCGGGAAGTTCGCTCTTTTCTTGGTCATGCGAGGTTTCTATCGACGTTTCATTCGAGATTTCAAGCAAGACTGCTCAACCCTTGTCCAACCTCCCGCATAAGGACACCGACTTTGTCTTTGATGATGCGTGCAAGGCGGCCTTCGATCATTTGAAGCGTTGCCTTACTACGCCCCATGATTCAGCCCCCGATTGGCTCCTCCCTTTTGAGTTAATGTGCGATGCTTCCAACTATGCGGTTGGTGCTATCTTAGCACAACGGGTTGATAGAGCCTCCCATGTCATTGCATATGCTTCAAAGACTTTGGATTCTCGCTCGCCTAATTACACCACTACCGAGAAGGAGTTGTTGGCTATTGTATTTGCCTTTGATAAGTTTAGGTCATATCTCGCTAGCTAGTAGAGTCATTGTTTTCTCGACCATGCAGCTTTAAAGTTTCTTTTGAAAAGGCGGATGCTAAGCCACGACTCATCCGGTGGATGTTGTTGCTCCAAGAGTTTGATGTGGAGATTCGAGATAGAAGTGGAGCACAAACCTGGGTAGCCGACCACTTGAGTCGTATCACTCATTCTCCCTCTCACCCCTCTTCTATTCGGGATGATTTCACGATGAGCGGCTTCTACAACTGCAAGTTAAGACCCCATGGTATGCCGATTTAATTAACTACTTGGTAGCCGGTGTTTTTCTGTAGAGTCAACTAGGGCCCAAACCCTTAAATTGAAAAGTGAGTCTAAATATTATGTTTGGGATGACCCTTATCTCGTGGAAATTTTGTAGTGACCAAGTAGTTAGGAGATGTGTGCCTGATTGTGAGTTTCAATCTATATTGCATTTTGCTCATGCTTCGCTCGTGGTGGTCACTTTGGACCCCAAAGAACTGCTAGGAAGGTGTTAGAATGTGGTTTGTTTTGGCCTTCCCCGTTTCATGATGCCCATTTGTTTTGCAAGTCATGTGATAAGCGTCGAGGGCGGGAGTATTTCCTGTAGGCATGAGATGCCCCAAAACCCTATATTGTTTTGTGAGATCTTTGATGTTTGGGGTATTGATTTCATGGGTCCATTTCCTGCTTCATATGGTTACACTTACATCTTGCTGGCTTAAGCAAATCCTTCGAGAAGACTGTCAACTCTACCCGGAAAGATTGGAGTAAGCGACTAGATGATGCTTTGTGGGCATATCGCACCGCCTACAAGACTCCGGTTGGGATGTCTCCCTATCGGATTGTCTTTGGTAAGGCATGTCATCTTCCGGTTGAGTTGGAGCATCAAGCCTATTGGGCTATTAAGCAATGCAACATGGATTTGGCTAAGTCTGGGATGGAGAGGAAGCTGCAGGTTGCAAGAGTTAGATGAGCTTAGATTGGATGCCTATGAAAGCTCACGGTTGTATAAGGAAAAGACTAAGGCATTCCATGATAAGCATATTCGAGGAAAGAATTCTCTCGTGGGCGAAAGTTCTTCTATTTAATCCCGTCTGAAGTTTATGCCTGGTAAGCTTCGATCTAGATGGGATGGCCCTTTTGTGATCACTAACATATTTCCATTTGGTCTTTGTTGAGCTATGTGATCCACCCACGGGATGGACTTTTAAGGTCAATGGGCATCGCCTCAAGCCATTTCATGAGGGATCCCCACGGCAGCCTCGAGGAAGCGAGATTCTCCTCATTGATGCCACTTATCCTCCATAAACCCTTGGGGAGTATTCTTCTTTCTTCTCCCTCTCTCTCTTTTATTTGTTTTCCTTTTCTACTTTGCTTTTTGAAAATAAATACATTCTTTCTTTCTAATGATTGCTACATATTATGAACTAGGACATTTTGGTTTTAATGGATCATTCTGTTTAGTCTGGAACTCTTGACTCTTCCATTACAAGTCTTGGTAGTTGATTTGATGTTGTTGTTTACCTAAGTTGGTATTGACCTTGTGAGGTTTTGGGCCTGCATGAATGGAATTCATCTTTTGCCATTCTTTCTTTCATGTGTGCATCTCTCATGATTTGTGTTCTCTAGAACTTGCTCCTTTTCTTTTTGAAACTACATTTTCACTTACGTGCATAAGTATGATGGAAGCTTGTTTTCTTTCTTTTATTCTCCTCACTTTGGCCAAATAGCTTTCCCTTACATTATGATTCCCTTGCTAGCCCCTTTGTGCCTTTTGACCCATTCTTTTCTAAGCCACATTACAAGCCTAAGCGTAAAACCATTTTATTCCGCACCTTGAAGATTTATTGAGCATTGGTTTCAACTTGTTTTGTGTTTAAGTGTGGGGTTGCTCAGGAGTGCAACAGTTTAAGTGGGGGGGATATTTGATTTTGACATTGTAATTACGTATACAATGAAAGGAAAGAAAGAAAAGTAAAAAAACAAAAAAAAACAAAAACAAAAACAAAACAAAAACAAAACAAAAAACAAAAAACAAAAAAAAACAACAACAAAAGAAGAGAAAAGAAAAGAAAATACATAGAAAGGAATGTATATATGAGTAGAATAAAAGTCTCATACATAGAGAATGATTGTGTTAATCAGTGCTCTTCCTTTTGATTTCTTTGGTGCTTAGCCTCTTATTCCATACTATTACCTACCTTCACCCTAGCCCCGTTACAACCTTTAATTACAAGCTCTCTTGATTTGTGCATGTATGTGTTATGAGTAGTGGAGACGTAGAAGTTGAGCAAGCTTATGGTAGAACAAATTTCTTGAGTAGAATTTGAGCGATACACTTATTTACCTTAAACACTTGAGAGACCGATTGATTGAGCGCATCATTTGAGAGATCATCTTTTGTGATTAGCATCATTGATTGACACTACCATGAATTGTAATTTGAGATGAAGGGGTTTTGGTCTTGAATGATTGGTCTTTTGAAGCTTTGTGTCCCTTGATTCAATTTTTGCATTGTTAGCAATTATTAGTAAAGAAGAGTTTTCCTTTAGGTCTTTCTCTTTGAATTTTGCTCGGGAGTGCAAAAAGATAAGTGTGGGGAATTTGATAATTGAATATTTTATACACTTATTTTTGTCTCTTGAATAATAATTTAGGACCCTTTAGCTAATAAATAATGGCTCTTATGTTTATTTGGGCCTTGGGCCTTTTATTGCATTTTAGCTATTTTTAATAATAAAATTCCAGTTTTGTGTTGCTTCACTATTTCTACCATAACTCTTGAACCAGACATCGGATTTGCCTCATTTTTGTCTCATATTTCAGATGATTCAGAGAGCTACAATTGTTATGAAGACATCAAGAGCAAATTCGGTCAAGAAGGAGGTCAATTTTGGAGCCAAAGTCGGATGTACAATTCTGGATTTATTTTGGACCCGAATTTTGTAATTTAAGTCCAGTTATATTTTATTTCGTTTTGGGCTAAAACTATGAGAGCCCATTTCGTTTTAGGTTATTTTTAAGTATGGCAGCTGCCACAAACATATTCATTCACGTTTTTAACATTAGAGTGGATCAAAATACAAGTTTTCATTTTCTCTCATCATTCTTCATGTTCTTCGTGCGTTCTTCGCGTTCTTCGTTCGTTCTTCGATTTTCCCAGCCATGATCGGCTAAACTCTTGTGATTAACCCAACGATGAGGATTCCATGATTCATCCAGAGAACTCGTGCCTAATCGGTAACTACTCGATTCTGTTTTCATCTTATCGGATTCGATTTCACTTGGTTTATTTTGGAAGACACGGCAAAAATCTTTCCAGACATCTAACAAATATACGGTCCTAAAGGTTTCGGCAAACTATTAAATAAACGAAGACTTTTAAGACCTGACAACTAACAAATATACGGTCCTAATATTTTAGCCGTATATTTTCTAGACTTTTAGGATCGGATATTTGACATATATACGGTCCTAAAAGTCTCTACCATTATTTTTTAGAATTAGACGAAGACTTTTAGGACCGGATATTTGTTAAATATACGGTCTTAAAATGGACGAATACCTTTAGGACCGTACTTTTAACAAATATACGGTCCTAAAAGTCGCGAATACTTTTCAGCCTCTTCTGGCTCATTTTCAACATCCGCCTGTACCTAAAATTTCAAGCACTAAATAGCTTTATCAACCATCCCATTCATTCAGAAACCCAAAATGGACACACACAAATTGTTCGAAAAAATAAACAAATTTATTATTGAATTACATTGCGTTATATTTACAAATGAATGAATTAGCTAGTCGAAAAAATAAACAAATGTATGTACAGAAGGCTATTGTTGCTACAACATCATATATTATTTACAAATGAATTAATTAGGACATTAATTATTGTCCTGACTTAGATTTTCGAAGACCAGTTTATACAGATATTTACAAAACACATCGCGTATGTGCTCCACTTCATCATCAGAAAATGGCTTTGGACAGGAAAACCTCTGTAACATCAAAGACAGAAACAGAAATAACATATTATTACGTGCATATTTCATATGTAACATTAAGCCATCAGTGACTGAATTCAGCCATAACATTTTACCCTTAAAGAGAATTTAGTCTTTCCCTCCGTCACAATGTCATATATGTGTTTCATGACGTACGGGCCACATAAGTTCGATTCTTGCGGTTGCCGACGGGTCTAAAAATAACAATAAATATATATAAGAGCATATATAGCTTACTGACCAACTTCAGAAGGCAATTATGCCATGTCAAAATATGTACTAACCTTAATTTTGTGCCATTTAGGATCTCGTGATCTGAACCCCACGCTTTTTTACATCAACTTGGAAGGTCTTCATGCCACTATCATCAAAATCACAAATTTATCAGTAATGTTCACTGAAAATTCACAACAGAGATTTCAGACAAGACAATCAAAATAACATTCTTACTCGTTGATTATCTGCTTCAACACAAGCGATGGATCCAGGTGAATGGAGCATAAAAAGATAACATAATGTGACTCCATGTTCATGACGACCAACAGCCAGTGGTTGCTGAAAATTCACAGCAATAAAGTATCAGTGATATATATATATGTGTAGCATAATTAAGTGAATTGCAGACAAGAATTGTGATATATATGTACCCGAGCCAGTATGGAAACAAGTACACCTTTCTTGGCACTTGACACAACCTCTTTGATATGTACTCTGTCTCAATTCCAGAGGTAGTGTTGTACTTGCATACAATGGGCACAAGAATCCAAAATCCGAAATTCTGCCCTGTTGAACCAGTTTCTCGTGCATGCACCTACAAGAATGACATCGATAAGGGAATTAGTATATATGTATGTGTGTCTAAACGGTGCATTTAAATTATGTAATCAAGGAAGAAGATACTTACTTCATAAATATTTGAACACATGCACTAGTAACCTGCTTTCCAGGAAGCAGCATGGACTCTACATCTTCATTATCAAAGTAAACCAGTTCAGGATTTGGGATGCCTATTACTTCATCGACAGGACACGATTTATCTTTAAACCATTTTTTGGCTACCAAATCTTTTATTTTTTCCTTGGCCGTCACGTTAGCAGTAGGGGATGGAACTTGAGGAGGGGGTGGAGCTTGAGGAGGGGATGGAGATTGAGGAGGGGGTGAAGCTTGAGGAGGGGGTGGAGCTTGAGGAGGGGGTGAAGAAGCTTGATGAGGGGGTGGAGCTTGAGGAGGAGTAGAGACATCTACAAGCTTAACTGGCCAAGAGATGAAGGTTCCCTTGACATCACTCACAAGCTTCAGCTCATCAGTTGGGAGAGGGACAGGTGCATCAAAGATCACATCTTCAACTAACACTCTGACTTCATCATCAGCCATTTGTTCGTGGTGTACAGTTGATCCCAAGTTGTGGACAATCCTTTTAGCAACCAATTGTCTATGACCATCACGATCCTCCACATACAGATGACAAGGTTGCTCTGACTGTCCAACAATGCAGCTCCCTCTAGTGCCCTGCTGCTGCATAGGTGCAGCTAAAGGTGTCAAGGGATCCACACTGGTCTCTGGCCAAGAGCTCAGGAGGAACTTCATTTTCTCCATCTCCTCCTTCATCTTGCTCATCTCAGATTGAAACATCCTCAATGCAGCATCTTTCGCCGCTGATTCCTCACTTAATTTGGCAAGCGTCTGATCCATCTCCTCCTGGGTAACCATACTTTGTATCCGCTCGCAGCGATCGAACATCATTCCTCCCGTCCGACGCAAAAGATCCTCTGCCTCTTTCTTTTTAAGATCTTCCGTAAGATACGAGATAACGAGAAGCTTAGTGATGAAACATGTTTAGTAAGTAAAAAATAACAATATCGATACTTACAATTCGTTCAGCAACTACACGAGTTTTTTCACTCGTGTAGGCGCCGCTTGGCTTTTGCAGAATATACAACCACAGCTCCTCGCGGCGTATTGGAGATGGCGGCTGGTCAACTACCGTAGAAGGATTGGATTCAACTTCATCTTCCAATCTCTTCCGTTTGGCTGCCATCAAATCTTTTTCGGCCTTTTCATATCCGCCGCGAGAAGCCCTGTGTGGGCAATCATTCTTTCTCCCAATCTCCTGATAGTTTTCCCTTATTTTCTGTGAATCAGGATTGAAAACAACTACATATCAATTATGAATTCCATCCATGTCACTAACAGAAATTAGAGAACTTCTGCTTGATATGAACGTCAAACATTAGTCAAATTCACTTCATCAAGTTTCAACATTTTACTTAAGGAAGATGTAGCATTGTAGAAGAAATTGAGAAAACCAAAGGAAAGGGAGTTGCAGAAATGCTGTCAACTCAGTCAATTCATTCATTCATCATAAATGGTTCCTACACATGTTAGAATAACTAACTAACTACTTGCACCGAAACCATTACACAGTTAACATACTTACTAACTAACAAAGAACGTCTAACCATTGCCATTACACGCTTTACATATCGACTTGCATGGAACTAGGACATGCTCCTCTCATGCGAGACAAAGGCAGCAAATGTATACTTCTATTCACACACCAAACCATTTAACTAACAGGATTAGATGTACACAATAACATTCACATATCCGCACAAAGTTAATAAGCAAACAAAAGTGCAAACAAAACTAAATATAAACTCACCAGAGCTTCGAGAGTGGTCCGCTTCGAACAAATTGTTGCCAAGTTTGTTCATCAATAAATTTGTACTTGTCCTGTGGTTTATGGTCGCTTCTCTCGGCAAAAATATAAGTGTTAGCCGAAAGGTCTTAAACTTCCTGAACCGCTCAGCACAATAAGACAATGTTGAGTCTTTCAACTTCTCAGAATCAGGGACGGTGAATGTAAGCCGGATAGTGTCCCACATAGGATCCTTTATTGTTTTTTGGTCCACATTTGTCCACTCATCTGTCAAAATGCTAACCTTGCTGCGTACTAGAGCGCCAACAAAACTAGTATATGTGCTTTTATTAGGACCGACAGGTTGCAAATTTTCATCAAAAAGAATCTCGAGCTTCGTCCCAGAATTCCGACTAAGGGATACTTCCATCATTCGTTTGCCGCTTCTACCACGGCGTGCACGGCGCTGAGGAGGCTCAATGTGAGATGAAGAGGGTTCGTTCGTCCGACCCTCACCAAACACGAGTGGAATCATTTTCACCGTTCATTTTCAAGACAGTAAGAGAGGAATGCCTGAGAAAATGAGGGAGTAACAGAGGCTAACGGTACGCGGGGCGAGGAAGAGAGGTAATGCAACAGGAAGGGTTTCGCAACGTGAACAGGGGTTCTTCAGTGAGAGTGACAAAAGCTTCCGTGCGAAGTAACGTTTATTTGGCGCTTCATTTTTAAGACCGGACATATACCTATATACGGTCTTAAAAGATAACCTTTAAGACCGGTCTTTCTATAAGTCCGGTCTTAAAATTAATTAATTTTTTATTCAAACTTTAGTACCGGCCAAATTTTTTGTCCGGTGTTAAAAGTCTAACTTTTAATACCGGTCATTCTGTAACTATGGTCTTAACATTTATTAATTTTTTATTTAAACTTTAGTACGGACAAATTTTAAGACCGGTCTTAAAAGTCAAAGTTTTAAGACCGGCTATTATATATGTTCGGTCTTAAAACTTTAATACCTTTATATTTATATTTTTCCGTATTATTTTGGAGTGTAGAAAATATAAGTCTCGCCTTGATGAGATTTCTCCATAAAAGTAATTGATATTTCAATTTTTTTATTAACATTTTTAAGACCGGTTGTTATTTTAACAGGTCTGGATAAGATCTATGAAAAATTGATCAGAATAAGAAGTTCTTTATATTTACAAATTTGCCACCGGTCACAGCTTTAGGACCGGCCGATACTTAGTCCGGTCTTAATGAGGCGTCCTTCATTGTGTAGAAGTTCTTTTTATTTACAAAACTGTCATCGGTCACACCATTAAGACCGGTGCTTCGATTATCCGCTCTAAATGAGGCGGTCTTATAGCCCTTTATTGTATAAGAAGTTCTTTTTATTTACAAAACTGCCATCGGTCACACCTTTAAGACCGGGGAGTCGATGATCCGCTCTAAATGAGGCGGTCTTAAATCCCTTTTTTGCACTAGTGAAATGGAAAGCATGGGTGAGCAGAGGAGAAAGAAACAACTGGGCAAACCAGGAGACGTGACGAACAGACCACAAGCGACCGAAACTGAGAGTGAGAGCGACGAACGGAGTGAACTCCGGTCGAACACTAAACCACCACGCGGCCGAGACTGAGAGGCTGAGAGTGAGACACGGTTGAGAGGAAATGGAAATTGAAATTAGAGTTTGCCACTTAGCCTGTCAAAATGATGAGTGCCTATTTTGAGATTAGGGCAGACATTCAGGCATTTATTTTTGAAAAATTAAAATTACAATTTTACCCTCCTCTTAACAGGCCAGCCTGACAGGCCTAACAGACTTATTGGGAGGCCTAGGCCTGGCCTGTTAAGATAAACAGGCCTTGAAATAGGTCTTGGCCTGGCCTTTTAACCTGACAGGTTAGGCCTGACCAGGCTTTTAACCGGCCTGGCCACAGGCCCCTGGCCTATTTCCACCCCTAGTCGAGAGTAAACTGAAGCAAACTTACAGATACAGAAAACTCAAACAAACTGAAACAATATTCAACAAGAAGCAAACTTGTTCATACAAAAACCACAATTCAGATTCAAGTATTCAACATTTAGCATATAAAGATCCAGACTTATAACAATAAGTACCTTTTACAACTCCTATTTAGCGAGAGGGAGACGTTGAGGGCGAGAGGGAGAAGGAGAGGCCAAGACCGCGAGACGAGCGAGAGGCTGAGACTGTGAGAGAGACGGCGAATCGGCTATAGAGAGTGAGATCACGATAGAGAAAGACGGCGACAGGCCTGACTGCCTGAGGCACTGGGTTGGATCTGAGAGATATGAGAGACAGAGGTAGTGAGCGAGATCGAGAAAGATCATGAGAGGTTGAGACGGTGGCATCTGCGCTTCTGGATGGTGAGTCGTGGATGGCGGGCGGCGAGGACAGGAGAGCGCCTAACCAGTGAGAGAGGGTTTTGAGTCTGTTTTGCGGTCTCACGGGTAAGTCGATGGTCTCACGGGTTTGAGTCTGAGTGTCTCATAGTCTCACGGATTTGAAGTCTAATCTGAGTGAAGGGGGAAATTATTTTTAAAAAAAAATTAAACTTATACGGGTAACGGGGTCACGGGTGCATCAACCCGTGACCCGCCCGTATAATACAAACGGGTATGGGGCTGCCCTGTACCCGTAAAGGACCCAATCTAGGCGGGTTTAATCCAGGGAAAATTAAACGAGTTGCAGGCGGTTAGGCGAGTCATGGGTCACTTGCTCACCCCTATTTGTACCTAAATCTATTCTCATGGTATTTTTATTTTGTGAATATATTGATAGTTTAAAAGTTATTTTATAATATACCTTTTATGATAATTTTTTATTAGAAAAAGTGCTTATGACAAAAAATTTACCAAACAGTTTATTTTTAATTTCAACTTTTAAGTAACTTTTAAACTAAAAAATTTATATAATCACCAAACAGCTTTTAGTTTTGTAACACCCCGATTTTCACAACTGTTTTTATAGCGTTTTGATCAGAGTTTTGAGCGACAGAATTTTTTTTTCATAATAAGGAGTAACTGGATAACATTGATAACAGTGTATCTGGCTGTTCATAAGGCCGTACATTCCTCCGAGTGTTTACATCTAACATAAGTACAACAAAGCTAAAGCGTCTCCATCTGGTCTTCACGCTAGCTCCTTACCTTTGTCCTTGATCTACGTGGCTTGCTTGCTTCTCTCCTCGGCCCTCGATCCTCCGGACCCTGAAGCTATAGCTAAGATCCAATTTAGCGCATTGGATCTCAGGTAACGGTTAACCTCATGCTTATAAACAGTATATGTACAACATTCCTTAGACACGGTGCAAATAGCACCGAACAGAATGGCCAGGTAAGTGTCTATCATGGGGGCCTCACCGACTTTACGGCGACTAAAAGGCACACCCACATAGACTAGCCTTTCCTTCGGCACCAAACTATCCACACATCATATCATCACATATTTGCATACTATAAACATCAGAGTCAGTGTTACAGTACGCGAACGTACCTTCGTTGACGGCGTTAGGTACTTCTGGCGGAAAAACGTACTTTTTACGGAAAAACATGAAATGTCCAACAGCGGCACGTCGGGCAGCAGAATTCGGCAGATCGAGTTTCGATATCCTATAAGAGTAATATCACTTTCATTGGTGATTTGGCATTATAACTGGCATTTTAGGTAAAAATTACCATTTTGCCCCTATACCCCTAATTGGCGGAATTTCGCCAGCACTTCGTTACTTTGGCTCCGATTTTCCAAAATTTTGCCAGAACTTCGACCCAATGATAATTTTTGAAATTCTAGACTAATATAGCCCTATCATATGATATTTAATCATACTTGAAAAATTAAAGGCTACACTAGCATTGCTACTCTAACTATTGATGTCCAGATAATTCCAAACTCATTTCCAAATGTTGAGTTAGAATTTATTTTCTTCAGATCCAAAAATGTGACTATCTCGCATTTTTCCCTATTTCGTCTTATTAGGAAAATACTCTACCTACTTCTAATTGACTTCCGAAAAGTCTAACAAAGGTAAAAATCCACTGATCAATATTTTACCTTGACTTTGAAATTCTCATTCCTAGTTCTCTAGATAGGATCCGTTTCCTATTTATTACATTACTATTCACTACATTTAATTATAATATATAATAATAAAACTTTTACAAAAATATCATGATATTATTTTTCTTTCTTATCTTCATTTTTTTTCTTTCTTGGGCAATAATTTCGGCTGGCCCTATATTTTTTTATAATAAATATTTATTTTTAATTATTTATTTATTTATTTTTTCCCAAAAATTTCACAAAATTACCTTATTGGTCCATTCTTGTATTTAGGCTTAAAAATACCTAAACTCATCCATTTTTCTCAAAAATTTCCAATTAATTAGCAAATATGTTTTTACTAATTTTAAGCCAAAAACCACTAATTTTAGGGTTTTAGATAATTATTCATGAATTTCCTTTGCTTATGCTTAAGTAATTAGCCAATAAATACCTAATTACTTCCTTATCAATAGTTGATAATTTTCTTAATTAGAATGCCTCATTACCTCATAACTTTTACACTGACATTTCTGTTTCCATGTCCTCTCGCATTATTTTAGGATTTACAAGGGTATCTTAGTCATTTCAATACTTTTTGATCCCCTTCTTATAATTTTCCCAAGGTGATAATTTATTAAATTAATAAAATTAGAGATAATATACTCTCCTAATTTTAATAATTATTTTACTGCCTTTTAGGATTTTTCATAATTTTTCTAAGTTATTTATGTCCTATAAGGGCATTTTCGTCATTTGGCACTTTGGTACTTAAATTCTCTAAGTTCCAAGAAATTTTCCTTTAGAAAATAAGATAAATTTAACATATTCTTTGAGACCACATGTTCACCTATTTTCAATAGGTATTATTTCCTAATTTATGATACTTACCCTAAGTATGATTTTTAGGGTATTACAAGTTTTCTTAAAAAATGCTCTTTTTTTAGCTTTAGCTTAAAATAAAAAAAAAATTAAAAAAAGAGGATCCAAATAGCATTGTTGTCAAACTCGCGAGTTGACTCTCCGAGTTTACCGTTTTTACGTTTCTAACTTTCAAAAAAGAGTCGAGTCAATGGTAAACTCGTGCTAGTTGTAAATTCGGTTAAACCCGCGAGTTTATACACCGAGTTAAAAGTTTTTACGTTTTCAGCTTACAAAAACGTGTTAATTTACTCTTAAACTCATGTTAACTTTTTTGATTGGATCATATTTAGCGACTTTATATAGAAATTTTTTTATTAGATATGATAAATGATAAATATTGATGGATTTAATTTCGATTATTTGGATTTAAAATATATTTAAATCAAATTGTTGTCATTTTTATATTTTAATTATTTAATTATACACAAATAATACCTATTTAATAATAAAAATAAACTCTGACGAGCTTACGATTCGAGTTGACGATACGAGTTTACGTCACCGTCACGAGTTTGCTTAAACTCGTGAGTTTGACAACCTTGCCAAATAGGCTCTTATTCCAATGCTTTTTAAATACTGAGTCCTAGCTATTTTGAGAAACAAGGGGATCTTTTATGCAACCACACTTTTTCTTCACTTGAACACTAAATTATATTTAACTCTAGTAACTTAAGTTTCTGATTACTATCCTTTCTTGATCTAATCTGTATCAAATTTTCATTACATGTGATAGCTCTTTTTTTTGGATCAAAATACATGTGATAGCTCTAAAACCATTAACGCAAACCAGATAAATAAAGAACAGGGGCTATAAACATAACACCTTGACATAAAATAATCCATAAATAAAAATGTCAGTTTACCAGGCAATCGGCCACGAAAGAAATATGTCTCAACAATTTCATTTTGTAGTTTTCATATCCTGGTGTTTCACACATAGGACTATCTTCTTTTCCACTTCCATATGCCCTGAAAATCCAATTTAAACACAATATTGAAAGCTAAAAAGTAACTAGAGTATAAAAGACTTGCAAAATATAAAGGAGAATTACTATAAGGTCCCAAAAAAGAAATATAAATACCAAAAAGTTTCCACAACAATTGAACAATATGGGCCTATTGTTATTTTTTACACTAGAACTTGTGGGACTTTTTTGTAATTACATTTCTTCCTAAGGAGCTCATGGTGATTCTACCAAATATATACCCACTTGTAGCACCAAGGCCTGGGACAGTTTTCATCTTCGCACTTGTATATCTTTGCATTCGCATATCGAAGCTTCATTGTAATGTTACGCTCCAACTCATTTTTCAATCCAACAGTCTATATATTCATGGGAAACGAGAAGCAAAACCTGATTAAAATAAGCCTCCAAAGCATGGGCCACACATACGAGTAATACAATCTGACATAATCACAAGGTGATTTGTCATTTTAGAATTCAAGATGTGTAAATGAAAAAAATTGGAGTAAAACCATTTATATATATATATATTCCAAGACAGTATTCACTCAAAAAATCATCCAGACAAGTGATTCAAAGGATGAGAAGACAATATTTTGGAGGAGAGTGAACCTAACTATAAATTAAATCCTTGACCAACTAAAGTCCATTTACTGAAACAAATAGAAACATCATGATTCCCAAAGAGGCATCACACATTCAACAAGATTCAAATATCCACCAAGACTTGGTACACAAAATTAAACAAAACAAAATAAAATGGATAAAGGAATACCTGAACACCTGATGTTGCTTTAACAATTGTTGACTTGCCATGAGCCACATGGCCTATAGTGCCAACCTGGACGTAATTACAATTTCTCATTCATTAGAAGGTGTCAAAAGTTCCTGCTCCATCAAGCCTTTCTGTGACATTCAGATCTTGTTCCATCAAGCCTTTCTGTGACATTTTGGATGTTTTTAGCAGAATCTTCTATAAAATAATGAAGTGATAATTTGGGTAAATGAATCTCTCATTTACATGCACAATGTAACATCCTGGCTCTGATACCAATTGTAACATCCCAAACATCCTAGCTCTAATACCAATTGTAACATCTCAGCGCCTCGCTCTCGATATTGTCCGCTTTGGGGGCCATCACCCCTCATAGATTTAAAAGCCATCAAGAGGGGAGGTATCCAGACTCTTATAAAGGATTGTTCGTTCCCTTCCCCAGCCGATGTGGGACATAATACTCTACCTACTTTTGGGCCCAACGTCCTTACTGGCACATCAACCCACATCGACCCAAACCTAACTTTGATACCAATTGTAACATCCTGACTCTAATACTAATTGTAACTTCTCAGCGCCTCACTCTCAATATTGTCCGCTTTGGGGACCATCACCCCCTCACGGCTTTAAAACGCATCAAGAGGGGAGGTATTCAAACCCTTATAAAGGACTTTTTTTGTTCCCCTCCCCAACCGATGTGGGACATGACACTAAGGGGTGATGGCCCCCAAAGCGGACAATGTCGAAATCGAGGCGTTGGGATGTTACAATTGGTATCAGCGCTAGGCTCGGGTTATGCTAGCAAGGACGCTGGGCCTAAAGGTGGGTAGAGTGTTATGTCCCACATTGGCTGAGGAGGGGAACGAAAGATCCAGGATCTGGATACCTCTCCCTCTCGACGCGTTTAAAGCCGTGAGGAGGTGATGGCCCCAAAGCAGACAATATCGAGGGTGATGTGCTAGAATGTTACAATTGGTATCAAAGCCTGGATGTTACAATTGGTATCAGATCCAGGCTCGGGTCGATGTGGGTTGATGTGCTAGCGAGGACGCTGGGCCCAAAGGTGGGCAAAGTGTTATGTCCTACATCGGCTAGGGAGGGGAACGAAAGATCCCTTATAAGAGTCTGAATACATCTCTCTCTCAACGCGTTTTAAAGCTGTGAGGGGGTGGTGGCCTCAAAGCAGACAATATCGAGAGCCTGGTGGCCTCAAAGCAGACAATATCGAGAGCGATGCACTGAGATGTTATAATTGGTATCAGAGCCAGGCTCGAGTCGATGCGGGTTGATGTGCCAGGGAGGACACTAGGTCCAAAAGTGAGTAGAGTGTTACCTGGGTCCAAAGGTGGGTAGAGTATTATGTCACACATCGGCTGAGAAAGGGAACGAAAGATCCCTTTAAGAGTCTGATGTTACAATTGGTATCAGGGCCAGGATGTTACAATTGGTATCAGAACTAGGCTCAGGTTGATGTTGGTTGATGTGCCAGCGAGGACGCTGGGCCCAAAGGTGGGTAGAGTGTTATGTCCCACGTCGGCTAGGGAGGGCCCTTATAAGGGTCTGGATACCTCTCCCTCTTGACGTGTTTTAAAGTCGTGAGGGGTGATGGCCCCAATATTGAAAGAAAGAAGAAAATAATGTGATTTGGAAAAAGAGCCAGTAGCCAAGTGTGATTCCCTTACCTAATACAATGTGGCTAGGAAGAAGTAGGAGAAGATGCAAGAATTCTTGAATGGTGAAGGATGCCAACATAGTGGAGAAGTAATCGAAATGCAAAGGAAGAAACAGTATTCAAAGAAAAAATGAAATTTTTTGAAAGTTTTCAAAATAAAATTAGAATGTCTATTGAGCTTGTTTCAATCCATTTTTAAATTTTGTCATAAGTATTTTTCTAGTAAAAATTATCATAAAAGATATATTATAAAATAACCTTTAAACTATTAATGTATTAATATAAAATAACCTTTCCTCTGATGTTTTTAGCATGCTTGTTATTATACGTTTTTAGCTCATCTTGCCTTTGTCCTGTCTATGATAGTGACAATAAAACCTGGTCTTTTATTTTCTGATGATAAATTAAAGTTGGAATGTTTGAATAAACATGAAGAAGTTATTATACTAAGGAAGAAATAATGTGCAAAGGAAGAATGAAAAGTTTTGAAGTTATCAGAAGATGCTATATGACAGCACGACGAGGGAAATTGAGAGGTGAGTACTGAGCCATTCAAAATGAAATTAGAATGCCGACAAAGTGGAGAAGTTAATCTAAAGGCAAAGGAAGAAAGAAACAAGATGTGAGGAAAGAATGAATTTTCTTTTTTTGAATTTGAAGTCACCTAAAGTCTGAGTAGAATTTTGGCGGAAAGAAAATCGAGCTACAAGTTAAGGGTTCGAATATAAAAACTGGGGAAGCTATTCACGATAATAGCAAGAAACAAGTAACTTGTTGTAGAATTCGAATGAAGACAAGCAAAACATGCACAATATGATACCTGAACTGTAATTGACTAAAGAAAAGGTAAGCGGCAATATTTAATTGAAAGAAAGAAGAAAAAAATGTGACTAAGAAAAGAAGCGAAGTGCGATTTCCTTACCTTACACAACGTGGCTTAGCAAAGAGTAAGAGAAGATGCAAGAATTCTTGAATGGTGGAAATCTTGAACAAGATTTATATCTGAGGGAAAGGATGAGAGAAGAATGCTAACGTAGTGGAGAAGTAATCGAAACGCAAAGATAATTTTGTAGCGGAGAAGTAATTAAAACGCAAAGATAATTTTTTATTGAATCTCACATAGAATTATCAAAATCAGTAATATATTTTTTATAGTAAAAAAAAAAATTACAGATAATATTGCATCTATGTGGTGTAAAAATGAAAATCATGTATTTCTACTTCTTAAACCGTGTGAAATTTGTATAAGAATTATAATGTACAGATCAAAACAAGCTGGCATTTATTTGAGTTTTAAATAATATTTTTTTTTCACAAATCTAAATTATAAAATCACATTACCAATTTAAATATTTAGAGGTAAAGAAATTTAAAAAAATAAATAAATATAGGCTAACCCACTAGCCCGTCATGGTTATAAGTTAGGGTAAAGGTTCAATTTTACACATGAAGTTTACCCCCGAGAGCGCCCAGCACCACGAACTTTTTTCTGGAACAAAAGTACACACGAAGTTACGTTTTGGGAGCGCCCAGCACTACGGGCGTTAGTTGACCGTTATTTTGGATGAAATTGAACAGTAACGCGGGTGAAATTACACTTTTGCCCTTAGTTTTAGGTGAAATTACCCTTTTGCCCTACGTTTTTTTTAAAAAAAAAAAACTAAAACTAAAATTACCCCCGGTGGTCCCACCACCGTCCGGCCCACCGCCGGCCGGCGGTGGTTGACGGCCGCCGGCGGTGGGGTGACCGGTGGTGGGGCCCACCGGGGGTATTTTTAGTTTTTTATTTATTTAAAACTAAGGGCAAAATGGTAATTTTCTTTTTTTACTTACCATCAGCATCCACGTCAGCGTGTCAGTCCAAATAAGCGCCACATCACGCCATGTCAGTGTTCCATCCAAGTTAACGGTCAACTAATGCCTGTGGTGCTGGGCGCTCCCAAAACGTAACTTCGTATGTACTTTTGCTCCAGAAAAAAGTTTGTGGTGCTGGGCGCTCCCGGGAGTAAACTTCATGTGTAACATTGCACATTTACCCTAAAAGTTATGTGGGTTCAGGCCCAAAAGACACTTATCAAAACGAGTCCATCTTTCACAACTCAATCTCTCAAATTATTACGGGTTGGCGGGGCGGGTCTGCATGCTTAACCCATATTAGTATATTACCGACGAGACATTCATTTCCCTTCTTAAAGATTAGAGTTTTTAAGCAACGAGTCAGATAGGACAGAAGAGTTGGAAGAATGTTTGATTCATCAACAACAGAAAGTGTGTAATTTCTTCGTCATGCTCTACTTAGCTGCTTGTGATACAATTGTAGGATGCATTTGTAGGTTGTTGTTGAAGGAACCATCTCATTCTCTCCTCTTTTATGATCACATCAATCAATATTATCAATCAACAAAAAATTGACCTTTACACAAGAATATTTACAGCTTCAAGAAAAGAAAAAAAAAAACAATAAATTTTGAGAAAAATGTTGACGGATAATATTCAGAAAGGCAACAATTAAGCACTCAACATACTTGTGACTTCAACTATAGAATAGCTTGATTAATTGTAATGGTCATTAACATAGCATAGTATTTTAAATTTTATGTCCAATTCCATGATTGATAAATTGTGAGACTTGATGAGTTAATTCCCAAGATATGATGAAATCTTTGAAAAATCATTACTTGTTTCTAGTTATACCTTTTGTGGACTATAATGAAAATTTCGTGTATTTACACTTACGTCAACTTTCTTGAAATTTTCGTCCATTTTATTATTATGGTTAAAAAATCATCAGGGAAAAAGCTTGTAGTATGCTAAAAAAATTAAAGTATGATTTTATTAAATTAGAGAAATTTTTAAAATTCAGCCAATGCAATGGCGGCTAACATTTATGTCTAGTTGTGAAAAATTTGAATCACAGCCGCATCCAACCCAGTATTTATGTGAAAATGATTTCGTGAAAAGGAAAAAACAAAAAAGTAATCGTCTAACCATGAACCTGTTTTTTAAACAATTCAAACCAATTCTTATTACTGATCTTTTACCAGTTTGGACCAGTTCATAATCAATTTAACAAGTTCTTGGCCAATTCTTCATTCCTCTTATTCTCCCTTAATTTTTGACCGTACCAAATCAAACTGGTCCAACGGGGTTTTCTTCAAGCTATATCCACATAATTTGATGTTCCACTGATTTTAGCCCCATTTTGTTGATGCATTTAAATCTCAGAAATTGCATTCTGCCAAAGCTCACATCACAAGATACAGTAGACTCTTTGTAAGACAATTTAAAAAAAGAAGAGAAAACAAAAACAAAATTCATAATCCAAACGATGTTTTCTTCTCTACCTGAAAAAAATGGTTCCCACTAGTTCTCTCCCTCTCCACATGTCTAAATTCCTCTGGTTTTGTAACCTTGATTTTTCCGTCTCTGTCTGTCCAGGTGAAAAACTTAAATCAGAACAGGAGCAGCTGGTATATCAATGGTGGTTCCTGCTTGGATTTGGCCCCACCCAATCAGACGCCAATGCTTCTCAACACGCCTACTCAGTGCAATCTTCTCCCCTTTACTGGTGCACACTGGGGAAGTCAGTTGCAACTTTGCCAAATCATTCTTCACTGCAACAACTCTAGCCCCTGATGACATTGATCCTATGTTCAACATTAGGATCTCTGCCTTGGCAAGCTTGGATACCTTTCCCTGTCTCTCAGACCCTTTTGTCCGGACACCAAGAAGCCTTCTAAGCAAAAAGAAGTTCACCTACAAGACACACCAAAGCATGAAATACAGCAATGAAACTATTCACCTACAAGACACCAAAACATGAAATACAGAAATAAAACTAAGGTTTTCAAGAAACGGAAACAACATCCAAAGTAGTTGGGTCAAATGGAACGGAATCAATTCCCCCTTCAGCAACACCTGCGATTCAAATTTTTCAACAAAATGCCTGATCCTACAACATGCTTTATCCCATTATGATCAGCAACATGGATTGTGTAACACCATTGTACTTCAATGATTCAGACTTCATATATAGGGGAAAAAAAAAAATCAAGCTGGCAAACCTTCTCTTAATTAAGCTCGACAATACTCAAATCTAATCTAGTTGTACTGATATCAATTATCAAATAATTATAGCCAATAAAAAATGTGGACAATAACAAAATTCTCTACCCCTACATGAATGAAAAGTACTAAATGTTATTACTATAGTATAAGTAGTAGGTGATAAGCAGATGAAGAATCGTCAAATATAAGATCCCATTACCAAACTACCCTGAAGAATTTCCAAACTTCAAACTCAATTTCGTTGCATGCTTGGAAAGATAAGACATAAGAAAAAAGCACCAACCTCAAGTTCAACATAAACCTCAGGCAGTGACCCAACCTCTCCAAGAACTTGCCCCACCAATCTGTCAGCACGCGTCAATGTGGGATCCATGGTTGTGCCCACACCAATTAGACCTCCAGGCACAGCAAATTGAAGCTCATTTTGTTCCGCGTATAATGAAACTATTCTAGAGTATATGGGTGTGCATCTTGTATCCCCACTCTCGTCCTTGACAATTATTCCAGGTCGAACTTCAATGATTTGGTTTACCTTCAAAACACCCTGCAAATTCATTTAGTGACACAACAATTAGTCACTCGGTGCTTGGTATCGTGATTGATCTAGTATTCTCAGGATATCAAACAATATCTGGATCAAACCAATTTTATATTTAGTAAATGATTTTCCAATTGAGTTTCTTGGAAAATTCAATGTCCCTAGCAAATTAGTTACCCAAAAATAGGGTAAATTATTCCCAAATATTTCATTGAATATTAGATTTTCCATCCTATTAGGAAATTATACTTTCTTACTTATTGAAAACTCTGGCCAGACCAAACACTCCCTGCGAAAATAAGATTTGGGTTTATGCACATGGTATATTAAAAATCTCCACAATAAACACCCTCAAGGTTTTTGTAAGAAAAGAAGAAAACAGGGGCAAACAAAAGTTTAGATGTTTAACTAAGTTTCACAAAAAAAAAGGATGTGCTGCTAATTATCAATTCATGTGTGTGTGTGATATTCTCATTAAACTACAGTGCCGTTGGCCAAAAAAAATAAATAAATAAATAAACTATAGTGCCCCTTGGCTCTCCAACCTCATCCTTATATTTCACATATAAAAAAAAATCCCTTTGCATGTATATTCAGTCCCATCATTTTGTAAAGGTAATTAAAAAACATGTTCATGCAGTATCATTCATGTGAAATACTACCTCTGGTCTTTAATATAAGATAAGTAATGCATAAGGACCAGAAGTAGCATTAAAGTAGACTGAAAAGTTTTGAAAACTATATGGCATTATACATGCATTAAGGAAAGCATCATTCTGAACTTAATTGGTAGATAAAGCCTCCGTTTAAAAAAATAATAATATTAACGCTCAAGAAGCATTGATGTATATTGATGGCCAAAAGGACTTACCCTGAGTATGCTTCCACCAGCTACACCTCCTTTAATTTCATCAACTTCAAACCCAGGCTTATTGACATCAAAAGATCGGATTACAATCATATTAGGTGGAGAGACAAAGTTCCTTTCAGGGACAGGGATCTTTTTCACAAGATACTCACAAACAACATCTATATTATACTTTAACTGGGCTGAAATTGGGACTACAGGTGCACCGTCAGCAACAGTTCCCTGCATAGAAAATAGGGACAGAAGAGTAAGCTAAAGAAAAATACAAGTTTTGGAACATCAATATAGAAAAATCAGTTAATAAAAAGTTACTTGTATAAACTTCTGAATCGCTTCATGCTGATTGATAGCCACATTTTCTTGAATCAGATCAACCTTATTCTGAAGAATTATTATGTGTTGCAAACGCATAATTTCCACAGCAGCCAGATGCTCAGAGGTTTGTGGTTGTGGACAACTCTCATTTGCAGCAATAAGTAATAAAGCTCCATCCATAATTGCAGCTCCATTGAGCATGGTAGCCATAAGAATATCATGGCCCTGTAGAAATTGGAAATAAAAAAACAAAAATTATATAGATAAAATATCAAGCAGCCACCATGGGGAGAGAGGTTCCTGATTTTGCAAGGAACTTAGTATACCATGATATATTGAAGAACTGATCCCCAACTTTAGAAGTTGATAAGCAGGGTTTAGACCCTTCATCATCAAAGTAAATAAATAAAATCAGGCAGCTACAATATATTTGATGAGTGCTCATTATTTGAACCATATCTTTATGTGAAAGAGTATGGCCTCGTGCAGTAATATTGTAGCCTCTGAAGCTGTGTATTGATAGCAAAAGCTACAAATTTATGTTTCGTTTTCAGGATATTATTCAAATGCTTTTTAAATACTGAGTCCTATTTTGAGAAAAGAGGGGATCTTTTACAGAGCCACACTTTCTTGACTTGAACACTAAATTATATTTAACTCCTCTAACTTAGTTTCAGACAGCTATCATTTCTTGATCTAATCTGTATCAAATTTTCATTACATGCAATACTTTTAAAACCATTACCGCAAACCATTTTACAGGAATAAATAAAAGTCAAAGGATATAAAAAACATAAAACCCCGAAGTTAATGAAATTATGACATTAAATAAGCCATATATAAATATGCAGTTTACCGGGCAATCGACAAAAGAAACATGTCTCAACAATTTCATCCTACAGTTTTCATATCCTGGCACGTCACACATAGGACTGTCTTCTTTTCCACTTCCATATGCCCTGAAAATCCAATTTAAACACAACATTGAAAGCCAGAAATCAACTTGAGTATATAAACACTTGCAAAATATATACCCACTTGTAGCACATGGGCCTGGGACACCGTTCATCTTCACACTTGTATATCTTTGCATTTGCATATCCAAGCTTGATCGTAATGTTACGTTCCAACTCATTTTTAAATCGAACAGTCTGCATATTCATGGGAAACCAGAAGCAAAACCTGATTAAAATATGCATCCAAAGTGTGGGACATACATAAAAGTAAAACAGTCTGACACAATCACATAGTGATTTGTTGTTTAAGAATTCAAGATGCGTGAATGAAAAAAAATGGTATAAAAAAATTATATTTATATCAAGACAGTAGTCACTGAAAATATTATCAAGACAACTAACTACAAGGATAGGAAAACCATATTTTTGGAGGGGAGTGAACCTAATCACACAGTAAATCCTTGGCTAGCTATTGTCATGAATGATATAAGACCAAAAATCAACTACAAATTTGTCAGGAACTCATTCTATCCTCTAGTCTCCTAATTGCAATGTTTCGGCAAGAGCCAAAAGGACTTCCAACATACCGTTGCTTTATTTTTCTCCAAGCATGTCTCTATGACATTTATCAATAAGGAGAGAAAGGAGTAACAGAATGCAAAATGATGCAACTGCCAAACAAAATTTTTTCCCCATGTCCTTTATGGACTAAGCAAAATGGTAAATAAGAAATCATATGACAGATAATTCAAGACATCACTTGCAAACATGAATTAAAAGTATTGTATATAGAGCATTTCTTCTAATGCACCACCCTCAAAACTAAACAAAAATATAAAATGGACAAAAGGAATACCTGAACACCTGATATTGCTTTAACAACTGTTGACTTGCCATGAGCCACATGGCCTATGGTACCTACCAGGACATAATTACAATTTCATTCATCAGGTGTCAAAAGTTGGGGATATAAAGTGGTCCCCCTTAATTAATGTGTTCAATAACAGTGAATACAGTTATATATTTATTTTGGTTCCCTCAAGACTGACAAATATTATGTAAATGAACAGATTTGGAAAAATAAAAATACCAATATTAATGGTAGCCTGCCGAGATATGACTTCTGGAGAAAGTGGATGCAATTTTGTTACATCCAGTTTACTCAGATCCTGTTCCATCAAACCTTTCCGTGACATTTTTAATGCTTCCAATGGAAACTTCTGTAAAATAATGTAATCAATTTTGTCATTAGATAATTTGGGTACTTTCAAGAGAATCTTCTAAATGTGAATATACAACTAAAACCTAAATCTCTCAGCAATAAACCATAATCCAGTAAATTACTTATTCCAATTCATTATTTTCCTTCAAAAGTATATGCATTATTGTCTACAAGGTCTCATAATCAGGCAACAATTGATTATTCAAAATAATGAATCAATTCATCATCCAAGTTTCACAGTAGCACATGTTAAATATCCCTGAGAAACAATGTAATCGTTAATTAATTTCAACTTCTGATGAAATCATTATTTAATCAGGAGGTAGACATCCCAGAACTATTACAAGCACTTGAGAAATAAGATTCCTGATTGAACAATTTATTGGCAAACTTCCAGAAACTTATTTCATCTTCCTCATCCGATCACACAAGGTCCATACGCATTCTCCATCATTCTGATCCTTTGAAAACCCCTAGTGTGAGGTGAACATAACTGGATCCATAAACTGAATTTTGTCTTGAAAGGGTCTCATTTAGGAAAAGTACAGGAAGCACAGAAATGGATCTTCTCATTTTGAGAAGGGAAAATGACCCTCATGTTGGCCATCTTCAACATTGATATCATCAGATGCTCTAACAAATGCAACATCAAAATAAACAAAAGGCGCCCATGTCACATTGTTTTCAATGGTTTCCCATTTATCCACCCCGATCCTCTGAAGAAATTGGAGGCGTGCACAGGGGGATTGGTTTACACGGCAAAGAAGACAATGAGAAGCATGCCTTCTTATGACATGCAACATGAAAAACCATTTGTCAGACTCTTCTTCCTCAATCATTTCCTGCACTCTCAGATTTTCCGTCACCATTGTTCTTTTTCTTTAAATTGTGAAATTTTGAGAAATGTGACACCCATTTTCCAATCTCCAGAACCACAATTGCCAAATCAAGGAGACGCACAGGTTTATCTCCTTGACTGAACAAGATAAATTAATGATAACGATTATATATAATTTCACAGCATAAGCACCATGTTATGAGAAGAGGGACACCATTTCTAGTACAATTTGCTTATAGTTTCTTTAATGGTTGTCCCTAGTTTTGAATGCTTGCAATCTTAGGTGTCTATTTTCTAAATTTACAGCAATTTAAGTATGGCAATTACCAATCATTGGGTTAACATTTTGAAGCAGGCAACAAATTATGTTGTATCACTTACAGGGAAACCCCTATATGCACAATCAAAGGTTTGTTTGAGGTAACTAACTGTTTTGGATCACTTGTGAGTTGTGACCTCTCATCTCAGTCCTAATTCTATCTACAAAAGCTAGTTCATGAGGATAGTTGGGTAAACTTTCACCATGGGGTCTCAAACTAATTTTGGAAGATTGAATTTCTGAAAATGGAATTTAGTTATTTTAGCCTTTAGGGTGACAAACAAAGAGCATATAATATTGGCATCTTACCAAACTAAGAGCAAAAACCAGCTGGTCCTCAAACTCAGAGCTTGACCAAGTTTAATGGCCGCAAGAGCTCAGGAGATCTGAGATTTTTAACTTGTGGAGCTTGCGATAGAGGGGATACAAAAATGCCGTGCTCTAGAGTCTAGAGTGTACTAGGGGACTTTTTTTTGGGCTATACATGCTTTCTTTGAATGGCATTTTTAGAATCAATAGATTACTTGAACAGTAGAGATGGGGCCAGCATGAGAGTCATTTTCCCCTCAAAATGAGAGGTTTCATTCTCCAGGAAGCACATGCAGATTGGAAATGTCACCGAAAAAGATCAACAGAAAGTAAGCAATAAGTAGTGTATCACAAAAAAAAAAGTATGCATTAAGTGAAAACCATAAATTGGAAGCGATTCAGGGATTTGGCAATATCTATTCTTCAAAATATCAACAATCAGATCACACCACACGAGAGATTATCTAATGCACCTTAATCATTCAACACTTGTATATACATTTAAAATGCTGTGTCAACAATTAAGTACATAACGATTAGGCAAAAAGCCCCCGGAGAGCACCTGGAGATGCTAATGGTAACAGAGGTCAGGGCAAAATACATTACACCGGATAAACGAAAATAAATTAGAAGTAGGTGAAGATAAACCAATTGTACAACCAGTAAACTTGACTAGGAAAGAAGAAGAGAACATTTTAGAATCAACACGGCCGAAGTGTGATAAACAAATACAATACCTAATAGAAGCTTCAGCTTGTCGTTAGTAATATCGATGACAGACGCAGCTAACAGCGACACCTGGAACGGTGGTTCGAAATTGGAAAAAGTGGAGGCAGCCGGAGCAGCGGCTAGAACGAGAGGTAGAAAGAAATTGGAAGCGAAGACGGTAACTCAGCAACGCGTGAAGCTTACGCTAAAGGGAAGGCGAAGGCAATACCCTAAACTGACAGTTGAGAAAAATAAAAAGAAAAACAATTGCCTTTTTCATTGTTTCCTAAAGCTAGAAATTAGAAAGGGTTAAGGTGTAAAAAATACACATGTGCTTTTCTATGAGGAGCACCCAGTATCAAATACTTTTATTAGGTGTAAAAGTATACACGTGTTTATAAATTAGGTGCAAAAATACCGTTTGACCGTTAAGTTTGACTTTGACCGTTAGGTTTGACTTTTTTTGCTGACTGGACGATGACGTAGCATTTCAAATGTGCAAAAATCCACATGTGGTTTATCAAGAAGAGCGCTCAACACCAATTTTTTTTTTAATTTAATAATTTTATTTTTATTATCCTGAAAGTACTTTTTATCATTCAGTACCATGAAATACTTTTTTCAGTATCAGTCAGTATCCTTTTAGTACCGGTCAATACCTGAAATATTTTTTCAAGATCTTGAAATAACTTTTCAAGATTATGAAGTATTTTTTTGTACCAATCAGTATCCTGAAAGTATTTAGTACCAATTAGTAGCCTGAAATATTTTTTTCAGAATCAGTCAATATCCTTTTAGTACCGGTCAATACCTGAAATATTTTTTTCAGTATCAGTCAGTATATTTCACGTATTGACCGGTACTAAAAGGATACTGACTAATACTGAAAAAAATATTTCAGGTACTGAATGGTACTAAAAAGTACTTTCAGGATACCGACTACAAAAAAATACTTCATAATCTTGAAAAGTTATTTTAGGATCTTGAAAAATATTTCGTATTGATCGTACTAAAAGGATATCGACTGATACTTGAAAAATATTTCAGGGTACTAACTGGTACTAAAAAATACTTTTAAGATACTGACTGGTACAAAAAAAATACTTCATAATCTTGAAAAGTTGTTTCAGGATCTTGAAAAAATATTTCAGGTATTGACCGGAACTGAAAGGATACTGACTGATACTGAAAAAAATATTTCAGGGTACTGACGGATAAAAAGTAATTTCAGGATAATAAAAATAAAATTATTAAATTAAAAAAAAATTGGTGTTGGGCGCTCTTCTTGATAAACCACATGTGTATTTTTGCACCTTTGAAATGCCACGTCATCGTCCAGTCAGCAAAAAAAGTCAAATTTAACTATTAAACGGTATTTTTGCATCTAATTTGTAACCACGTGTGTACTTTTGCACCAAAAAAAAGCATTTGCTATTGGGTGCTCCTCAGAGAAAAGCACATGTGTATTTTTGCACCTTAACCCAATTAGAAATTAGGGCGGACCTTAAAATGTGAGGGGCCTAAAAAGATCGGCCTCTTTAGGTTCAGGATAAAAAAATATATATATACATTTTTTTTAAGGCACGGCTGATAAGCATGAGGAAACAAAAATTGGAGACTATTTTTCTAAATTTAACTATTTTTTATGTTTTTTTTTAAAGAAATATAATTAGTTAGTTACAATAATTATAATTCTAATTTATCAAATAAATTTTGTCAATATTAAGCTCTAAACAACACTCATCATGCAAATAACAAATACAGTCAATAATTCATAATCAAAAATAAAATATTATTCACCAATAACTCACACAAAGTATAAGAAGCTTCCCATTAAACAATATGAGTATGATGACTATCATTTTCATCTTCTTCACCACCATCATCAATTCCAGCCCATCAATAAAGCTTGGTAGGTCAAAAGGGAAGGGTTTGAGGACAAATCAACTATGAGGAACTTTCAAAAAAGCTTGGAAGGCTGGAGGGACAGCCCTCGACTATCAGCGCCTCGGCGGAGTGGCGGACTTTGTGAGCTGAAGTAATGAAGCACTAATGTTTTGATGGAGTGAATCCTTGATGCATTGATGCCTGACTGTGTGTATGTGAGGCTGAGATAGCAAGAGAGGTGTGAAGCAAATCACAGAAATGAGTGAGACTATGAGAGTGACTAAGTGAGTGAGTACTAGGCAACAGGGTAAGCAAGTAACTTCCTTCACGATCAGATTCGGTTTGCAGGGCAAGTGGGCAACTGCCAACTGGGTAAGTTAAAAAAAAAAATAACGGGCCTATGAGGGCCGATCCGACGCCCTACAGGGTTGGTCGTTTTAAGCCTTCGGCATTACAGGGCTAGCCCTTTTAGCTCTGACTTCATTTGAAGGCTCTATTTTATAAACTCGGCCCTTGAAGGGCCAAGGCTTAAATGGGCAGCCTGATTTCCTGGCCCTATTGTTTCCTCTCAATAAATGAATAAGATGCTATAATAAATTTAAAAATAAAAACTCCCTTTTCATTTGTTTATGCAACGTTGTTGAAAAAAATAATAATCATGTTATCATTTTATAAATATAATATTTGTGGATGGAGAAATTCTTGTGTGAATATGGTTTGCCACTTTATTTTTGGTCGAACCAATTAAAATACAAGATTCATTTAACATTAATTATAGTTGGCTGCTCATATATTTCATAATTTTATTCTATTAAAAAATGAATCCCTTAATTAAGATTTCACAAATATGAAAATTGAATATTGTAAAATCTTTTAATTTTATTAATATCTCAGCTAATATTTAGAAGGTGCAAAATCAGCTTATTAATTATTATATTTTAATTTGTTAAACCACAAATGACGTGACAAACCCGTTTGTAAAAGAATTTCTCTTGTGGATGTCCATATCCTCATCATTTCCAATTTATAACATCATAATATATTTCTAAATTTAAACGTAGACAAGATTAAGAATCATACCCAAAATAATCTGGCCATATATTGTTTTCTCTTGGACAAATAAAATTCATTTGAAGATGTATTTATACTGGATATGCGAGGTTCTTTAATTTTTTTCTTATTATACATAAATTTGATTTCTTGGGCAATAATCAGATATCGGACGAATCATTAATTGAATCATGGTTATTAAAACCATACAGGAAAAGGCCAATTCGACCACTTAAGTGAAGGATGGAATATCACCATGGGATGAATTGAGTGATATAAAACTTTTTGCGATTATCCCCAGAAACAATCAGTAAAACAGAGTAGAGAGAAGAAAGATAAAAGACACAATAAATTTATACTAGTTCGGTCTAAATCCTTGACCTATGTCCAGTTCCCAGACGCTCTGGGTTTTTTTTCACTGACTATCTTAAATGATTACTCACTTTGTAACTCTTGAGTAATCCTCTCTCTAGGATTCACTCCCCTTACAAGTTGTAATCAATACGCTCACTCTCAATGTCCCTCTAGCTTGAGTTTCTTACAAAAATATTGATCAGAAAATTAACTCTCTTACAGAGTAGATTAAGAAACACTGAATTTCAGATATCCGAAGATATTACACCGTAGATGAATGAAACAGTATTCACAATAAATTCTTTTGAGCATAAATGTTTTGGTGGTTGAATCGAATTAAATGCTTCTGCTTATATTTGGTGAAGGCAATTAATAACCATTGAGAAGCTTCAATGAAACCGTTGTGAGTAATGAATATAGCCATTAAACTATTGGTGTTCGTCCGTTACTCACACGCTTCGATTCTGAGAATAATCGCCACTATTCTGCCTCTTGTTATTCCTTCATTCCTTTTGCCCGTTGTGATTTAGCATTTTATGTGGAATGAGAATAGCAGGGATTGCTCTATGGTTGATAAAGAATGCTTATGGGATTACGTCTCATTTTCTGCAATAGCATTTAATGGTTCTAACATATTCAATATTTTATGAGACTTGTGTGTTAATCATCCTCATAATCATCTAAAACTCATTAATATACTGATTAAAGATAGTTAGGAATAATAATGAGTGATAATAATAAGATATGAAATCACAATCAATGATTTTAACTTTACGAACACGGTGATTAACAGAAGTTGAAAAACCAACTCAGTTAATCACTAACTGACTCGAGTTGGTCATTCCACACTTGAGTCACAAGTGTTATCTTCTAAAAAGACTTGTTTGAAAATAGAAGTTAAAATGAGAAGATAACTCTCTGTAAGAACTTAACTCGAGTTTAAAACGTTCACTTCAAGTTGGTCACTCAAGTCATATATATTTAACTCGAGTCAATATGATTTTCACAAATGTCTTCGAGTTAAGCTTGAAAATGATTTGAACAAGAAAGGACACTTGAGTCATTAAGTGATGACTCTAACGGATGACTCGAGTCATTAATCTCTTAACTCAAGTTGTCAAAAATATGTTCACAATTGATTTGAGAATATTTTTTAAGGAGACACTCGAGTCACTCAAAATAAACTTGAGGCAATATTTTGACTGTTAAAAATATTTGAATGTGGGACTTAGGATTTTGAAAAGATGCACAAGGTCAACTCGAGTCTAACAATGTTAACTCGAGTTGATGCTTTTTATTGAAAGCATTTCACAAAGACATAACTCGAGTCACTTAAGCATAACTTGAGTCAGTCAAGAATCAAGACTCATTTTGATTGAAGTTACAAAACACTTGACTCGAGTTGTTTAAACCTTAACTTGAGTCAGTTTTGACAAATATATTAAATCACTTACTGATTCAAGATTTGATCAAGATAAAGTATTTTCACTTGAATCATTAAGTGTATTTCATTTAAAATTATATGTTATCATCAAAACAAACATAGAGAGCTAACTTAAGTAGTGAACCGGTCGCCTAATTTGTTCGGTCCAACCAGTTCAATATTATTCAAAATTTCCCGACTTCAAAAATTTATATATAATTCTACATATTTTCAAAAATTATAAATTAAGACTCTATGGAAAGCTTGAGATGTCTTATTTCCAATGTAAAAAGAATCATTGAAAAATATTATCATTTGATACTTGAAATTTTTTCAAAAAATATTATTATTCAAGTTTACTTCTTCACCATCTAGCCCTAGGTTAGCTCCGATTTTTCTCCGATCTAACCCACAAACCTTTGACCCACTACCCAGATTGGTTCAGCAACCTGTTGAGGTTTAATAACCTTAATTTGATACATATGTATATACAAACAATATAATTTTGCCAAATCGTAAATGCATATAAATAATCGCTTTTATTGGATGAATGAATGAAAATGCACCTTATTCCTTTAATCAACGATATAACACAAAGTATTCATTTAAAAAAAAAAACCAAATATGTATCATATATAAAACACTAATCTCCAAAAAATTAACGAAAATAAATTAAATATTTGAAGTAGCAAACCGATGCACCTTATATAATTAGTGAATATTTTAAGATATGATAAAAATATTCATTCAAAGTTAATTGAATGTCTCAAAAGATAAAATGATATAGAAAATAAACATTTAATCCCCCCCCCCCAAAAAAAAGAACTACGACAAAATTGTAAAGCATAAAATTGATTGCTATCTGGATAAATTCAAAATTATTTTGATAAATCAATAATAAATATTACTAAATAAATAAACATTAAAATAATTGGCAAAAAACAGTGAAATTAATTCTCTTATAATGAACACACAATTACGATAAATATAAATTTAGATTCTGCTGGATCCCGACAAGTCGAAAACGACGATACATAAACACATCCCTTCAAAATATATGTACAATTTATGTATTCATATGAAAGATGGTTTTAATATGGTTGCTGATGCATTAGCCAAAATGGGAATTAACAACTCCGCTATCTTGGGTGACTGTCCTTTGCACATGAGGAATTGAGTGGACCAAGAGTTTTTGGGATTTACTTCCCCTTCTTTTTAATTTTACTGTTATTGTAACTCTGGCTTTTTAGCCTTCTATTATATTAAAAAATAATAATAATACTTGTAGTAACCTTGTTAAAAATCGTTCCATGAGAAAACATTTTTTGAGAAAATTTGTGTTTATATTAAGGGGTTTAAACTTCTCATGTTGTATGAGAAGAAGAAGATTCCTACACACACATGAAATGGTGGGATCGGACCCCCCCCCACACACACACACACATATATATATATATGTGTGTGTGTGGGTCTCACCATTTCATATGTATGTAATATGAGAATACACTTCTCCTAAAACATGAGAAGTATTTTTCCCTTATATTAAAACCGTTAGTGTATTCAGTTTACTTTGACATTATAATAAATGTCAATATCTATATATATCACCCTTTTTTAACTATCATAAGTATTCATCGTTCTATTTTATAAGTCAATATTCATATTTTATATTCATAAATTATTATTCAGCCCCCATGATTCAAGGAATTATCATAATAATAATTTAGCCCATAAATCAACTAGTTATCATAATCATAATTCAAACTAAAGCTACAAGAAGCTTAATTTCTAAGAAATATAGTTGGCCCCATAATTATAAGGGTTTATCGTTTGTCATGTCACTTGACATAAGGTTATGTCAAGTGAGCCCAAAACTACGTCGTTTTGGGAGTTAAGAGAATTAATGAATGGTGTTTTTGTATTTTTGTTTTAGTATTTATTATATGAATTTTACCAAAAGATCCTTCATTAATTCCCCTGACCCCAAAACTACGTCGTTTTGAGAGTTCATTAATTCTTCTAACCTCAAAACGACGTAGTTTTGGAGTGACTTGACATAACCTTATGTCAAGTGACATGACAAACGATAACCCCTAATTATAATAATGCTTATATATATATATTATTGTCGCCAATGTACTCCGTGGAGTGTTCTTGGTTCTTCATTGTTAGTGATCTCATTTCTTCATCCCTGATATCATAGCACATCAACCTTATGAACTCATATATATAAGGGATATGAATGACTGCAAGGATAGATGGGTTATCGTCGCTTGGGTTATCAGAAAGTGGATAATGCCTTAAAAAAATATCACCTTTTGATGAAAAGTTAGCGGCTACACTTACATCAATCATTTCTTTTTTCCTTTTGTTTGACCTTTTGTCCCTAGCAGTATATTAATTTTTAATTAATTTTTTTTTCTATATTTCTCCATACTTATGTAACATCCCGACTTTTCACAAGCAGCATAATTTTTTTTTTAAAAAAAACATCATTTCAAAATGATCAGAGTAGTGCATCGGAGCGATTGAGTAACTGATATATATATTAAAATACCCATGGTAGCATGTCTTGCTGTTTAAACAGCGGTACAAGAGTGTTTCAAAAGTATAACAGAAAGAGGTCCTCAGTCGCTACTCCTAAGCGTGTTGCTTGTCCTTCTCCTCGATCCTCGGTCCTCCCGAACCTGACGCTATGTTAAGAGCTGAGATCCAATTTACCACATTGGATCTCAGGTAACAATTAACCTCATGTTTATATACAACATATATGTACGACAGACATTCAAATATCTTGGCAACATTTACTATGATCAGACATAGGGAATACATAATCGATATGTATGGCAATAACAATACAATCGGATGTAGGGTTAAAGCACAATGAGGAATGTACATAATCGATATGCACGGCCGAAACAATACAATCGGATGTAAGGTTAAGGCATAATGGATAGTGATACGATCGGATGTATGACATGACAGAGAATAATACAATCGGATGTATAATGAGACAACGATACGATCGAAGTATGCACAATAGTACAATCGTAGTACGAGACAAAAGTACAATCGAGTACACACATGATAGAGGAAACACACATATTCATACAATAACCATCGAGTTAGTGTTACGACGCGAACGTACCTTCGTTGACGGATTACGATATTTCTAGCACGTTTACGGAAAATCGTGAAATCTCCAACAACGGCTCGTCGGGCAGCGTAACGGCAGCAAATTAGGATTTCTGACGTCCTATAAGAGTAATATCACTTCCATTAGTGATTTGATACAATAACTGGCATTTTAGGTAAAAATTACCGCCGTGACAACAAATCGTACCTCAGCCGCTAGTTTTACGCCCCGCCTCTCGGCCAAAGGCAACCAGCTCACTGGCCATGTCGGGGTAAGAGCCAATGCTTCGTCACAGATCACACTGTGAGAACCCCCGATCATGGTTAACTTAACTAGCTCTGATACCAAATGTAACATCCCGACTTTTCACAAGCAGTATAAATTTTTTTTTTCTAAACATCATTTCAAAATGATCAAGTAGTGCACCGGAGCGATTGAGTATCTGATATATATATTAAAATATTAAACTTAACTTAACAACTAAGTTTCTTATTTCTTATTCTATTATATTTTTTTTTTCGTTTTTTTTTTCTCTTTTATTTTCTGCCCTTTTTTTTTAATTAATTATTTAATTAATTATTTAATTAATTAAATAATTATTTTTACATAATTCCTCACAACATTTTCCTATTGGTCAATTCTTGCATTTAGGCTTAAAAATACCTAAACTCATCCTTTTTCCTTCAAATTTTCCAATTAATTAGTAAATATACTTTTACTAATTTTCAACCACTTTCCACTAATTTTGAGCTTCCCATAATTATTACTGAATTTTCCTTCGTTTATGCTTAAGTAATTAGCCAATAATTACCTAATTACTTTCTTATCAATAGTTGATAATTTTCTTAATTAGCATGCCTCATTACCTCATAACTTTTGTATTGACATCTTTGTTTTCATATCTCTGCATTATCTTAGCATTTACGGGGTATTACGGTCATTTCAATACTTTTGGGTATTCTTATACAATTTCTCCAAGTTTACAATTTAAATTACCTCAATTAGAGATAATCTACTCTCTCAATTTAAATAATTATTTCTCTGCCTTTTAAGATTTTTCACCATTTTCCTAAGTCATTTACCCTTCCCAGGGGTATTTTGGTCATTTTGGCACTTTGGCCCTTAAATTCCCTAATTCAAATTTCGGGGTATTACAACTTAACTGTAGAAATGAGAGTTTGGAATTTTCCCCAAAATAATTAGAACATTGTGTTGGAAGAAAATGATCATTAAGTTTAGAGTTAAGTGCAGCAATATCAAATACTTTTCTAGTAGTTTGGGCATTTTGCAATTTTCTTAATTATGAGGGAGATTTTTTTTTGCAATGATTTATATATATACTTATTAGAATTAACAATAAGAAAATGATATAGTTGATAGTAGCGCATATTGTGATTGAGTACTTGATTATATATATATATTGGTGTGTTTGTTGTTTCATTTATTTCTTGGGTCTTTTTTTCCAGCCCTCCGAAATATAAACTCATGCCTCAAGCTCCTTGATGACATTGATTTCAATAGAAAAATTCAAAAAAAAAAAAAAAGATGACCTTCTAATAGTTTAGTTGTCAGGATCTTCAACCACTCGTTCAAAGAGAAAGAAGAGAGACAACACTCAATTGACTGATTGACTACACTTCCATTGGTTGGTAATGTGGATGTAGAATTGCCTGATATGTCCACCTCTACCTTTCAAATGCGTCATTTTGGAATGTGTTGTTTTGAGTTTTTGAATGTTTCATTTTAGCAGTCTAGGTTTTAAATCTACTTTACTTTTAATTGGACTATATAGTGTGATATCTGCCTTTTGGACCTGGCCATTTAAGTTGGATTTAATAATTCTTTGTCATTTATGAATATCCTTTGTTAGAATATATACATTGAGCTATCGTTAGTTATATTATATTGATGAATAATTCTTCTTTTAGTTGAAGCTGTATTGATTAATAATTCCAAGTGTATACCATATGTTAATTAAAATGCAATTATGTGAATATTTAATGAAAATGGATTTGAGTTAAACACGAGGAGGCTACGTGGGGCATTGTTCTTGATTTGGGAAATGAGAAATTGGATGCTTTATACAAAAGGGAAGAATCACCAAAATCATTAAAAAAAAAATTAATGTTGTTCTGGTGTAGATCACACAAGTGTCTAGCTTCAGTGGACTAGTGAGTAGTTTATGTTGGATCAAAGGATTCCCAATGGTAGCTATTAGGGAAGTACTGAAAGGAATGTCAAGGTATTCTCGCAGATCTATATGGAAGACACCAGCGAGAATGGGAGATCACTGAGCTACACAGGAATGGCGTTTCACCTAGAGGGGTGGGGTGTGTGCTCAGTGTAATAGTATTGTAAAAGATAATGAATAGGAATCGTGCATCTTATGGGTAATCTCCTATTTATAGAGATTACCTAGGGTTTTCCTCTTCTAGTGGTGTATCCGCTCCTCAGGCACAACGCGTTGCGCCCCCATGTCCTGCAAGTGCCTGCTCCACTACCTGTACTATTCAGGACTATAGGCATGATTGTTGGATGATTAGCGTTTTATTTGATTATGGAGGAATTCCATCATAAAGTGCCCTTATTGGGCCGCACATTTGCCGACCTATTATATGAGTCCATAACAAATGTAAATACAAAAGATATAACCACAATCAAAATGTTACAGTTAGCACTTCATGGGGAAAAAATAAAGAGAGGGCATAAATTTTCTATATAATTAAGTAAATTATCAATATGGGGGGGGGGGGGGGTTATGAATTATAATTGCTTAATCTAATCTAATATGGAAAAACATAAATAAAGGAAATAAGAAAATATTAGAAAATAATCATCTATAAATTATAATGTCAGATGATGATGTCACTATTTCCAAATCAAATCAATATCCATAGTTTGTATCATCAATAGTAAAGGAAGTTCAAGAAATAATGAAATCATTTTCAAATATGATTACTTAGTTAATCAATTATGAATATTTTTTTTTTCAAAAAAAAAAAAGAAATTAGGAAACAATCATCCCTAATGTGGGACGATGATGTCACTATTTCTAAATTAAATTATCAAATCAATCATTTGCATCAATAATAAATGAAATTCAAGAAATAATATGATTACTCAATTATATTGATCAATTTTGAAGAAATAAAAAAAAAAAAGATTATAAAATAATCACTAAGAAATTATATTTATTGATTAATAGATCCAAATTGAATTTCCAGGTATTAATTATGTTTTTTGGCCAAAAAAAGCTATAATTTTGAATTATGATAACTCTTTGATTTATAGACATAATTTTAAATTATGTTAATTCCTTGATTTATGTCAGAAAACCAAACACTGATTTATAAGCAATATATTTGGGATTTTTTGGTATAAAAATATACCTCATTCAACATAGAATATTATAAAATAATTACATGATTTATTATGATTACAAATAAATATTGCTTGTTGTGTATAAAATAAAAAAAAAATTGTCCAACCATAAAGACTAAAATATATAATAAATATCACATACCTCATAAAGTAATGCATTGAAACCATAAACTGTGCTTCTACGCACAGATAGAAATACTTGTTACAAGAGTGGCGATATAAAAAAATCTCTTCTCATATTAACCTACAAGTGCCTTAAGGTCTTTTTATATTATTAATCATTTTTAATTATTTTATTTTTATCTAAAAAGAAGAAGAAGAAGCTGAGCCTCCTTTGTTTGGAGGATGATCTCCGATCCTCTTGAAAATCGAGGAAGCTCCATTGATCGCACCACTAAGGCTAGACAGAAGTCAATAGTCACTCCCATCAATGGACCTAATAGCAACAAAATCAGGGACCTCAGCAGAGGAAGGGTTTTCTGGGATTGAAAGTGATTAAATGGTATTAGTGTATATAATTGGTTAAATATGTGTAACTGATTTCTATTAGATTGAAAGTTCCAGATTGTAATTTGTTATTATTGAAAGTGTATGTATCATTTACTTTAGTCTATATAAGGACTCTGTACAGTTCCATTTTACTTGAATAAAATCATTTCATTTTTCATTTTTCTCTTCTTCCTAAAACTCAATATGGCATTAGAGCGGAATAGTCTTTGACATCTTGTTTTCTTCTCAAATTTTTTCATAGATTTCTTGAGATTTCTTGTCTCTTTCTCTGAATTTTTTTTTTCCTTCACGTGATTCCCGTAGAGTGACCTTACTGTTTGACCAGTGCTTTCTCTGCTAACTTAGTTTTCGAGTTACTTTCCCCTTTTCTCTTGGTTCAGTCCAACTTGCTTTACCCTTTTTCCTCTCCGTTTTAGGTTTTCTTTAATGGCTACATCTTCTTCTTCCGCTGCGACTACCGATACTCTTCCTTCGTCGATGTCCTCTGATTCGATTCAGTCCATTGCCAATCCTTATTACTTACATCCGAATGAAAATCCGTCTTTGATTCTTGTTTCACTGATCCTTATCGGCCCTAACTACCATTCTTGGGCACGCGACTATGAAAATGGCGTTGATGTCTAAGAACAAGATGCGTTTCATCGATCGGTTGACTCCGGTACCACAACCATCGGAACCATTATATCCGGCGTGGGAGTGTTGCAATATGATGGTTTTGTCTTGGCTCACTCGTTCGATTTCTTCTTCAATCGGACAGAGTGTATTATGGATTGATCGTGCGTGTGACGTTTGGGATGATCTTCATGCTCGCTTTTCTCATAACGATGTGCTCCGTCTTGCTGATCTATTGGAGGAAATTCAAGGTTTGCGACAGGGTGATCAAACTGTAAGTGATTATTTCACGCGTTTAAAGATTCTGTGGGATGAGTTCCTTACCTTTCGTCTGATTGTAGCCTGTTCTTGTAATCCTAGCTGCTCGTGTGGTGTTCTTGATATATATAAGAAGAATCAGGATCAGGATAATGTAATCCGTTTTTTGAAAGGCTTGAGTGATCGGTTTTCTTCTGTGAGGTCTCAAATCATGCTAATCGACCCTTTGCCTTCAATCAATCGGGTATTTGCTTTGGTTCAACAACAAGAGAGAGAGCTCGGGTTTCCTGTTGTAGAGGCTACTGTGTTGCTTGCTAAGTCCTCTGGCACTTGTCCGTCTACCCCTGGTAATCCTAAACCAAATTACTCTGGCTCGGTCAAGCAGTGCACCTTTTGTGGAAAGTACAAACACACCGAAGCTACATGCTATAAGAAGCATGGTTTTCCACCAGGCTTCAAATTCAGGAATTCCACTAATGTTGTTTCTACTGAACCACCTCTCAGTCAGAGTACTATTGAGCCACCTCGAGTTTCTAATTCTTCATACAGCTTTACACCTGAACAGTATCACAAACTCATTGCTCTAGTTCAAGCTGGTAGTGATTCTCCTACATCCTCTGTTTCTGTAAACAAAGTTTCCACCAATGGTATATCTCTTATCTGTTCCTATTCTAAATTTTCTGACTCTTGGATCATAGATTCAGGAGCTACTGATCATATTTGTTCTAATATTTCCTTATTTCATTCTTATAAGCAAATTCATCCAATTTCTGTCAATCTGCCTGATGGTACGCGTGTACTGGCTTTATATAGTGGCACTATTCAGTTTTCTACTTCTTTTATTATTCAGGATGTTTTGTATGTCTCGAATTTTCGCTTTAATTTGTTTTCGGTTTCTAAGCTCACTGCTTTTCTATCTTGTGTTGTTTCCCTCCCCCTCACCTCCCCCCATCACTGATTTACCTTTGCCCTGTCGGTCCACTCGTTCTCATCGCCCTCCCACTTATCTGCAAGATTATCTCTTTGCTCTTCAATGTGCATCGATTCCACCAAATTCTTTGGAGGCAGGTATCTATCACCCTCTTTCTCATGTTCTTTCTTATCATCCTTTTTCTCCTTCATATCATCATTTTGTTTGTCCTATTTCTACTGATGATATTCCTAAAAATTACTCTAAAGCTATTCAACATGAGGGTTGGAGAAATGCTATTCATGCTGGACTTGCAGCTTTGCAGCAAAATAATACATGGGTGGTGACTGATTTGCCTTCCGGTAAGCAACCTATTGGGTGTAAATGGGTCATTGCTAAGAAATACAACTCTGATGGGTCTCTTAGTCGTTACAAGGGTCGGCTGGTTGCTCAGGGTTTCACACAGGTTGAGGGTCTTGATTATAATGATACTTTATCTCCTGTTGCTAAATTGACCACCGTTCGTCTCTTACTCGCTCTTGCAGCTGCTCACAATTGGCATTTGAAGCAATTAGACGTCAATAATGCCTTCTTACATGGAGACCTTGATGAAGAAGTGTATATGCTTCCTCCTCCAGGTTTGATCGTTCCTTCTTCTAAGGTTTGTAAGTTGCAACGGTCTCTTTATGGTCTTAAACAGGCTAGTAGGCAATGGTATTTTAAATTGTCTAAGGCCCTGATTTTTTGTGGTTACAGCCAATCTTAGGCTGATCATTCTTTGTTTCTTAAAAATACCACTTCTTCCTTTACTACATTGCTAGTTCATGTGGACGATATCATCCTTAGTGGGACTGACCTAGTTGAGATTAACCGTATTAAGGCATTTCTTGATGATAAATTTAAAATTAAGGATTTGGGTGATGTGAAATACTTCATTGGTTTGGAAATTGATCGAAACTCCACTGGAATTACCGCCTGTCAGCGTAAATATGCTTTAGACTTGTTATTGGATTCTGGTTTTTTGGATTGTAAACCTTCTAAAACACCCATGAAACGTGATCTCAAGCTTTCTAAGGATTCCGGTACTCCCTTAGTTGATTGTTCTCAGTATCGTACATTAGTGGGTCGTTTGATCTACCTAACTAATACTCCTCCAGACCTCTCATTTGTTGTCCAGCAGCTCAGTCAGTTCATCCAGCAACCTACTGATGTTCATCTACGTTGTTTGCATCGAGTTTTACGGTATCTTAAGGGTGCTCCTGGCCATGGTTTTTTCTTTCCAGCTACTTCTACTAATAAACTTAATTCTTTTAGTGATTCAGATTGGGCTGGATGCCTTGATACACGACGTTCCATAACTGGTTTCTGTGGTTTTCTTGATCAAGCTCTGATTACTTGGCGTTCTAAGAAGCAACCAACTGTTTCTACTTCATCTTCAGAGGCTGAGTATCGTGCATTAGCAACCACCACTTATGAATTACAGTGGCTCTCTAATCTCTTGAAAGATTTCAGTTTGCCTCTCTCTAATCCTGCATCTTTATATTGTGATAATCAATCTGCTAGACACATTGCTGCAAATCCTCTTTTCATGAACGTACGAAACACTTGGATATTGATTGTCATGTTGTTCGTGAGAAGCTTCAAAAGGGTTTAATTCATCTTCTTCCCATTAAATCTGAGGATCAGTTAGCTGATATTTTTACTAAGGCTTTGCCTCCTTCTTCATTTTCTGCAATTCTAGCCAAGCTGGGAATGATTAATATCCATTCTCCAGCTTGAAGGGGGTATTAGTGTATATAATTGGTTAAATTTGTGTAACTGATTTTTGTTAGATAGAAAGTTCCAGATTGTAATTTGTTATTATTGAAAGTGTATGTATAATTTATTTTAGTCTATATAAGGACTCTGTACAGTTCCATTTTACTTGAATAAATGGGAAAATTATATTTCTAAAAAATAAACTTGAGAGAGAGAGAGAGAGAGTTTAAATTTAAATTTCTGGGTCTTAGTTAATCGCAAAAAAAGTTTTTGGGTCTTAGAAGCCAATTTTTAAGTGGTAAAGGGATAAAGGAGATGATGCGAAGTGAGGATAAGAGAAACTAGGCTAGGGTTGCACATGGGTAGCACTGGATATGCTCATAAAATCATACTCCTATATGGAGGTAGGGATAAAAATAGGTCAGGCTAGACTTTGACTAAATAGGACTGAGCCTGTAATGGGGGTAGAAGGCCTGAGCCTGAATGCAAGCTTTTTTTTAGGCTCAGGCCTGAGCCTTTATAAGGCCTGGTCGAGCCTGAAGTGTAACATCCCATGTTTGAAATGCGGAAATTTTTTTTTTCAAACAAACAATCAGAGTAGAGCAATAGAGCGAAAGAGTAATTGGATTCTTAGCCAAAACATCAACCATTGTGTAACATTGCAAAGATTACAGTAATCCTAAGGTTTAGAAAGGAAATAACAGAAAGAAACAGAAAGCGATAAGATAGATAAATCTTCGGCTGCATGCCTACTCGGGGTACTTGCCTCGATCCACGAACCGTGGTCCTCCTGACCCTGAAGCTACAGCTGAGATTCAATTCAACGCATTGAATCTCAGGTAACGGTTAACCTCATACCCAAACAACACAGTATATGGCCAACAGATATTCAAGAGCTAATACAACAGTATATCATAAGCATACTAGAGATGCATGATCATTATGTCGACAAAACATAAGCACAGAGCAATATGTAAATCCCCATAGGGTAAATAACAACAACAGTTTGCACTATTCACCAGTGCCACGATAAACACTCGTGTCCTCAGCGCTAGGAAAACATAACGGCATTCCAAACATAACCCGTTTAAAACTGTCTGTATAACGGTCTACGACATATCCTTGACATATATGCATTTAAGAAGCACAAGATTAGTGTTACGATGCGCGTCCGTACCTTCGTTGGCAACGTTAGGTACTACCGCGGAAAACGTACTTTCACGGAAAACGTGAACTTCAAACAGCGTGACGGCAGCAAATCGAGATTCTGATATCCTATAAGAGTAATATCACTTCCATTAGTGATTTGACACAATATCGGCATTTTAGGTAAAAATTACCATTTTTCCTTCTACCCCTAATCGGCGGAATTTCGCCAAGATTTCGTTACTCTGACAAATTTTCTTCCCGAAATTTTGCCAGAACTTCGACGCCATTATGATTTTTCGAAAATAATGACTAAAATAGCCCTCCCATATGATACCCAATCATACTTGAAATTTAAAGGCTATTCTAACAAATTCTACCCTTACTTTTAAAAGAACTGAAAACTTCAACTTTTCAAATGACTCGATCCCTACTATGTTTACACCTCTGCATATTTTTTCAACGCAAACAAGGCTCTAAAAATTTGTAGGAATCTTGTCACCTACTTCCTAAATCTAACTAACAATTCTACTAACTACTAAACTAAAAACTAAAGACCGAAAGACTTACCCGTTGAAGACTTTCCTGACAATTCTACAGGAGCTTATTTGCACAATTCCCCAGAGCTCCTTTCTCTTCTTTCTCAACCAAAAATTTCGGCCAAGAGAAGGAAGAAAAGGTGTGAGAATTATGAAGGAGGGGGTGTATTTATAGGGTTTTGAAGGGACAAGGTGGGAATTTCCAAAATTGTTACTTTATGCCCTATCCACTAGTTTTCCCCGATCGGTACCCGATTCGCGTGATTTCGGAGAAATCTCAAAATTCTGGATTTACAACTTTGAAGACATGTTCTCACTTAGTAGAAATGTCCAAGTTAACCTAAATTTTGATTCCATATAGGCCTCCAATATTCATGTTGAAGTTTTCTCGAAAAACGTATCCGAACACGTCCGGTGTCGGAATTCGTTTTCGGGACTATCAAACTCTTGGAAATAATTCACTGATTCCAAATATGTCTAAATAAATTCAAACCTATTCCTAAATGTTGAGTTAGAATTTATTTTCCTTATTTCCAAAAATATGCCTATAGGCATTTTCCCCTATTTTGTTTTATTAGGAAAATGCACAAACGGCCTCGGAATTAACTTCCGGAAGAGGTCACTTAAAGGTAAAAACTCACTGATCAATATTTTACCTTGACCTTGGGATTCCTATTCCTAGATCTCTAGATAGGATCCGTTTCCTAATTTTAAAATTACTATTCACATATTTTACTTTAATTAATTATATTATTATTATAAGATGCAACTTGCCAACTTGATTTTTACTTCATTTTCCATTTTTTTTTTCCTCTTGGGAAAATCGGCTGGCCCTTATTTTTTTTTTAATAAATATTTATTTATTATTTAATTAATTAATTATTTACTTATTTATTTACTTTTTCCAAAAATTCCACAAAATTACCTAATTGGTCCATTCTTGTATTTAGGCTTAAAAATACCTAAACTCAATGATTTTTCATAGAAATTTCCAATTAATTAGTAAATACATTTTTACTAATATTCAACTAATTTTCACTAATTTTTGAGCTTCACATATTTATTACTGAATTTCCTTTGCTTATGCTTAAGTAATTAGTCCAATATTACTTAATTACTTCATTATCACTTGTTGATAATTTTCTTAATCACTATGCCTCATTACCTTCATACACTTGTATTAACCTTAGTATTTTCATGCCTCTTGCATTATTCCATAATTACAAGGGTATTTTGGTCTTTACTTCTTTTTGAGTATTTTCCAACAATTTCTCCAATTTCATAATTTATAAAATTACAATAATTAGAGATTATATACTCTCCTAACTCACTTGGTCATTTAACTGTCTTTTAGGATTTTTTCATAAATTTTCTAAGTTAATTACCCTTTCTAGGGGCATTTTGGTCATTTTGGCACTTTGGCCCTCAAACTCCCTAATTTCTTACAGAAATTCTACTTATAAAATAGACTGTATTTATACAAGACCAGAGATTGAAATTTCACTTATCAGAAATATCCAACTTTTATTTATAATATTCCAGATAAATATCCGGGTATTACATGAAGCCTTTTTAAAGGCCTACTTACAATGTAGGCCTTTAAAAAGGCCTCATATTGTAGGCATTGGAGGCCATAACTAGGCTTTTGTACACTTTGAGCCTATCAAAACTATATAAATATAAGCTTTTAGTAGAATATAAGAATGAAAAATAATAAATATTATATTATTTATATGATATAAATATAATTATATATATTTAATGTGTAAACAAGCCAGACCTGAAGGCTTACCAACCAGACCTTAATAAAAATAGGCCTGACCTATTTACACATTTAACCTTTAAATAGGCCTTGGCCTTACCTTTTTAACAAACAGGTCAGGCCTGACCAGGCCTGACTTGATAGGGGCCAAGCCTATTTACACCTCTATATGGAGGGGAAAAAACTCTAATTAAGACATGATAATCAATATTTTAAACATTAAAGATATTTCCTAATTCCACAACTTAGAATATTAAAAAAAAAAAAAAACTAGAAATATAAATAGTAGCCCATGTTATTTCATAATCCATGATCAAACCCATCACAACAATAGGTCTCAACACAAAATCGATTCAGAAACAATTAAATAACATCTAATCATCCATAATCCAATACATTAAAAACAATGTGACAAAAAAGAATATAATCAAGAGTTTAATGTTTCTGCTTTTGTTGCAGAAACATTTTTTTGTCACACTCACATAAAAGTGAGTGGGTCCTATTATAAAGAGAAGAAATAAAAAATATTACCAGGACCCATTCACTTTTATGTGAGTGTGGTAGAAAAAATGTTTTTGCAGTAAAAACATTAAACCCAATAATCAAATAACAATATGCTTTCGCACCTATAGGCTATATACACACATACATACATACATACATACATACATACATACATACATACATACATACATACATACATACATACATACATACATACATACATACATACATACATACATACATACATACATACATACATACATATATATATATATATATATAGTATTTTTTAAAAAATATATATATTCTTTGGGTAGGCCAAATGGGTGTGGTGCTAAACATTTTTCGTTAAATAAAACTAATGGTATTTAATAAAGGATCAAAAATACACTTTATAAACTCAAGGGACTAAATTGAAATTAAATATAAACATAGCATACTTTAAAATTTAATTAACATTTTATTTTAACAAAACAAAAATCGATCTTCTGTGAAATTTTTTGTTTAGGATATCTAGAAATTTTTTAGAACTTTAATAACTTTAGAATATATTTCTAAATTTACACGTAGACAAGATTACGTATCATACTCCAAATAATCTAGCACATATTCTTTATATTCTTTTCTCATGGTCAAATAAAATTCATATAAAGATATATTTAAACTAAATAAGGGAGGTTCTTTAAATTTTTTCTTATTATACATAAAAATGATTTCTTGTGCAATGATCATAGGACGAATCATTTGCATACATGAATCTCCATATATATATAAACAAAATAATTTTGGAAAATCATAAATACACATAAATAATAGCTTTTATTGAATGAGTGAATGAACCTGCACCTGATTTATTTAATCGACTATACAACATATATAAATGAGTCATTATTGAAATTTCAAATATATATCATGTCATTAATACATGTCCATAAATTTCATTGGTTTGGGTGTGTTTAGTTTGAGGGGAGGGGAGAGGGAGAGGAGAGAAGGAGGGTAAAGAAATTTTTATCTCATATTGACTAAATTACCCATGAAAATTTTCAATATTCCAAAAGTATACTTTCTACAAAAAGAAATATTCTTCTAATTAATGACAATTTGGTAAAAGTCCTTCGTTCCTCCCCTCCCACTCCCTCCCATCTCTGGATTTGGATTCTCTCAGAATCCTTTTTCTCATTTTCTTTTCAGTATCTGATCTCCACCCTTAAATTTAAAAATATAGATGGTCTAGATTTAATATTTTATAAAACTATTATTTTGAACATGAATAAATAAATTTAAACTATTAAATCATGATCTACACAATTTGTACCTATAATACAAATAAAATTAATAAAAAATAATAATTTATAAAACACTATCATCATTGTTTTAGAAAATATTAAATCTGAACCGTCTATTTTTTCATCTAAGTATGGAAATGAGATTCTAAAAGGAAAAGGAGAGAAGAGATTCTAAGGAAATATGATCCCATCCCGCGTCTCCTCTCCTCAGACAAACACATTGTAAATTTATAGAGATATTATTGTTGCAAATGAGATATATAAATAATCTCATAAAAAGTAACGGAAAGAAGTTAAATATTTGAAAAATCAAATTATATACAATATATATATTTAGTGACTATTTTAATATATATGATAAAAATGTTTATTCATTCTATCAAAAAAATATTCAATCAAAATTAATTGAATATCTCAAAAAATATAAAATGATATAGAAAATATATAGTTCTTAATTTTTATTCAAAGAACTACGATAAAATTGTAAAGCATAAAATTGATTTCTAGCTGGTTAAATTCTATTACGGACCTAAATCTAGGCCCATTAGATAATCGGCCCATTAGGGGCAGTCCGCGCAAGGATTTTAACTGACCCACAGATCCAAACCGAAGGACCTATTCAAGGGGGCGGTTGCCTAGATCTTCGGATACACATCGCACAGGTCCAAACCCTAACCCTAAGGTACACTTTATAAATAGGAGTTAAACCCTAAAGGTACACATCTTCTTCTACGCTCTATCTCATTTGCATATACTGCACACAGAGCACACACACCACCCCCATTGGCTAAACGCCTCCAATAATCCTCGAACTACGGGGACTTTGATCCCTCTTCAGGGTACGTAGGCCCTAAGAATCGCTCCTAGGTCAAGTCCCAATCAACACCAACATACTAGTCCATCAGGGCTAGTATTTTGATAACTCAATAATAAATATTATATTTATAGATTAATACTCACTACAAAAAAACATGGAATTAGACATGGAATTACCGGCGTAAAAAAATCTGTCGGTAATTACCCACGGAAATTCATGGGTAACTTTTACCCACGAAAATTACCCACAGAATTCCGTGCGTAATTAGCGACGAAATTTTTTCCGTTGGTAATTCCGTGGCTAATTCCATATTTTTTTGTAGTGACTAACCAAATAAACATTATGTTCTGGTGTAGAACACAAATGTCTAGCCCTGATGGACTAATATGTTGATATTGATTGGGACTTGACCTAGGAGCAAAGCCTAGGGCCTACGTATCCTGTAGAGGGATCAAAGTCTACGTAGTTCGAAGATACTGGAGGCGTTTAGCCAAGGGGGTGGTGTGTAGTGTGCTCTGTGACGGCTGAATTGTAAATAGCCAGAGAGAGTAGAGAATGTATACCTTTAGGGTTTAAGGTTTGGACTTGTGGGCCTCTGTGCCTCCAAACCCAAGTGATGTGACGTCATATCTGTGCTACGTAGACTGCCCTTTGTTGGGCCATATATTGGATATGGGCTTTACAGGTCCGTAACACATTAAAATAAGGTAATTATCTTAAAACAAAGACACGATTACGATAAATATAATTTTAGATTCTGATCCCGAAAACGACGACATATAAACACACCTTTTTTCCAGAATTTAAACACATCCCTTCAAGATATATATAATCGACGTGTATATTCATATAAAAGGTAGTATTCCAAGAATGGCGATATAACACATCTCTTCGCATCTATATATCTCTCTGTGTAATCCCATGAATCTATCGAACTGTGATTTCTTGCCTCTCTTTCTTAACAGTGATCTAGGGTTTATTCTTTCTTCGTCATCATCTTTCAGAGAAGAATGTCGTCGTCGTCCAACAATTTGCAGAAGAATATGATCAACGACTTCGTGGACTACTACAAGATTCTTGAAGTTTCAAGTAAAGCGAACGACGCTGAGTTGAAGAAGGCGTACAGAAAACTGGTCATGATATGGCACCCAGATAAGAATCACCAAAGCCCCATGAAGATGAAAGAAGCAGAAGCAAAGTTCAAACAGATAAAAGAGGCCTTTGAAGTTCTGGGAGACCCTTTAAAGCGAAAGGCTTATGACGAAGGCAAACCAACTCCTCTGAATAATATTTATACTACTGATGATATTGCTACTACTAATACTACTACGAGGAAGCGTATGGCTCCCTGGGATCTTGGTTCCGATCCTCAGCGTCCTCGTAACTTCTTGGAAACTGTTGTACTGAAGAATTCTGAACATATGGCGCTTAATAAGGCGAAAGCTTCAGCATCAGAACACAAACTGGCTTTTAGCCTGGAGGATATTTACAAAGGATGCGAAAAAATATTCAGAATCTCAAGGAATATTATTGATGCTCTTGGGTATGTTATAATATAACAATATATCCTCTCTATGTTTCTGGTTTTATAATTTCATGTTTTGTTATATTCTATATCATATGGTTTCGTTTTTAAACTTTCTGCTTTGGTGGTCACTATATGTATTGGTCTTATGATCTTGGTTATGATTGTCAAAGGTGGAGTGAGTATTTAATTTTATGGAGGTCGAGATTAAGAAACATGTATATAACACAAAGTATTCATAAATTTTAGGATATAAAAAAATTCTATAACACCGAAAAATTAGAAATTTAGGATCATAGTCTCTGTCAATAATGCCTCCTCTCCCGGCCACCAATGAATGTATTTTACCCTATCTTAGGTGGAAAGAATAAGAAAACTCCAAAAAATAGTAATTTTTACCATAGTTTTCCTCTATAGTATTCCCTCTCCTCCTACTTTTCCCTCACTTTAATACTGTCCATCTTATCTCTTGTGCATGCCAATAAGAGTCAATATTAATTTGATGAAGTTGCAGTAGAATGAAAGTATGACATTGTTTCAATGCTAAGCAGTGTAATAGGCACCGCCCGGTGCAGATTAATTAATTTTTTTTATTTTACTTTCATTTTTAAAAAAATTATTTAATTTGTACAAATTCTGTCAGTTTGGTGAAAGAAATGTTTTTTTACTTAAAAATTATTAATTGAAAATTATAAATTTAGATAATTGAAATTCTGTATTTGAATAGTACAAATCTCATTGTAGCAATGAGTACCATGGTGCTTATCATTTTGATGAACACTGAAATTGGTTTTGTATTATCTTGTTATTCAATAGTTTACTTAAAACAGATCATAATAATTAATTAATGTTTATTAGAGGTCCATCCATCTATATAAATTGCAAGAGCTTATAATCGTGTTTGTTTTGATTTGCAGAAATACGATCACTGTTGATGAAATAGTGGAGGTAAAAGTGAAGCCTGGTTGGAAGAAAGACACAAAGATAACATTTCGTGGAAAAGGAAACCAAGAACCAGGATCTCCTTCTCCTGCTGATTTGGTATTTGTGCTGGAAGACAAGCCTCACGAGACTTTCAAAAGGGTAGGGAATGATTTGGTGACTACCCAAAAGATATCACTTTGTGAGGCTCTCACTGGAAAAACAATCAAAGTTACAACGTTGGATGGCAGAGAAATTGAAGTTTCTGTGACTGAAATTGTGACACCAGACACTGAGATTGTGGTCCAAGATGAAGGCATGCCCTCGGCAAGCAATCCAGGCAAAAAAGGAAACATCAGAATTAAGTTTGATATGGTCTTTCCATCTTCATTGCAGCTTACTGCATCACAAAGGGATGAAATGAAAAAGTTCTTGAGTGAAGTTGACGATTAATTCGTTTTCTACTAGAATTGTGTAACAGGCATATAAGTTCTTGGGAGAACTAGACTCCAAAGTTTTAACCTTTGGAGTCTGGGAACCGAAGACGTTATATAGCCTCTCATTGTGGGATTCGTTATAAATTGTAGTACACCAAGTAAGTCCAATTAATTACGTGCACGAACGGGTGATTATATTGTCCTATTATTAGTAGTACTTTTGTATTTTGTATGAACAATGATGGTAGGAATATGCTATATCCGTTTGGTTCAAACTTCAAAGAATGGAAGGGAATGTAATACTGGAAAGATAATTACAGAGCATTTGTTTAGTATGCCATCTAGAGATCAGTAATCTTTTTAACTCTATAAAAGTAAAAAATGGAAGGTATAGATATATCTATATGTTGATTCATGGAAGCTTGAATCAAGATGATACCACCAAAGAATTTATTGTATGTGCCAAAAACATTTGAATGAACATCATGCATCACACCAAATAAAAATGCATCGCATGGAATTGAACCTATGAATTCAATTAAGAAATTAACGAGAATCACTAAAATATAATGAAAAAGTATTGGATTCTATGTAAATATTTGATTAAGATATATCCAAGCAAATCGTATCTCAATATAAGTTAGGATACTTTTTTTTTTTCCCATAATAATATGGTATCTACGGCGGAATCTATCCTTTTGTTTCTTTGATACTCGTAATCTATCTTCATATCATAAATACAAAAACTTACTAAAAAAACTATTGCCAACTTTTATGCAGCCACCTATAATATAACTAACCCAATATCAAATCAATAATAAATATTTTACGATATTACTAAATATCTTCTACTAAATTAAATTTTCATTAAATAAATGATTGGATTGATTTAAAATATTTAAAACACATAAAGCTAGGTTAAATATTGAAAAACATAAAATTTTAAAATAATATAGTTGTAGTCAAGGTTGTCAAACTCGAGCGTTTAAGCAAACTCGTGACAGTGACGTAAACTCCTATCGTGAACTCAAATCGTAAACTCATAAGAGTTTACTTTTATTATTAAATAGGTATTGAAAGTGGAAATCACCTAGAGGAGGGGTGAATAGGGGATTTTAAATTCTTTTTGCGATTTGGTCGAAGAATGATAAAAGAGAGACAGAGAGAATGAACACAGAGGAATTATACTAGTTCATTCCAACTCTTGACCTACCTCTAGTCCCCAGACGCTTTGGGATTTTCACTATCTCACAATCACAAATACAATTACACACTATGTACTCAAAGTAACCCTTTCGCACTAGAATTTATTCCCCTTTATAAGTTGTAATCGTAGTATCGTACACACACTCAAGGTCTCTCTACCTTGGGATTAACTGATAATCAAATAAGTGTTTAAACTCCTCATTGAGTAGAAGGAAAATAATCATTGAAGTACAAGATATCCGAAGATATTAAATGAAACAAATGAAACAGTAGATTGTAATAAGTTCGAATTGAATGCGTAGAGTTTCGGTAGTTAGCGGAATTGAATGTGTCGTGCTTTTATACCAACATCCATTAATGACGTTGAAGAGCTTTGAATGTAGCCGTTGAGACTCTTCAAACTTCCGTTAGACACAAATGTCTTCCGTTAGGCATAGTTGAACGTTGCTTCATTAATTCGCTTGCCGTCGACATAGTCCTAGTCAGAACTTGACTAAAAAAAGGTACCATAAGACTTTTGCGGAATGGGATGTCTCAAAGGAATGATTTCGTCTGCTCTGAAACTTCATTTCGTGTGTATGATATGTTTCTGCAAACATTAAATGCTTCTAACACACGAAGTTGCTTTTCAATTAATCATGGTTTAAAAAACCATTAATGATCTAGAATACACTCAAAAAGATTATTAGTAATAGTATAATTAAGATTGAGTAGGATTAAATAGAAATCAAACATAACCCAAAATATTTGAATTTACGAAAATAGTTACAGCGAAGCTTTCTGGAAGATGATGAATTATACTCGAGTAGACATACCATAGTACTCGAGTAGCCATTAAAAATGCTTTCACAGAAGCCCAACAATCAATCATACTCGAGTATTGTAACATCCCGTTTTCCAAAAGCAGTATAAAATTTTTTCATCAGAGTAGAGCATTGGAGCAAGAGTGTAACTGATATATATATTCAAAATGCCCACAGGCTAATTACAGAAGCGGTTCAATAACCGGGAGTTTTCAAAAGTAAAGGACAACAACGGAAAGTCTTCAGCCGGATCCTTGAACTTGCTGCTTTCCTCTCTCCTCGGTCCTCGGTCCTTCTGACCCTGATGCTAAGTTAAGAGCTGAGGTCCGCACTGGACCTCAGGTAACGGTTAACCTCACATTCACATATACAGTATATAGACCACAGTCATTCACATTAACAGTATAACAGATGTATCACACGGAGTGCATGTAGATGTACCACACGGAGTGTATATAGATGTACCACACGGAGTACATATAGATGTATCACACGGAGTGCATGTAAATGTATCACACGGAGTGCATGTATCCGAAAGCACATAACAATACTCACAACATATCAACAGACCATCAACCACATATACGCATACAATACTCATACTACATACATGCACACAGTAAACATCAGAGTTAGTGTTACAGTACGCGAACGTACCTTCGTTGACGATATACGGTATTTATGACGGAATACGGTACGACAGTTGGTCAGAACGTAATCAGGGATATCCTATCAAGATAACAACGTATTTTTTAAGGATCTATCATTACGACATACATTTTAGTCATAAATGACCATTTTACCCCTGAGCCCCTAATCGGCGGAATTTCGCCTGCACTTCGTTACTTTGACTCTAATCTTCCAAAATTTTGCCATAACTCTTCCTCCAACATTATTTTCAAAATTAATACCTTAATTACCACTAAAACATGATATCTAATCATACTTGGAAGATTAAAGATCAAAACAACATTTCTACTATAACTACCGAATCGAAAACTAGAACTTAAGACTCGATACCGAAAAATTACCCAGAGCTTCGCTGCTTCTTCCTCCGGACTCCTCCTTCTCTCTACCCTCTCTCTAAAACCAAATTGATCTTTGGAAATTGTGTGGAGAATGAAGAGCATGAATGGGTCTATTTATAGGCAAAAGTCCGGTTACTATTCATGCTTTGTCAGACGAATTCCTGACCGTCGGATCGCACTTCATTGAGTTGGCACAATCTTGGCCCTCCAATCTACCTCCTTACATCATCATTCAAGACCATGATGTCATGCCAATGATGTCACCCATGTACTTTGATGATGTCACTTACTTCCTCAAGAAGTTTTATACCGATAAAGTCCTTGTTCGGTGTCCTAATCACGTAATCTTGTAAAATCTCAAAATTCCGGGAATATAGCCCTGAAGATCTCTTTTTCCTCTTTCAAAATACTTGGGTCAACTAAATTTTTGATCCCATTCAGGGTGTCATCGGTTCCGCTGAAGATTTTCGGATATCCGCTTTGGTTACGGAAATCGCTTCCGGTAACGTCAACTTCTGGACAAAAATTCACTGATTCATAACATGTCTAGATGTTTACCAACTCATCCCCAGATATTGAGTTATGATTTATTTTCTATAGGTTTTCATTTCTACTATCTGCCTTATTTCTTTTTCGTCTTATTACATAAGCATTCCGCCGGTTACGGAAATAACTTCAAAGGTAGCCTACTCCAAGCTAAAAATTCACTTGTTTAGAATATACTCTGACCTTAGAAACCTTGTTCATGGTTTTCTAGATAGGATTTAGTTTCTATCGGTGGTCATTTATCCTATTTGCTTTTCACATAAATTATATTAATATTATAATCAATATGTCTTAATCATCAATTTACAAAATCCTATCCTCTTATCCTCTTGAGATTTTCAGTCCTTTCTTTTTTTTTTTCTGTTTTTTTTTTTCGTTTTTTAATTATTTTAATTAATTAATATTATATAAAATAATTATTTAATAATTATTTTATATAATTTTTTACAAAATTTTCCTATTGGTCCATACATGTTTTTAGGCTTAAAATTACTTAATCTCAAATATTTTTCTGAATATTTTTCCAATAATTAGCAAATATACTTTATGCTAATTTTAGCCATAAACCACTAATTATAGGGTTTTACATAATTATCTTTGGATTTTCCTTTGTTTAAGCTCAAATAATTAGCCAATAATTATTTAATTAATCACTTACTAATTGTGGATAATTTTCTTACTTAGAATTAATCATTATCTCACAAACTTTTTACTGAAATTGGTATTTTACGCTCCATGTAAAATATTAAAAATCATGGGGTCAATTATGGCCCCACAATACTTTTTGATTTTTCTCCTTTAATTTTTCCAAGGTAATAATTTAATAAATTACCTAAATCAGGGACAATATTCTTCCCTATTTCAAATAAATATTTATTTTCCTCTTTATAATATTTTCAGGGTATTTTATAACCCATAAATATTTTAGGGACCTATTTGCAAACTTTCAAACGTTTTAGGGACCTAACTGCACATTATCTAATTTCAAGAGAAATTACCCTAATAACAAGTTAAATTCAATACAAGGTGTTTGAGACCTCATATTCACCTATTTTTATTAGGCATTACTTACTGAGATTTTTAGGGTTTTACAAGTATCATCTCAGTAAATTCACACTGAGGCTTCTGCAATGATATTACCCGAGTAGCAATATGTCTCTACTCGAGTACACAATACTTAGTGCTCAAGTACCATATGTTCTTCCCTGAAAGAATACACTAAGTGAAGACATTAGAAACTATGTTCGATTACCATTTTCCTCATACTCGAGTACCATACTCAAGAACTAGTAAAACAATACTCGAGTACACTTCAAACAGAGAGCAATTGTAAGTTTAAAACATATACACTCAAGTATCAAATTACCTTTACTCAAGTAGCATACTCAAGTACCACTTACTCAATACTCGAGTAAGATACTAATAAGAGCAAATTGCATTGACAAAGGAGACTTGTACTTGGGTAGACAAATGTCCATACTCGAGTACTATACTCGAGTAAGCAATGAACCTTCCTCGAGTACAAAGTTTTAACTTCTCTAAACTTTGCTTTGATTCTACATGTACTCAAGTAACACAACAACTATTCGAGTACTCTTCTTTTGATATCAATGCAGAGAGTTTCTTCTGATATCATACTCGAGTACCAGTGTAGCCTTACTCGAGTAAGTGACCTGATGCACACTTAGACAAATAATTAGATTGAGCATGCTCGAGTAAGCTTAAGGGCAAAACTCTGAGAACTAATAGGTATTACTAATGTATGAAATAATTAAAATATAAAAATGAAAAAATTTGATTCAAATATATTTTAAATCCAAAGAATTGAAATTAAATCCATCAACATTCGTCATTTATGATATTTAAAAAAAATATAAAATTTATATATAAAGCCGCTAAGTATGATCAAATCTAAAAAATTAACACGAGTTTAAGAGTAAGTTAACACGATTTTGTAAGCTAGAAACGTAAAAACGGTAAACTCAGTGTATAAACTCGTGAGTTTAACCGAGTTTTCTAATGATTCGTGACTCTCTTTTTGTAAGCTAGAAACGTAAAAACGGTAAACTCGGAAAGTCAACTCGCAAGTTTGACAATAATGGTTGCAGTAGTTTTTTGCATAAATCTATTTTATGAGATTATATCTGTACTTTTTAATTCCTCCTCTTTGTATTTTTCATTTGATATATGTAGTTGCCATAGTTGCATTTTTTTTAATTTAATTAAAGGTGTCTCCGAACTACTTTGGACCTCAATATTTTTTTAGGCTTAGAACACAAAGGATTTTAAGTGGACTATACATATAAGATTCATCTATGTGTGTGTGTAAGGATTCTTGATATTTAAAGCTTTGGCTATACTATATGTTCTGTTATAAGAACACATGTGTTCCTCAATGGGTTAGTGGATGATTAATATAGGATCTATAATACTCTCTGGGATGTATATGAACTAACACCAAAGAGAAGATGATTGTTCAGTGATGCCTATGAGGATGACATCAAAGAATATCAAATGATCACTGTGCTACACGAGAATGACGATTAGCCAAAGGGGGTGGGGTGTGTGCACAATGAGATTGAATAGTAAAAGGATATAAATAGTATATGTGCACTTGTGAGGTCAATCTCTAATTTATAGGGATCACCTCTAGGGTTTTGGCCCTTGTGCAATGCGCGCCTTCAAGCCCGCAATGTTCTGCTCCACTACCTGACGCATTCATGCTCCACTACATGTCTCTGCTGCACTACATGTATTGTCGGGATTAACGCCTTACTTATAGGGTGATTAGTGTTTTACCTGCTTAAGGAGAGCTTCTGCTATAAAGCGTCCTTGTTAGGCCGCATCATATCTCGGCCCAATATACAAATCCATAACACTATATAAATTTCGTTGACTATGGAGATATCTTCTTCTATATCGTCTCTATACAAGAGCAACCACTATTTTCTTTTTTAAAAAAGGAGCTTTAAGAGACATTTTATTGACGACGCTTTTGAAAAGCACCACGGTATGTTCTATTATTAATATACTAATTCATGCATCATTTGACTCATTTTTGTGTGTTTATTGAGTAAAAATTGCATTATTGATGAATTAATATTTATTTGGAGTGATTGCATAAATTAGTGATAAAAAGAATAAAATTGTCATTATTTTAATGATTATCTATATATGGTATTACAATGTTTTGAATTACATTTTGAGGGTATTTTGGTCATCTGGGAGAATTTTCAGAAATTACAGTTCAGTCACCAAGATATTTCCACTTTAGTCGCCAAATTTCAGATATTACAGTTCAGTTACCAAAATATTTCAACTTTGGAACCCAAATTTTTGAAATAACAGTTTAGTCCTACGAAACTGTTACTGTGCGTTTTATGTCATTTGCGATTTGAGAAGAGAGAGACCCCATTTTTCGATCCCCTTCAGCTCCATACCACTCTTCACCGTTTTCACTCACTTTCTTCATCCCTTTCACCATGTTCATCACTTTTCTATTCATTTTTACCTTCTTCCACTCCGTTGCTATCAGGGCTGAGCTTGGCGGCTGTCAACAGTACGTGGTAGTTTCCATTTCAAGAATGAGGAGCTAAGCATTTCGTTCCCCAAGGAGTAGAGGACAATGCCGGAGCTAATTGGAGCATCATTTAGGGCGTTTTTCATATTTTTTTCTCCTACTCTAGTCATAGTTAATGATTATTTTAGTTGAGTATTAATTTGTGTAGGTAGAGTTAAGACATTTTAGTTGTAATGTTTTTTGGGATTGGAATATTGAGATCTTCACTTGTATTGTTGAAAGCTCAATTTGGTTTTATGGATGTTGGATTTAGTTAATATATATAATGTTTTATGATTAAATTGAATACTTTGTCAATCATATATATAGTTTATGTGATTGGTGAATTCATTGTGCTTGATTTTTTAATCTTAACCAATGGTGTTAATTGAGGGTTGTTAATGTTGTGATGGCTCTTCTAGTTGAAGTTGTCCATTGGCAAGTTAATTAATTAACTTAAGCTTGACTAATTGCTTAAACTAATTGCTTGGATTGGTGATTAAAGCTACTTTATCATTTGAAGTTAGGATGGCATAGTTCGACACTCCAAGGGGAATATCATCTCATTTGCATATTTTCATTCTTTTCAAACTCACTCATACTTTCATCCATTTCATAAATTAAAAATACCAAAAAGAAGTATTCTAGAAAAGTTTTCATTTGCCTTGCAAAGTAGTTTTGTAGTTAAAAATCAAATTAATTTTCCATTTTAATTAGTAATTTTGATAATTAGTTAGCTTAGGGCTTAGTTAAAAAGGTTTAGTTAGTAGGTTAGCACTGCTTTACTGCATTATTAATCTAGTTTTAATTTGACCCCAAGGCGACATGTGGATCACACCACAAAAGTAACATTGCTATTTATATATTGTCATCGTTCTATACTCCCCATCTTTTCCTACCATATTGCCACACCATTTTCTCCCCTCATTTCCTCTTCTATGCTCTACCCTTAACAAAGGTCTACAAGATTTGTCAATAAAACTAAATGTGTTTTTTTTTTTTCGTGGACCAAAAAAATATTTTTGGTGAAGTTGATGATTAATTTATTTTCTCTTAAAATTGTTGTGCATAGGGAAAGTTCAATTAATTACGTGCACGTGTAGGTGATTATATTGTCCTACTATATATTAGTAATACTTTTGTATTTGGGAAAATCCCAAAAAGTTATCACTAGAACTTTAAAATTTCAAATAGGTGATTTCCAACTAAAACGAGTAGTCAATTGCATTACTATTGTTGTTAATCCCATTACTCTTATAGACAATATGATTTTGAAATTCAAATGATATTTTTCTATCATTTTTCCTTTGTATTTTGTATGAATATGTTGATGGTAGGAATATATAAAGCGTCCGTTTGGTTCAAAGAATTGCAAAGAACATAATGATATATAGGATGATTATAGAGAATTTGTTTCGTTTTCCTTCAATAAATCATGAAATCAAATTTATATTAATTTATCTAGAAATTCAAAAAGTAAAAATAAATGTGAAATGATATTTTTAACTCTATCAAAACAAAAAATGGAAGGTATAAAAATGTCTAAATGTTAATTCTTGAAAGGTATAGATATCTATACGTAGATTTATCTAAGTTTGAACAAGATTATACTGCCAACGTTATCTGATGTAGATTACTGTAACAACCCAATTTCCAAAAGCAGTATAATTTTTTTTTTTTAAAACATCCTTTCAAAATGATCAGAGTAGAGCATTGGAGCGATTGAGTAACTGATATGTACATATAAAATGCCGTAAGTCTGGCTGCATACAACAATGCGGTACAAAACCGTGTGGTTCAAAGGTATAATACAACAGAAAGAAATCTTCAACTGGATCTTCTACGTGGCCTGCTTGCTTCTCTTCTCGGCTCTCCGGTCCTCCGGACCCTGAAGCTATAGCTGAGATCCAATTTAGCGCATTGGATCTCAGGTAACGGTTAACCTCATGCTTATAAACAGTATATGTCCAACAAGTATTGCAAATTTTACAACATTGATCAAGCCGGTACATGATCATTAAATAACAACATAAAACCTGTAATAGTGATCTAAGTACGATACCTTAATCACAGGTGTGTCTAAGTACGGTTCCATAGACATGGTGCATCTAAGTTCGGTTCCATAGACACGATGCATCTAAGTACGGTTCCATAGATACGGAGTATCTAAGTACGATTCCTTAGACACGGGGTATCTAAGTACGATTCCTTAGATACAGTTCATATAGCACTGAATAGCATGACCAGGTAAGTGTCTATCATGGGGGCCTCACCGACTTTACGGCGACTATTTGGCTTACCCACATAGACTAGCCTTGCCTTCGGCATCAAACTATTTACACAACATATCAACACATATATACATTCAATAATCATCAGCGTTAATGTTACAGTACGCGAACGTACCTTCGTTGGCAACGTTAGGTACTACCAGCGGAAAACGTACTTTCTACGGAGAAACGTACAAAAGTCCTACAGCGGCACGTCGGGCAGCGTAACGGCAGCAGAATCAGCTTTTCAGATATCCTATGAGAATAATGTCACTTCTATTAGTAATTTTGACATTATAACTGGCATTTTAGGTAAAAATTACCATTTTGCCCTTCTACCCCTACTTGGCGGAATTTCGCCAGCGCTTCGCTACATAGGCTATTTTCTTCCCAAAATTTTGCCAGGACTTCGACGCCATCATGATTTTCGAAAATAAAGACTAAAATAGCCCTCCCATCTAATATCAAAACATAAAAATAAAGACTACTCTAGCATTACTAACTATTGAACTAAAGACTAAAAACTAAAGACCGAAAGACTTACCCGTTGAAGACTTCGCGAACTTCCCCGAGCTTCTCTCTCTACTTCTTCCTCTCTCTAATTTTCGGCCAAAGGGCAAGAAAATGGTGTGAAAATTTCTCAAGGGGAGCATGCCTATTTATAGACTTTTTGGAGGGACAAGGTTGGAATTATGCAAGTTGTTTGCACTATTCATGTCCAAGAATTGCACACAATTTTTGCCCTTGCCTTTTCCCCTCTTGGCCGACCTCCATGATGATGTGGCAGCCAAGGATTGGCTCAAAATGGTGACTAGGTTTGCTTAATGCTATAGTCTAACCGTTTTCCCCGATCGGTACCCGATTCGCGTGATTTCGGAGAATTCTCAAAATTCTGGATTTACAACTCTGAAGACATGTTCTCACTTAGTAGAAATGTCCAAGTCAACCTTTATTTTGATTCCATATAGGCCTCCAACAGCCCAGTTGAATTTTCCTCGAAAAACAATATTTTACCTTGACCTTGGGAATCCCATTTCTAGATCTCTAGATAGGATCCGTTTCCTAATTTCTAAATTACTATTCACCCCTTTTTACTTTAATTAATTATAATATATTATAATAGCAAGTTGCAAAATTCTTTTGTACATATATTATTATTATTTTTTCTCTTCTTCCATTTCATTATTTATTTATTTTTTTTCTGCCCTCTATTTTCGTTTTTTTATTTATTTATTATATATATTTTTTTTATTATTAATTATTTAATTAATTAAATAATTATTTTCACATAATTTTTCACAAAATTTTCCTATTAGTCCATTCTTGCATTTAGGCTTAAAAATACATAAACTCAACTATTTTTCTCCAAAACTTCCAATTAATTAGTAAATATATTTTCACTAATTTTAAACCAATTACCACTAATTTTTGAGTTTTACATAATTATTTCATAATTTCTTTTGCTCGACTTAAGTAATTAACTAGAAATTACTTAATCACTTTATTATCATTAATTGATAATTTTCTTAATTAGAATGTCCCATTACCTCATAATTATAACACTGATATTTCGTTTCCCCGTGTTCTCAATTTTAGAATCATGAGGGCATTATAGTCATTACAATACTTTTTGAATATCTTTATTCAATTTCTCCAAGTTTGTAATTTATTAAATTACCCTAATTAGAGATAACATACTCTCATTATTCAAATAATTATTTCACCGACTTTTAGGATTTTTCACATTTTTCCTAAATATTTATGTCCCTTAGGGGCATTTTGGTCATTTGGCACTTTGGCCCTTAATTTCTCTAATTTCCAAGAGATTTTTCCTTAGAAAATAAGATAATTATATCTTATTATTTGATATCCCATATTCACCTACTTTTTATAGGTATAATCTTACCAAATTATGATACGTATTTTGGGGTATTACATTTCTTCCCTTAAACAAAATTTCGCCTCGAAATTTGTACCCAACCCACTATACTTTGTACTAACTAGACAGTGTTTCCGTGGCGTCAAAACACCGCGTACTTTATATATATTGCTTCCGTGGTGCCCATAACACCGCGTACTTTAGTGTTTTAGCGTTTCGTGGCGCCCATAACACCGCGTACATAAGTGTTTCCGTGGCACCCATAATACCGCGTACTACACATTCATCATGTCGTATTTCGATATACTGTATCCCCGTGGTTCCTATACACCGCGGCAATACCATATATCTCGTACTCATGGATATCACGTCGTACTTCGATATATTATGTTCCCATGGTTCCCATACACCGTGGCAACATAAGATACCTAATACTTAATAATAAAATTGTGGTTTGTTTTATAATCACTAAGAAACATGACAATTACTATCTCTAGGTCATGTGTAGTTTGGTTCCGACTTGAGAAGCTTGAGAGTGGTAAGTCATCACATTGTCATGCTGCAGCTAGACATATCCCGATCCATTCCTAGTGGTACCATTATACAATCTACTTGGACTTGGGATAACCAATTTCTTGGTGTTGTGACCAACTCCTCTTTCAATTTATGAATTCTTGTCTCACCGTCTTTGTTCAACATTAATGATTTGGTCTCCTACTTGTGAATTTCGTTTATGTTGTGAAGAATTCCTCATGAATCTGCGGTACTATCCCGCTAGATCCAAAACTACGCCTCCATATTACCATTTCTGGCTATTTCTTCAAGTTGCCTTCTCATCACTTTAATTCCGTTTGACGTTGTTTGATATGGCTCTAGTTTAACACCATCGAGAATGTCGTTGACATTATGAAGTAGTAACAAGATTTATATTATACTTGCAACTTGGTTCAAAACTCGCTTTACAAACTAAAAGCTCACACCTAGTGGTGCAGCTACTATTACATCGTAAGGAAATACATATGTATGCATCCCAAAAGGATCCGTAAAAACATCAAAAGTAGTTGATTTGTTTAACACTCGGATCGACTATAACGGCAATAGCTTTCTACGAGCTCTAGTGTCGTGGACCACCCCGAAGGTTCTCCGGTCTCTTCACATGTTAGAGCAAAAACTCGGCTGGGTTTTGCGGCCTCATCCCAGAGCTCTCTCGTGGGCATGGTCCTCTCGCCGATGTGTCCAGCCTTTGACACTTGTAGCATATTTGTTTTCCTCATCCGACAAGTTTCCACCGCGCTTGTCAAATCTAGAATCGTTGGGACATGAGTCTTTCACCAATCTCATATTTCAGTCCGTGAACCAGTATGTTCACCATACTTCTCGCATCATTTCCCTTCCGCAAGTGTGGTGAGTATCGAGATAAATTGGTGAATCGTGCATAGTAATCGTCGAAAGATTCCTCCTGTCCCCCGCTCGGATATGGAGAAATTCCGACTCCTTGTTCATTTGCACGTATGAGGAAAATATCGCTCATGAAATTTCTCTAGAAATTTTTCCCATGTCACGGGACGGTAATGGGTCCGCAAAGTTTCGCCGTGACCTCCCACCAACGGCCTGCATCTCCTTCGAGCCGGTAAATCGCTAGTTGGGCTTTGCGATTTTCGGGCGATCAATCACCTTGAATACTTTCTCCAATCTCTTCAGCCAATCCTCTGCTATGTCTAGTCTTCCTCGAAAGGTTGGTGGCTTCAGCTTGCAAACTGGTTAACCCAGTATTGAGTGTTTTTCTCTCCTCTCGTGTGTCGTGGAGGTGATTGGGATCTCTCAGACTCATTATTTTCCTCATCTTCTTCAGAATGAGAGCTCTCTGCTCCTGTAGAGTTCTCCTCATCTCCTGAATCTCGTTTTGTTCAGGTTGATTTGGTATAAGATTTTGTTCGGGTATTGCGTCCATTTGAGGCTGTCTGCCTCTTCCTCTACCTCGGCCTCGGCCTCTGGGAGCCCCAGCTCCTCTTAAGATCGCCATGTCTGGTTCTTTTCACCTTCATTAGGGAAAACGTCCGATATACAAAGAAAACTTCAATTAGTATATCACGGATTTTATCGCGCTAACATCTACTTTGCATATAGACTTATCATAATTAGTATTCGTACTACGATCAGGCATCCGAAATATTTCCCTCGTCCAGGGTTCCGTTGATTTGGTCTACCCAAACATGGGTATGGAATTTCGTATCAGAAGTTCCTCTACATGAGTCAAATACTACATGTACTTATCCTTATTGGTCCCGGAGTTTAATCCGACGTGACCCCGCTTCACTTCTAAGCTCTGGTCTAGAGTGGTGCTCCCACAGAAAGTGATACACCGATTCAGGATGGTACACCAGTTCAATTTGGTATACCGACATAGGGTAGTACATTTACTCAGGGCTATATCAGTACTCATTTTCAAAACATGCTCAAAGTTTAAAAGGCTTTTGAACATAACTCCGTTATCCGAATGTAATGGCCGGGTAAGTGTCTACCATGGGGCCTCACCGAGTTCACGGCGACTCAATGGCATACCCACGTAGACTAGCCTTTCCTTCGACACCAAACTGTTCGTAGTAACATAGTCAAGTTCATGCCAGGACTACTGCTCTGATACCATAAGTGTAACAACCCAATTTCCAAAAGCAGTATAATTTTTTTTTTTTTACAACATCCTTTCAAAATGATCAGAGTAGAGCATTGGAGCGATTGAGTAACTGATATGTACATATAAAATGCCGTAAGTGTGGCTGGATACAACAGCGGTACAAAAACCGTGTGGTTCAAAGGTATAATACAACAGAAAGAAATCTTCAACTGGATCTTCTACGTGGCCTGCTTGCTTCTCTCGCTCGGCTCTCCGGTCCTCCGGACTGAAGCTATAGCCGAGATCCAATTTAGCGCATTGGATCTCAGGTAACGGTTAACCTCATGCTTATAAACAGTATATGTCCAACAAGTATTGCAAATTTTACAACATTGATCAAGCCGGTACATGATCATTAAATAACAACATAAAACTGTAATAGTGATCTAAGTACGATACCTTAATCACAGTGTGTCTAAGTACGGTTCCATAGACATGGTGCATCTAAGTTCGGTTCCATAGACACGATGCATCTAAGTACGGTTCCATAGATACGGAGTATCTAAGTACGATTCCTTAGACACGGGGTATCTAAGTACGATTCCTTAGATACAGTTCATATAGCACCGAATAGCATGACCGTGTAAGTGTCTATCATGGGGCCTCACCGACTTTACGGCGACTATTTGGCTTACCCACATAGACTAGCCTTGCCTTCGGCATCAAACTATTTACACAACATATCAACACATATATACATTCAATAATCATCAGCGTTAATGTTACAGTACGCGAACGTACCTTCGTTGGCAACGTTAGGTACTACCTGCGGAAAACATACTTTCTACGGAGAAACGTACAAAAGTCCTACAGCGGCACGTCGAGCAGCGTAACGGCAGCAGAATCAGCTTTTCAGATATCCTATGAGAATAATGTCACTTCTATTAGTAATTTTGACATTATAACTGGCATTTTAGGTAAAAATTACCATTTTGCCCTTCTATCCCTACTTGGCGGAATTTCGCCAGCGCTTCCGCTACATAGGCTATTTTCTTCCCAAAATTTTGCCAGCACTTCGACGCCATCATGATTTTCGAAAATAAAGACTAAAATAGCCCTCCCATCTAATATCAAAACATAAAAATAAAGACTACTCTAGCATTACTAACTATTGAACTAAAGACTAAAAACTAAAGACCGAAAGACTTACCCGTTGAAGACTTCGGCAGAACTTCCCCGAGCTTCTCTCTCTACTTCTTCCTCTCTCTAATTTTCGTCCAAAGGGCAAGAAAATGGTGTGAAAATTTCTCAAGGGGAGCATGCCTATTTATAGACTTTTGGAGGGACAAGGTTGGAATTATGCAAGTTGTTTGCACTATTCATGTCCAAGAATTGCACACAATTTTTGCCCTTGCCTTTTCCCCTCTTGGCCGACCTCCATGATGATGTGGCAGCCAAGGATTGGCTCAAAATGGTGACTAGGCTTGCTTAATGCTCTAGTCTAACCGTTTTCCCCGATCGGTACCCGATTCGCGTGATTTCGGAGAATTCTCAAAATTCTGGATTTACAACTCTAAAGACATGTTCTCACTTAGTAGAAATGTCCAAGTCAACCTTTATTTTGATTCCATATAGGCCTCCAACAGCCAGCTTGAATTTTCCTCGAAAACGTGTCCGAACGCGTCCGTTGTCTAATTGCTTCGGAGATATCAATCTCTTGGAAATAATTCACTGATTCCAAATATGTCTAAATAAATTCAAACTCATTCCTAAATATTGAGTTAGAATTTATTTTCCTCTTTTCCAAAAATATGCCTATATGCATTTTTCCCTATTTTGTTTTATTAGGAAAATGCACAAACGGCCTCGGAATTAATTTCCGGAAGAGGTCACTTAAAGGTAAAAACTCACTGATCAATATTTTACCTTGACCTTGGGAATCCCATTTCTAGATCTCTAGATAGGATCCGTTTCCTAATTTCTAAATTACTATTCACCCCTTTTTACTTTAATTAATTATAATATATTATAATAGCAAGTTGCAAAATTCTTTTGTACATATATTATTATTATTTTTTTCTCTTTTTCCATTTCATTATTTATTTATTTTTTTCTGCCCTCTATTTTCGTTTTTTTATTTATTTATTATATATATTTTTTTATTATTATTAATTATTTAATTAATTAAATAATTATTTTCACATAATTTTTCACAAAATTTTCCTATTAGTCCATTCTTGCATTTAGGCTTAAAAATACATAAACTCAAATATTTTTCTCCAAAACTTCCAATTAATTAGTAAATATATTTTCACTAATTTTAAACCAATTACCACTAATTTTTGAGTTTTACATAATTATTTCATAATTTCTTTTGCTCAGACTTAAGTAATTAACTAGAAATTACTTAATCACTTTATTATCATTAATTGATAATTTTCTTAATTAGAATGTCCCATTACCTCATAATTATAACACTGATATTTCTGTTTCCCTGTGTTCTGCAGTATTTTAGAATCTGTGAGGGCATTATAGTCATTACAATACTTTTTGAATATCTTTATTCAATTTCTCCAAGTTTGTAATTTATTAAATTACCCTAATTAGAGATAACATACTCTCATTATTCAAATAATTATTTCACTGACTTTTAGGATTTTTTTCACATTTTTCCTAAATATTTATGTCCCTTAGGGGCATTTTGGTCATTTGGCACTTTGGCCCTTAATTTCTCTAATTTCCAAGAGATTTTTCCTTAGAAAATAAGATAATTATATCTTATTATTTGATATCCCATATTCACCTACTTTTTATAGGTATAATCTTACCAAATTATGATACGTATTTTTGGGGTATTACAATTACCAAATTAATATGTTGTGAACTTGCAATAAAAAATTATATTGGATAACTTTATTGTGTCATAAACAGCTAAATCAACGTAATGTATCACATGAAATTAAATCTTCACATCCGACTATTATGAAATTAATGAGAATTTCTAAAACAAAATGAACAAGATTGGATTCTATGTATATTTGTGTTTAACTCCAAAAGAAATCTCAATGAATTATGATTTGTGAATTGTGGAAATGTTGGGATGTGATTAAGGTATGTTACTTGTTTACCACATGGTGAGGTTGCTATTATTCAAAGCTCTTTGCTTCGATGGTATGGTCTCACGTAGCTACTACAAGGTTACGGCACCTCACACTTACTCTCTATGAGGGGTTACTTCACCCCACCAATTCTATGAGAGACTGCAACACCCTAAGGGCAGCATTATTCTTGAGAGGAAGTCCACAGTCTGGTTGTATCCTCTGTGATCTTTGGGCCACTCCACATTACATAATTGGTAGCATGTTGAGCAACCATTGATGATGATATGGGTAGTAAGTAGTAACTTAGGTCATGGGTTTAGTCGGCGGAAATAAGAGGGATAAAGGGAGTTATAGTTGATGGGAGGCTATAGGTACCATGATGATGTTTGAGTTTGAGCGCTATGATTCTATATTGATCTACATATGTATTGTGATTGCTTTTACTGTTCTAATTATAATTATGATTGGTTTGATGTAACATGATTGAATTCTTGAGATACACATACTCGTACACACATCTCTTTTTAATTTCTTATTATCCCTCGTTAGTCTATCTGGATCGTTGATTAGGAAGAAGAGAAAAAAATCAAACTAGTATTGTGACCTTTCAAATTAATTAAATTGATATGATTTAAAAATTATAAAAGATAATGAAAAAAGGATGATGAGAGAAACATGACTCGCATGAATATATACAAATATCTATTACTCTTACATTTTTCTTAATGATAGCTGTAGAGGAAGGACTTCAGGGGAGGCTTTGGAGTAACGTTATATGCCAGTGACGTGTAACACCTCTATCTTTTGAGTTATATGTTGATTTATGCATATTGCAACCTTTGGACTTTGACAAAAAAAAAAAAAAAAAAACCCTTTAGGACATTTTTTGCATTTATTTCTATAATTATAATTTATGGGTTATTGATGAGACTTGAGTACTGTGATTTTCAGTTCTTGAGCATGCATTAGGATTTAGGGTACTACGAAGTAGCATTTATGATCAACAAAACTTTCAAATAGTTATTTATTTTAATTCAAGAATGTTGTGAAAAATCAATTAATAGTGTGAGATCATTTTGATAACCATGGTAGCGTATTGCATGATGAGTTGAGTTTTTTTTTTTCTTCTACCATGGTTAGTTTTCAAAAGAATGCCCATAAACTATTCAAAATGGGAGTCCACATTGTATACCCATTTTTACATGCTTCTACTTGTAAGCTTTTAATTATCCAATATTTCTCTCTTTTTTGGAAACCGTTCTTATCCATAAAAGTATGTAAGAAGCATGTAAAAATGAGCATGTAATGTGAACTCTCAAAATGACCAAATTATCAGTTTGTAGTTTTAGGAACCACGTCACAGTAACTATATATATATAGCAACCTTCTAGGCTCTTGCACATCCACATGCCCTAGACTTGTTCTCCATATGTCTTCACAGCACTAAACATGAATCCCTACAAACAATCCCAACGGTTAATGAGCAGATAGAGAATTAACCAAAGGATTTTGGTGAAGAAGAAAATGAAGAAGTGTACCAAAAATGAAGAATTAACAAATGTTTCTGGTGAAGAAGAAAATGAAAAAGTGACAAAAAAATATTACCCATCTATCTCTCCTCATTTCGACCAAAAAAAAATTTATCACTCCTAATTCCTCCTACGCCTCATTCCTATAATCCTTCGATGTGAAAGCTGTTACTTATTCCAGTCAACACGGTCAAAAGCTGCTCCTTCCTTCTTTTCCCCTGCTCAAAAGCGTATAAAAAAGCTGCCTCATTTCAACAACTTTTTATTTTGTCGGCTTTTAATTCAAGATGTATCGTTAAAAATCCGTGAATTTCTTTAATTATTGATTTAGTTTTTGAACTCCGATTCAAAATTTCTTGCGAGATTTTAGGCACTCTTTTTTCTTGCTACAACAAATATTTTTTTTTTTTATGTCATATCATAAAATTTTAAATTTTGAGTTAGTTTTAACATTACATTCATTTTTACTCCATTTTATGTTTTATGATACATACACTCTTTAATATTCTTTTTTCCCATAAATTCTCTCTTATTTTTTTCTCACTTTCACCTCAAGGTGGAAATAGGCCAAGTCTTTAACAAGCGCCTATATCCTAGCTTATATAAAACATAGTCAAACATATTTAGTAAATAAACTAAACTTAAGTTTAAGCCTAATTTTTAGACTTATGTAAATAAATATGTCAGACTTAATTTCAAAAGGCCTAACTTATAAACTTGACCTATTTAAATTTTTAAATATATGCTTTTATATGATTCTATATAATAGAATATAAATAATTCAATAAATTATTTATAAGATTATGAACTTAGATTTAATTCTAAGTTTCATATCACATCGTTACTTACATAAACTCAACTCTTACATTCATTAACCATTCACCCCTACCTCTCTTATCTTCTATCGCTTGAGATGACACTGCTAGCTTACTCCTTCTCTCTTGATTTACATAGTTAGCTAAAACACAATAATTACTATATTTATTTTAATGCCTAATGAAATACTATAATCTAAATAGGAGGAGTTTATCCTATTCTATGTAGGAAAAGGAAAAAAGATAAAATCTAGTTTTATACATCGTTGTTATGCTTAGTTGATTTTAGAAAATATATCTCATTAGTTAATAGATAATTATTATTTCTTATTCCTACTTATTTTGACAATTATTATCTCTAGGCATTCTTTTCTTTTTTACTAAACCCTTATATTATGGCGAAAATTGATATTGTGCTTTAAGACTTAATGAATAATTGTAAATAGATTTAAAGATTTATATAAGAATTTGTGGAATAGGTTTTTAAGTCTATTTAAAGACACTCATTTTAAATAGATCTTTTAAAAGGCTTCAGGCATTATCAGACTTTTTTAAGACTCAGACTCAAGCCGCCTAGATACATGTTCAAACTTAAAATTAGGTTTTAAATCTCTGTTATAAATCCATGCTAAAGCCTAACCCATTTTTGCCCCTACAGTCTCACACTCTCACCTACCCACTAATAATAGTCATGTTTTATTGTTGGGAAAAGAGTCATATTTTTATTATCAGTTAAAACTTAAAAGTTTTTAGATTATATTCTTGATGTGGGTTTTCCAACCCAACCGCCATAAACGCAACCCATAGGAGGCCAACTTGCAAACAGATTTTGGTGACAGAATCGATTGAAAGTTATGGTTTAAGGGTTATTCAAACCCATCGTAATTTATAATAATATTTCTTCTGATTTTAAATATAGGATAAAATTTATAATAAAATTTATATTATAAACTTTGTCCTATATTTAAAACAGTAAGTAATATGATCTTTCTAAAGTACACAAAAAATTTCATATATAACCTTGGAAAAAGTAAAATTTAAATAAAAACAAAACACTAACCAACAAGCAATGGAACATCCATGCATAAATAATACATAATCTAAGCAATGGAACTTATATTATTTTAATCCTCTATGGAAAATGACTCATCTAGTAAAATTCAAATTTTATGATTTTAACGTAACTTCCTAATTTAAAAAAAAATGCAATTCCCTTCCAAATTAAGGAGTTCAGGTTTTGCAAATAATAAAATTTGTATTTTTTCAGATAACTCATTTGTCATGTAGGATTAAAATAAGATGAGTTGTTTCAGAATACAGATAAGGTGGAGCAACATATATGGTAATTTAAACTATTGTTATCAAACTTGCAAGTTGATTATCAGAGTTTAGCGTTTTTACATTTTTAGCTTAAAAAATCGAGTTGTTTTTAATATTGGTAAATTCGTGATTGTTGTAAACTCGGTTAAACTAACGAATTTATATATTGATGTTATCATTTTTACGTTTTCAGCTTACAAAATCATGTTAACTCACCATTAAACTTGTGTTAACTTCTTCAATTTGATCATTTTTAGCGGCTTTAAATATAAATCTTATAGAAATTTCTTTGTTAAATATAATAAATTATGAATATTAATGGATTTAATTTCAATTATTTGGATTTAAAAAAACATTTAAATCAAATTGTTATTATTTTTTATATTTTAATTATTTAATTATATACTATTAATATCTATTTAATGATAAAAGTAAATTCTTACAAGTTAACGATTCGAGTTCACAATACGAATTTACCTCTTTGTCATGAGTTTCTTTAAACTTGTGAGTTTGACAACCTTCATATTTTAAACAATGATCATTTTTGTATACTGATTTTATAGATCTAATATAATATAGATTAAAGTATACATTTGGTCCTTCATATTCTGATATCATTTTAGTCCCTTAAGTTTGTAAAGTGCACCTTTGGTCCCTTAATGTTAACTCCATTAATATGACTTAACGGAAAATAATGACTCAACAATTTTAAGCGATGACTGTGCAATTAAATGCTGACCAAACATACCTATATGTTAGTATTTTAATAAATTAATATTTTAAATCCTAATTGAAAAATATTTAATCTTCTTTGACAAAAAATATATATTTAATTTTTAAAAACTGTGAAAAACTGTAAAATAGTCTGTGAAGATTAAATATTTTTCAATTAATAGAATTTAAAATATTAATTTATTAAAATGCTGATATATTAGCATGCTTGATCAACATTTAATTACACAGTCCTCACTTAAAATTGTTGAGTCAGTATTTTCCATTAAGGTAGATTAACGGTGTTAACATTAAGAGACTAAACGTGTACTTTACAAACTTAAGGAACTAAAATGATCCCAGAGACAAATATAAAAGACCAAATGTATACTTCAACCTATAATATAATTAGATAATTAGATGGATATATTGATATAGGGAGGAAAATGCTCATGAACTAATACGAGTAATTTATTAATCAATTCAATAATTTATTGTTATTAATTTTAAACAATTTAATTTATTAATTTTTTTATAATCACTCTAATTTATTTATTTGGTAATCAAATCAAATCAACATTTTGTAAGTCGATGTAATTAAGTTTAATTTATTTTTATTTTGGAAACTAATTTATTGCAATATAATGTATATTGCGCGTCAGATTCAGTTCCGCTTTTTTTTTGATTGATTGATTCCGAATTCAATATAGGATATCACGACTTTTGTTTTGTTTCGGGCCAAAATAGTATTTAATTTTTATTGTGATCAGATTCATCGTTCATAATTTTGGAAATGTTATCATATTGAATTAATGATAATTAAAATTTGAAAATATATGATGAATCTTATCTTATTGAATCAACATATCTTATCAAAAGTTTAATAACTTATCAAAGATATAAATATAAATTTCTATTTAAAAATTATTAATTACAGATTCATTAACCTTTGAAAATTTGATTCTGATTGATTTGATTAAAAATAGATTGGTTTAATTTTTTATTATTATTATTTTATTTTCCCCTATATATATGTGTGTGTGTGCCAATTGGAGATTGGTATCATAATTGACTCGCTCAAATACGGAAGTTTTGAAACTCTATTTCGCTCTGTAAGGTTCAGACGATTCTGAAAATTTCCTTCTCTTTGCCATGGACAGCGAGGTGCGAGCGATTTTTGACAAGTTCGACAAGAATGGCGACGGAAAAATTTCTTCCGACGAGCTCATGGAGATGCTTCAGACTTTGGGAACGAAAACGACGCCTGAGGAGGTGAACCATATGATGAACGAGATGGACAAGGACAGCGACGGCTTCATAGACTTCAAGGAATTTGCCGAGTTCCACTGCTCCGGAGCTAAAGCCAGCGCCGACGCCGACAAGGAGCTCCAGGACGCTTTCGATCTGTACGACCTGGACAAGAACGGAGTGATATCGGCGGTTGAGTTGCACTCGGTGATGAGGAAGTTGGGGGAGAACTGTTCCCTGAGTGACTGCCGGAGGATGATCAGCGCCGTGGACGAAGACGGCGATGATAACGTGAATTTTGAGGAGTTTAAGAAGATGATGACTCGGTCTTCTTAGTGTCACATGGAATGAAATCAAAGTAGGTTGCTAGGCTTTAGGGTTCGTGCAATTTATGATCAATAGTCTCTTTAAGTCATTTGACTCTTTTGGCTTCTTCCCTCAAAAGGCTCACAGTGGTTTCGGGATTCTATATATATTTTATTATAAAAATAATTAATATATGCAATTTTATTTTATTTTTAATTATGTTCTTGTAATTTTTCTTTTTATTGGGTTCTCATATATGGATTAATAATATTTGGATTAGTCTTTATAGTTATACTCTCGCTTTGGGATCCACTTTTTTTGACCGATTTGTTGGAGTAGGATTAAATTATGAGGATAATTCCCGTGCAAAATATTTTCATTGTTGTAATGGGAAAAATATATAGTAATATCCTGAATTTCGTGCATAGAGATGTAAAGATAAGCCAATATCAAGCATATGACTAAGCGCTATTTCATGTGTCAGTGCCGATAAAGTAACTTTAATAATGTGGTTATTACGGCTAATGATAACACGCCACCTAGCGTTTGAGTCCGGGGAATCCACTAGTCTCCAGTTCAGTCGCGTACTTGACTTTTCCGAACACCAAACCAGGGAGTCAGGGGAATTCGTCAGGCCTCCCTTTCCCTGAAATAAAGTGGCACCTAATAAGAGAAAGAAAATGGAAAGAAGGTGCTACAATGACACTTGGCATTTTGTGACTGGATTACTTGGATACATGTCAACACACTACAAAAAAACCCACCATTTGTAGCGGTTAATATGTAGTGGTCACAAAAAATCGCTACAAGTACATGATTTTGTAGCTGTTTAAGATGAAACCACAACAAACTCGTAGCGGCAGCAATGACGGGCTTGTTTGCCACGAACTTTGTAGCGGTTTCTATAAAAATAACTGCTACAAAATTGGTGCAAGCTTGGCGCGTAATGGCGCGAAGGTTTTTGGCTATGTCATTGTAGTGGTTATATAGGAAAAACCGCTACAAAGTTGGCGCGAGCTTTGGCGCATAATGGCGTGAACATTGTCGTGGTGAATTTTGCCGCAGTTGTATGAAAATAACCACTACAAAATATGAAAAGACACCGTATTTTTAGCTGTGAGGGAAAAGAGACGCATTGACCGCTACAAATCAAATCAATTTGTAGCAGTTATTGTGATAACCACTACAAACATTAACGTTATATATACGGGACTCAATCTGTACCGCAGTTATAAAAATTTAAAAATAATTAGATTTGCATTGTCTTTGAATGAACTATCTCGGCTTGGTAGTTGAAGACATGCAGATAGCTACGGCTCTCATCCTTGAACCTGAGATGAGAGCTGTAGATATTTGCATATCTCATCCTTGAAGCCGCCGAGGTAGTTCCTTTAGTTACAATCCAAATTTAATTATTTCTATTATGTGAAGACTTTTATTCTTCTGAAGATAGTCCAGGATGCAACCGAAGATTGAGTTCCAATATAGCTGCCTTTCTCTAATGAAAATATCTCTAATCAAAATAAGGCAGTGAATTTTTCGTGGGAGATCGATATCTATACTGAATCCGAATCTTCACGGGGTATGTTGGACTATTTTCAGTAAATACATAATGTTGGAGCGGTTTCTCCAGAACTTCCGTTATAAATATTTGAATCTATGTAAATTTGCATTGTCACTAAATGAACTATCTTAGCTTTCAACTTGGTAGTTGAAGCATCGCATCTGAGATAGTTATTTAGTGACAATGAAGATTTACGTGGAACTTTGACGTGAAGACTCATGTTCATCGCATGAGGTGAATATGATTTTGCACTTCTCTGTGTCGTTATTTTAAGTGGTTATTATATTCTAGGTAATCAAGAACTTATTATTTTGAACTATTGGGTTCAAGAATTCCTATATAATTTAAGCGACACAAGAAAAACTTATAATGATCAAATTACATCCGATCTTGTTTCCACTTTTCCAATCATTCTAAATACAATTTGGAAATATTGGATTTTTTGTTATTTAAATTGTGTATCTCCGTCACTTGTAGTGATTTATCATTCAATAAATGACTGAAAAATGGATCCCACTGATCCAATTCAATTTGTTTCTAAAAAAAATGTTCATTTGTAGCAGTTGTACGAAATAATTGCTACAGAATGTCAAAGGTCAAGCATTTAGTAGCAGTTATCTAACCGCTACAAACTGTCACGATGAACGAGGCATTTAGGGTGTGTTTGGTTAGAGGGGAGGGAAGGGAGTGGAAGGGTAGGGAATTGAGCAAATTGCCATTAATGAATGAAGTATTCCTTTTTGTTGAGAGTATATTTTTGGAATACTGAAAAGTTTCCTTGGGCTTTTTGGTAAAGAGGAGGTAAAAGATCTCTCCCTCCCCCTCCCTCAAACCAAACACACCCTTAGTAGCGGTTACTGCGGTGGTTCATTATGAACCGCTACATATTGCCGACACCTGTAGCGGTTTTCATGTATAACCGCTACAAAGTGTCGCAGTTTTAAAACCGCGACTTCCCTCATTTCAAACCACCAAGGTTTGTAAGGCCACCTTTAAACTTTTTATTCTTTTTGACTTTTTACTTAAAATCTTGGAGTGATGGGTTCGAAAGGAAATGGAGGGAAAGGCAAGGATGTTGTACGTGGTAGAGTACCTATAAGAGGCAGTAGTTGTAGAGGGAGCCGTAGTAGGGGGCGTGGGGGGTCAAAATATCCCTCCGCCAAGTCACAGAAGTAAAAATATCACTCCACCACCTCAAGGGGGTCAAAATATCCCTCCATGACCTCAGGTGGGGATCGGCTTACATAAGCTCTTCGCGATGAGCCAATCCCAGAGTTTGAGACCGTAGAGGGGGGGGGGGAACAGGGTGCACAACTGTCCCTCAGCGACCTCGACGAAAATGAGGAGATCTAGATTGACATTCCTATGGCTGAAGCGGAGCGGTTTCTTGACCAGGAGAATAAGTGGGACCAAGGGAACCCTCGACCGTCGTCTTTGTGTTCCATCGGATTTGATGTGGATGTCGAAGGTAATAATTATTTTTGTTACAAAATATAAATTTAAGTTCTTTACGATTAATTAAATTATATTTAAATGCAAAACAAACATGTTTTTATAATTGTGCAGATCCACTGGGGTACATTAGCAGGAGGACGTTGGATGTTATTGGGGTCAATTTGATGAAGGGGCCTCGCATTGTAGTCCCCTACAACGAGGACACGGACCAGCTAATCGGCAACGGTGATCACCTGTTCAATCGATGGCTGACGGAATTAGGGGGAATTGGGCGTGGTTCCCCCTCGACTTCAAGGATTGGAAGCATGTTCCGAAGGGGAACAAGGACAAAGAGTTTGAGGAGATTGTGTAGGTAAGTTGTTGTTTAATTATATTTTACATGTAAATAGTTATAATTTATGATTTATTTATTACATAATTAATTAATTAATAATGAAATTATGATACATGATAAGTTTAAAGTACGAGCCAACGCGAAGAGGTATGCACTTCTGAAGATAGGGGACGACTGGAAGAACCAAAAGAGTCGTCTCTACAACAAGAAGAATGGAGATGGGACAATTCCTCTGCAGCGGTTGATCAAGAATGTTCGAGACGGCGTCGACCCAAATAACTAGTCACATTTTGTCCAATATGGGAGGAGTCCAGAGGGACAAGTAGGTTTTTAAAATAAATTTTGTTTAAATATAGTTTAAATTTTAAATTTAGTTTAAAATAGTATAAATTAATTAATAGTTTAGATATAGTTTAACTTAATTTATAGATTCAATTTTGTTTAAATATAGTTTAAATATTAGTTTAAATAAAGTTAAAATATGGTCTAAATGTTAGTTAAGTTATAGTTTAAAATATATTTTGTTCAAATATAATTGAGTTATAGTTTAAATTATAAATATAGTTTACATACAGTTGAAATTACTTTATTGTTTAAATAAAGTATAAATTAATGTAAACTTGAAATATAGTTTACAATATATGAAAATGATAATTAATTTCTCTTAAAATTTTGTTTGCCTTGACCCTGTAAGCTCTGTCCCAGAGGAACACCAGAAGCCGGGCATAATAGAGGGTCTATCACATGGCAGGATCCAAGACGTTTGTTGTGACCTACAGTGAGTTGGTATGCTGAAAGTTTAATTTATTTTAGGTTTAAATGATTGATTGTTTTATTTTTGAAATAACAAAGTTGATATTCTTTTAATTCTTTCAGCAAACGAAGGTTCAGGAGGAGAACCATTAGACGGACTATGGGGAGCTGTTCATATATACCCATAGACACCATGATAGGAAGCCAACCTCTGAGGCGATAGAGGAGATGATAGTAAGTTACAAACAAATTATTTATATAGTTAAGTTAATATATTTAAATTGAATTAATTTTTTTGATTAATTTTTTATGAAATGTGTGTGCTAGTGGCGGATTGAGCAGACCTATCAAGAGCTGCGAGCGTTGCAACCCCCGGAGTCACAGGGGTCTGTGGATCCTACAGTCCCATTGAAAACTGTCATGGGCCGAGTCGAGCATCTTGGGCGCGTTAGGGGTATGGGGCTAGGCGCTAGGCCTAGTATGGTCTACGACAATACCTCTGCCTCTTAGGATGGAACCTCCAGCTCAAGTGGGCTCCACCGGAGGTGGTTCAGGCGATGATTGCCGAGCAAGTTGCTGCGCAAGTGGCCGAGCAGGCTGCCAGGACTAGGCGCATGCAGGAGAAATACGACAGTTGGGTCGCTAGTCAGAGGCAGAGCTGAGATGCTGTTGCCGGTGCCTTGACAGAGATGTTTCCTGACAGGGAATTTCCACCTCCCCTGCCTCCTCTACATTCAGCGATGAGGCTACCCCTCTGCGTCCTATTGCTACTGATGACGAGGGAGTTGTTACCTTTGCTCGTGCACACGCCCCTCCTGAGACAACCCCTCTTGAGACAGGACCCAGTGAGACAGTCCCCCCTGAGATAGGACCTAGTGAGATAGTCCCCCCTGAGACAAGACCTGATCATCAGGCTCCTGATAGTTTGTTTTTATTTTCACACACATTTTAACAATTTTATTTCTTTAATTTATTTGTTATCTTTTATGTTAGTTTGAGCTGAGATATTGGAGTACTATTTTAATACTTATATTTCATTTATATTAGTTTATTAATGTTACTTATAATATATAACAATTGTTATTGAAATAAATTTCTTATAGTTGAATAAGATAGATATTGTAAAATAAAGGAAAGAATTAATATTTAGTGAACTTTGTAGCGGTTATGTGGACAAAACCGCTACCAATTTGAAATTCTAAATGAATAAAAGACTGCCAAATATTTGTAGCGGTTTTCATAATAAACCACTACTAATGTTCAACGGCTTACATTTTGTAGCGGTTTATTAACCGCTACTAAGCTATGGCGGGATATTAATCAGTTTGAATTTTATGTTTGTTGCGGTTAGTGTAGCAGTTAATCAACTGCTACGAAGTGTATCTTATTTAGGCAGCGGTTGATGTAGCGGTTTTATAACCGTTACAAACTATCCAATGTTGCATTTAAAGATCTTAAGTGTTGTTGTGAAGATAATTAAACATTCTCTCTTCATTATTCTATCCTAGCTTTATTTACTACATATGGATAAGTCCTGAATCAAATTGTCTTGCAATTCTCCTGTATATTTAGCGGGATTGAAAACTTTCTTAGATTTCACCTTCTCTCACGCTAGCATTAATGGCAAGATCGTGTGTCCGTGTTGTTGATGCAAGTTTAAGAAGTGGCAAACACGAGAAGGTGCTATGGAACATCTTCTTCTCAAGCCTTTCCTAGAAGAATATACATTCTAGGGAGTTCATGGTGAGAAACATGGTATGAGATATGAGGATCATCTTCCTCGAAGCTCACAAGTGGGAAATAAAGTAGATCAAGATGATCCGGTTAATGAAGCTATTTGCGATACTTTTGGTGTTCAAGACGACAACTTCACCGTAGAAGTTCAGGGTGCAAAACCGATTTTCTTCAGGAACGATGTAGTTCAGGAATTTTTTAGCCTCATGGATGAGAGTGATCGTCCTTTGCATCAATGTTGTTGGAAATACTCCAAATTATCTTTCCTGATAAAATTGTACCATATCAAGTGCTTGTGTGGGATCACTGAAAAGGCAATGTCGATGTTGCTAGAATTACTACGAGATGCTTTCCCTGACGCGGACATTCCTACAAAATTTTATGAGGCCAAGAAGATAATTAATAGATTAGGCTTGAACTACAAAAAAATCGATGCATGCCCCAATGACTGTATACTTTATTGGGGAGAGGACGCTCACAAGGAGGCTTGTAAGAAGTGTCACACTTTGAGGTTCAGGACAGTTCGAAAGGGGAAAAAGTAGAAGAAGAAACTTGCAAAGATTCTCAGGTACTTTCCTTTAAAACCTTGCTTACAAAGATTGTTTATGTGATCTAAGAAATTTGAGCATATGAGGTGGTATGAAGCTGACAAGAATGAAGATGGTAAACTCAGACATCCACGGGATGCTCAAGTGTGGAAAGCATTCGACTCAGACTTTCTTGATTTCACGGTGGACCCTAGAAATGTTTGTCTTGCTTTGTCGACCGATGGTTTTAATCCGTTTGGGAATTTATCCGGTGCAGAAATCATAGAGCAGCTTCGGGATGTTGAATTTGAGTATGGCAAATGAGACAATCTAGCAAAGGGCAGGACAAAGACTGCCAGGGCTTCTGATTCTGCGTCCCAGCAATGGTGGAAGAAAAGTGTCGTCTTCACTCTTCCGTATTGGAAAGATAATTTGCTCCGACACAATCTGGATGTCATGCACATTGAAAAGAATGTGTGCGACAATGTGTTGTACACGATTCTAAACGAATCAGGCATGTCAAAAGATCATCTTCAAACGAAGAAAGATTTACGGGAGATGGGAGTTCGTGGAGACGCATGGTCAGATGAGCTTGATAGATTTCAACCAGTAAAATTCACCCTGAAAAAACCGAATAAGGAAATCTTCCTCACAATGTTGAAGAAAATAAGAGTTCCTGACGGGTATTCAAGCAACATTTCACGATGTGTAGACGTGCAGGCTCGAAAGGTTGTTGGGCTGAAGAGTCACGACTCGCATGTGCTTATGCAATAGTTACTTCCGTTGGCCATCAAAATACGCTGCCTCTCGATGTGTCGATCATTTTGGTTGAGCTGTGTTCTTTCTTCCGGAAGTTGTGTTCGAAGGTTTTGATCGTGGAGGAGCTCGACCAGTTGCAACAGAAAATCATTCGTATGCTGTGTCATTTGGAGATGATCTTTCCTCCATCATTTTTCACGGTGATAGTTCACTTGACAATACACCTTGTTCACGAAATAAAGCTTGCTGACCCAGTTCACTACCGATGGATGTATCCTATTGAGAGATACTCATTTAAAAGAGTAAATACCCTTCTAGTCCCTAACAAAAAACACAGACCCCATTTTGGTCCCTGAGAAAAAGGTCCTTTTTAGTCCATAAAAAGGACGAATAAAGGTTGATTGGTGGACATTTTGATCCCTCACAAATTTCCAAAAAGTCATTTTAATCCCATAAAAAGGACAAATAAGGGTCGGTTTTTTTGTCAGGGACCAAAATGGGGTCCGTGTTTTTACTACATTTAAAATTAATTACTTCAACATTACTTCCTAGTCGCACATTTCAACATTCATATATATCAACATTTCTTGTTCATTACTTTATAGGTTTCTTGGGAAACTGAAATCTTACATGCGGAATAAGGCGTGGCTTGAAGGTTCAATAGCAGAAGGTTATATTGGGGATGAAGTTTTGTATTTTTGTTCAAAGTACTTTGATGACATTGAGATGTCATTCAACCGACTACCTCGTGTAGACAATTGTCCTAAGCCAGAGCCATAAAAAATAGAGTTGTTAATCCCTTGTGTTGGTAAACCAGTTGGCGGAGGTGAGAACTTCAAACTGACCGCAGTTGAAAAGTTACAAGCACATAGACATGTGTTGATTAATTGCACTAAAGTTGAACCATACCTTCAGTAAGGATTGCACATAGATATATGTTATCCTATATATTTCGTTACATTTTATACTGACATTTCATGATCGTAAGCCCATGTTTAATTGTAGGGAATTTAAGAGTCATGTGAAGCGTCAACTGAGGATCCGTACATAGACATCCTCCGAAATTGATAGAAAGGTCCACAAAGAATTCCCTGGTTGGTTTACGAGGAGAATAATGAATGACCACAACCCGTACTTACAAGAATCTAGAGCTCTCGCACTCGGCCCGCTTGACCATGCCCAAATATTTACGGCATACAATATCAATGGTTTCAAGTTTTGCACCGTTTCACGAGATCAGGGATTGCTGACCCAAAACTCGGGTGTTTATGGCACGTTTGGAACGAGAAGTTATGCGAGCAGTAGTGATGGGAACATGCAGTTCGGCGATGTCTCGTATTATGGAAAGCTGCTTGATGTGGTCAAAATAATTTCCCAAGGCCGTTTCACTGTGACGCTGTTCAAGTGTTTATGGCCGAATATGACAATGTCCCGGGGCCTCACCACTGATAACTTAGGTATCACATCAGTGAATTTCTCTCGACCTATTCACACCAGTCAGTCTGAAGATTATGAACCATATATTCTTGCCTCAGAGGCACATTAGGTTTATTATGTCGCCGATGAGAGGCACATGGATTGGAATATGATGTTTCACTTAAAGCCTTGGGACCTTTACGACATGGGCGATGGTGATAACGTTGCCTACAAGAGTGAACCGTTCCAACCCGCCCTACTGGTCTTGTGAACGACTAATCCCTTGTAAGGGACCGTAAGTCCTTTCGGCATGTATATCTATACTCATAATTTGAGTTATGAGTACACTATTCTCCCCATTCTCAGGTGGATAAAGTTGTACAATCAAAGTATAACTCTACGGCATAGTGCTCAATGACATCCTTAAGTCTAAGATGATCCACACTACCGAACAATGTAAGATATTACAAATCCAATAATACTCTCTACAATGAACCCTTATGGAGTCTCTTAGTGGGCTAGTTCCATGTTATCTGTTCTGTAACAGATCCATCCACAATATCAGCTAAGGCATTACCATGCCTGCATTCCATGAGGCCCCTACCTTGTATCTCAATACAAGTAGATAACGTCGTACTAGTCTTATTGAGTTCACCAATACCCGTTCTTGGTGATTCAAGACTAGGAACAGGTTTCAGGCAATAGACATTAAGTGTTCTCGAGTCCTCATGATCATGATCTCTATCATAGATCCTCGAGTGATTACATGTTTTATTCCTAGAGCCTTTACTTTAATCACATATTAACCTTAAATATAGGTGAAACATAAGTATGATAAAGATAAAGTGTGCTCAAATATACAAATAATGAAATACTAAAAGTACAAGGTGTTCATCTGATAATACGGATTATATCTAGGGCACCTACATACTAACAATCGAAACATAAAACCAAGAACTAAGACTCATGAGAACCCGTAACTCTTCACGTTGCTCATGAGTTAAAGGGGAAAAAATAGAAGAGAATATATATTATGAAGGAAAACCTCAAATATAATATACTATGTCCAGTACTTAATATAAGATTTTAATAGTTTGAGCATAATTTTCCCTTCTTTGAGCATGTTTTGACTTTAAGGAGCTTGATAGTTCATTGATTGAGATAGTACAAGACACAAGCCAATGATTTTTGGATGGACCATTCTGGGCTACAAAAAAAATTACTTTTAACGACCATATTTGGCAGCGACAATAGTGTTGCTACTGAAAGTATTGACTTTCAGTGGCGACATATTTTGTCGCCATTGAAAGTATTATAATCGGCACCGACATTATGTTGTCGCCACTAATGGTATGACTTTTAGCGGCGGCAATTTTTTCTTTCCCTGAAAGTGTTTCAGTGGACTAAAATGCCCTTGATTTTTTGTTGTTAATCCGAAAATACCTGAGCCCCTTTTCACGCTATGCTTCACTAGGAACCCTATTCTGCCACTGATCTAGTTCGGTGAAGTGAGAAAGTTCAAAGACCAAGACGATCAAAGGCAGAGATGATATTGATGGAGTGCACGATCAAAGTTAAGCTGATTTTTATATTTAGCAATTTCTCATATGTAACATGGAGTTCTTCTAGGTCAGCTTCTTCGTCTTTATCAGGTAACACAATTTGCCACAAACTTCAAATTTTGATATTTATGCAAGACTAATAACAACTCTTCTTTATCACAATCATGACAATTTTCAATCGGGTAGAAGGTTTGGCCGCATCCCTGGGGGTTCCTACTTTTCAAGAAATATGAGCTTGATGAATTACAATCTCTTTCATGGAGAAGCATCTTTCTTATGTGATACATCAATCGAATCTTCCATTAATGTCGATGGTTGGAATCTTCCAAATTAGAAACCTAAAATGAAATCAGCTTTATGTGAGAATTCGAATGGTTGTGTTGGGGGCCGGGGAAGACAAATTTAACCTTAATTCATCATAAAAGATAAACTTCATTTTGATCGACTCTCAAGCATGACAAAATGGATTCTAACAGAAAGCATCTAGGACAGTTATGCTGTAAACTGAAGTCCTCAAAACTACATTTAAAAGTTGCTTTCTAACTATAATTGCACTCAACAGCTAAACAAACTGATTTGCTTTCACTGAATCATTTAGCACCAAACTGATTTTTTGTTGTTTAGTTTGCTGCAGTTGTTCTAACATGTTACATATTGTTTTTGGTTGCTTTTTATATCATATTGTTTCCTTCATATAGATTGTTCTAACACATTCCTTTTGTACTTCTTGCGGTACTGAACATAATTCCCATAGCTCAGAGATAGGTGTTCTTTACAATAACTTGAATATTTTCCAAAGATCCTACTCGACCGATGCTTCGGACTGGTCAGCCCTGTGGTAATATTTTCAAAAGATATGAGCTTCTGTTGCAAACTGTTATTTTTTCCTAACTTGAAAAAGCTTGAGAATTTCATGGGTTTGTTTTTTTTCTCAGATTTATGATTCAGAAATGAATTGTTGAAGATTTATGTTTCAGGAATGAAACTTCAGATTGGCCTCCAATCAAGTCCAAGTATACATGGAAAGCATACCCATTGGTAGAAAACTGAACCTTCTGGCTCATGATAGTTATGATGAACTTGTCAGTGTTGGTTAATTTTGCCTATTACATGACTTTCATGCAAAGTTTCATGAGGTTGAAAACAAAAATTTTGTTTAATCATTGCGGAAACCCGTAACTCCTTACGGTCCTCATGAATTATTAACCTTAACTCATTACGTTAATTAGTTATTAATTAGTAATCCGTAACTTTTTACGGTGCTCATGAGAATTCATAACAATTTATAATATTCATGAGCTTCAAGATTACTCGCTAAAACAATTATTGGGGATTAGGATAACTAGATAACACCACTATTGGAGATTAGGATTACCTTAGATCACTTGAAGACCTCAATGTTGTTGATGTCCTCTAATGTTGATCCACACGGCTATCCCCCGATTGCAGCGAGAACTCCTTCTCTTGAAACCTCCCGCTCCTTGGATGCTTGCTAAGCGAAGACAAGGTTGAGGTTTGGTTTCTTGGGTTTTTCTCTTTTCAAGAAGGTGATGGTTTATTGGAATTAGGTTATGGATACGATGAATAAGGTTGGAACTTTACCCTTCTATGGATGGCACATTTTTCTTTCTAAACATTTGGTAAAGACTAAAATTTAGAGAGCATAAGGATTCTTGTTTTTCTCCTAGAAAAACGTGCAAAAAGGAACACCAATGTTTTTCTCATAGAAAAACGTGCAAGAAAAAGGAACACCAATGTTTTTCTCCTAGAAAAACGTGCAAGAAAAAGGCACACCAAAAATTAACACTTTATAAGAGTCTAACCCTAATTTCAGTGCTTACAAGAAAGGCCCAATTCAAGCTTGAATTGGAAAATCCAATTCACAATGAATTAAATTCATATCTTGGTTGATTGATTGAATTTAAGATGATGAATTAAATTCATATCTTGGTTGATTGATTGAATTTAAGATGATGAATCAAATTCATATTCATATCTTGATTGATTGATTGAATTTAATATGATGAATCATATTCATATCTTGTCAACCAAGTCACATTAAATTCACATATTACTTGATTGAATTTAATATGATGAATCATATTCATATCTTGTCAACCAAGTCACATTAAATTCCATTTTTTCTTCGAAAAACGTCCATAAAAAGGGCACATAAAAAATTAGCACTTTATAAGAGTCTAACCCTAATTTAAGTGCTCACAAGAAAAAGGCCTAATCCAAACTTGAATTGGAAAATCCAAATCATAATGAATTAAATTCATATCTTGAATATTGAATAATAATTTAAGATGATGAATCACATTCATCTCTTAAACTAAAATTCAAAATCATTTTAAATTTCTCCAATCTTCATCCAATCATTATTGGATCTTTATATATATATATATATATATATATATATATATATTAGGGAAAAACACTTCTCATGTCACACACACATGAAATGGTGGGACCCACATATATATATAATGAGCATTATATATATATATGGGTCCCACCATTCCATGTGTATGTAGAAATCTTCTTCTTCTCATACAACATGAGAAGTTTAAACCCCATATATATATATATATTAAATAATTCAGAATTATCTTTTATAACCTAACCCTTTGAATTAAAGTTCAAATTTCCTCATTGGGTTTAGAGTCCCACTCCAACTCAATTACACATTTACTCTTGATAAAGCCCAATAACAATTATTGGTCAAAGTTTGCTAATTTTAAACAATCAAGAATAACCTTTGTGTGTGACCCGTTAGGCCCAATTAGTCACTAACATAAATAAACTTGGACCAATTAAAAACCCCATTAACAGGACCAATTTATTTAATGACCTCATAAGACAGTAGCAATGCTCTGCGGCCCCATAACTAATTGAGTTGATCAAATGATCTACCTTTCATATTTGGATACCGTGCAAGCATCATCCCTCACATCGTCATTCACATTTAGTCGAGAGCAAAGATAGAGTATCATCTCTCTTAATTGACTAGATGTAGCTATTTCACGGAACTAGGAATCTTCTTATATTAACTCTATAACGGATCATGACTCTTCACGATCACTTGCTGTGTGCACAGACTCCCAAGTTAATTAGAAGCTATCCAAGCTCTACCGGTCTTGTAAATGACTAATCCTTTATAGGGGAATGTGAATCCTCTCAGCATGTCCATCTATACTCATGTATTTGAGTTACACCCAAGAGTACACTGTTCTCCCCATTTTCAGGTGGATAGAGTTGTACAGTCAAAGTATAATCCTAGAACATAGTGTTCGATGACATCCTTAAGTCCAAGATGACCCGCACTACCAAACGATGAGAGACTTTACATATCCAATGATACTCTCTACAATGAATCTTTGTGGAGTCTCTCCCCGGGTCAGTTCGGTGCTAACTGTTCTCCAACAGATCCACCCATGACATCAGCTAAGAGATCTTCATGCCTGTATTCCATGAGGTCCCTAAATTGTAGCTCTATACAAGTAAATGATGTCGTACTAGTCTTATTGAGATCATCAATGCCATTTCTTGGTGATTCAAGACTAAGAACAAGTTTTAGGCAATAGATATCCAGTGTTCTCGAGTCCTCATGATCATGATATCTATCATTGATCCTCAAGAATAACACATGTTCTTTTCCTAGGGCTTTTATCTTCAAACACATATTTACCTTAAAATAAAAGTGAGACAAAAATATGATAAAGATAAAAATATGCTCATTTATTAATAACAAATACTACAACGTAGAAATGGTGCTGATTTGTCCTTACAGACTGTCTCTAGGACACCTAAATACTAACAGTCAGAGCCCTAGGCCACACGTTCAGGAGCACCATTCTCTGTAAGCACTAATGAAAAAAACAAAAACCCTCACTTGATCTCAATCTTCTTTCTCTGCAGATTTTTCTTTCTTTTGTCATCTGTACCACCTTGTTTAGATCAGGAAAGTTTTTTCATCTCATTCCTTCTTTCTAGGCCTTAATTCCCAAGCATTTTATTCTGGAAATTTTCATGTGGTAACTTAAGTAATTAAAGAGCAATAAATTGGCTGGTTGTGGTGGGCTGATAAGGAATAGCAATGGGGAGTGGTTAGGTGGACTTTCAAAGAAATTGGGAAGTTGTGCAGCTGATAAGGCAGAGCTTTGGGCTGTGCTGACAGGACTCCAAATCGCTGCTAGAATGAATTATGACAGCACAATTGTTGAGAGTGATTCGGTTGCTGTAGTGAACAGGCTGAATGTGGTGCAAGGCGAGGAAGAAGCTGATTCTCAAATTTTGAATGCCATTTTCCAGGTTGTAAAAGTATTCCCCATGTTAAGTTTTCTCATGTGTATAGGGAGTGTAATGTACGTGCGGACACCGCTAGCTAAGATCAGTCTTACGCAGGAAGAGTCTTTTGTTTCGTTTGATTCTCCTCCTATGGCTGTTTCCAGATCTTTGTATCAGGATGCTATGGGGATTCTGTATCCACGGTTGATAGTAATGAAGGAATAGATTGGCTTAAAGCCCCGTTTTCACCAAAAAAAAAAAAAGAGCAATTATTTGGAGAACAAAAGGAGTAAGTTTGAGTCAAATCAGAAGTTTTTATTATCATATAAATATCTAAAAAAAGTGTTAGCTAGTATATATATCATTTTAGAGATTGAGTATGACCAATTCAAAATTCAATAGATCTCCTCTCTTTTTTTGTTGAAATTAAACAATTACTATTTGTTAATTTAGGAGTATTACTGTTTTGGTCAGATTTAATATTGTGGGGCACAGATTTAAACAATACAGGAACGTGCCTTTGAACACGGTGGAAAGAAATAATAATTAGAGAAGACAAGTCCAATCGTAAAATACCAAGGAACAAAAGTACATGCAACGCAAGGAGCAATATAAAACTGAAACAGAGAAAAGATACGAAGTTATTAACAGCAAGAAGAGAGAAAAGTGGGCAGTCCTTTATGGCTTAAGGCAAGAGTTTATTAATAAGGTGAGGGTTGTGACTCAAAATAGAATAGTGCAGGTACATTTGCTTCAATTTTATTTGATATAAATAACTACTCCACATCACATGTAAATTTTAATTGTTTTAATTCTTTCACATGAATTATAGGCACATCTCATACTATCAAAAAGGGCAGAGGAGTGTACAAAGATGGAAGCAAATTTTACAGAAGAACATGCAAAGATAGAAGTCGAGTGTGCAAAGATGGAAGCAAAGCGTGCACAATTTGAGCACAAGATAGAACAAATGGAGTAGAGAATACACGCTCAACTAGCTGTCTTGATGCAACAAGGGCAATTAGCAGCTCCTATTTCATCTACTCTCAGTCTTGTTGTCCCACTAGCTAGTCCTTCTTATGGTTTTCATGTTTAATCTTTCCAAAGGATATTCTTTAGACCTTTTTTAGGAAATTTAAATACTTGATGTTAATTTTGAAGAATTGGGTTAGTATCATTGCAAATTAATATATTGTTAATTTAAAGTTACTTTTGATCTTTATCAAAAAAGTACATGTTTTAATTTTAGCAATTTATATTAAAAAAATTGTAACTTATGCATAAACATGTTTCTGCCGCCAAAATAAGAATCAGTGGTGACACAATTGTCACCGCCACTAGTTGTCTACTTTCTACGGGGAAATATAAATATCGCCACCAAAAGTATCAGCGACACCTTATCGCTATGGAAAACCCTTTCAACGGCGACTTTGATACTTTCAACGGTCACTTTTGTCACCTCTGAAAGTTAATTTTTTTGTAGTGTTGTATTGGAATGGGGCTACAAATCAGCTATTATAACTACGAAAGATAGGAATAGAATTGACTAAATTGTGCTTAGGAATTCAAAATGTGCATTAACAAATTAAGGTAAGTGAGAATCTCTTGATTTTGCATTTGCATCTGTTTGAATGATTTATGAAGTTATGGTTCAGTTATTTAATCTTTCGATGTCAATGAGGGGAAAATTCGGTTCATCATATGTCTGGTTTAGTACTTACCGCTATTGGGTCGCTTTGGGATTGGCTTTCTTTTTATGGCAAGTAAACTCGCAAGGAGCACAAATCACTTCATCATAAAAGGAGAAAGATGAACTCCTATTCACTAGCAGTAAGTGTTTTTTTTCCCAAACTTGTACAAGTCATTTTCTCACCACGAAATGAGTTTGTGAGAAGTTAATGAGAAGGAAAACTATTGCCAACATTTCATAATGGATCAACGGATAGGAATAATGCATTTCTTTTCAGTTAAGTTGCATATATAAGAAATTCCCATGTAAATGGAGTGAAGTTTTGTAAAAATAAGATAATTAACTAAATTTATCAATCAATGAGTTGTTACAATTATCAAATAAAAATGAATCAGCTATAGCTATCAACTTCACTAAAAATCTTTTTCAGTTGACACTTTTGTAATGTGGAGAGCTGTGAAGGAAAGATGATATCAAAATTAATTCGGAGGTTTCCTTTTTGGCCTGGTTTGCTTGCCGAGGGCATGCCTTCGTCTTGGACCACAATCTCAGTGTCTGGTTTCACAATATCTGTCACAGAAACTTCGATTTCTCTTCCATCCAACATTGTAACTTTGATTGTTTTCCCTGTGAGAGCCTCTAAAAGGGAAATCTTATGAGTAATTATCAAATCATTTGCTTCCCTTTTGAAAATCGGATGAGATTTCTCTTCCACCACAATAACTAGATCAGTTGCAGCAGATTTTCTTCGCACTTGGTTTCCTTTTCCTGGGAAAGTTATTACTGTGTCCTTCTTCCAACCAGGCTCTACGTCTATCTTCAATATTTCTTCAACAATCTTTGTTCTTCTGCAAATATATTTGACATCAATATTAGAATATATCCCAAAGACATTGATGAATTAAACATATATAAATGGTAAGGTATGTCCCTTCCAGTGACTTGAGTTATTTTAATAGAAAGAAAACCTAAACCGTTATGTATATCTCTAAAATTTAACAAGGTATCAGAGCTATTGATAACAGAGAAGGATAAAGAAAAGAATATTGTGGCACAAGTGCAGGTGAGTCATTTTGAGGCAACATCAAATTCCCAAGTTTGAATGGTTAGGCATTGAATTAAAAGTATGAGGTATATCAATTGGCTAAAGTATTTTCATAGAAAGGCAACCTAAATGAAAAAGAAAATAGTACTCCCTCCCGTCCTAATTATAGGAACACTTTTGTAGTGCAATTAGGACCGGAGGGAGTAATATTTACTTGAACAAGGTCAATGGGTGATCAAGAAGAATATAGTAAAAAAGTGAAAATTGAAAAACAATTGTGTATCTATGACTTAAAAAAAAGTAGAAGAGCAGGCAAAAAAAAAAAGATATGACTTGAAGCCTCCGATGCCAAACATATAGCACCGCAATTCATCATATTTCCACAAAACCAAAAGGGTTAAAAGTTAGTGCAGAATTTTAGTATTTGTCTACCTACGTATTTAAATCTTGTAACTCACGTAACCTACTTTTCTTATATCAGACATAGAAATATGTATACTAAAATTATAGAAGATAGCTATGTGCGATACGTACCCTCGAGAATCAAAAACAGTCCTTGAGTTTTTGAATCTGAGTCTGCAACCCTTGTAAAGCTCTTCGAGGCTTAAAGGCAGTTTATTGTATTCGTAATTTCCGCTGCGGCTTGCCGGATTCATGTCTTGAAGAGAGAAGCAAAGAATGAAACCAAGAAACTACTTTTGTTGCTCTTCGTGTGACTTTATTCACTGAAACCACAATTTCTATTGCCTAAATTTGATTCGATATGTTCGTAAGGATTTCTCGACCACCTAAAGTAAAGATCCGTATAATGATTCGTAAGATCTTTTTAACAATCGAATTTAATTAATTATTTCCAATTTCATCGCCATAGTTTCTTTCAAATAAATAAAAAGTATCTATTTTCTTATATCTTTTTTAATTTTGGGACATTCAATTATATTCCGATGAATATTTTTATCGGATACCAAGATGAGAAATTAATGATATAAGGAAGATGATACCTTTATAATCTTTTTTTTTTCTTCTAAGAATCTCATTCCTACTTTTTAGATCAAAAATAAACTCTTTGGATTTAATATTTTATAAAGTAATTATTATAGTACTTTATAAATTATTTTTTATTTTATCTTTATTGCAGTTATAAATCGTGTAGATCATATTTTAATTGTTTAAATTTATTTATTTAAGTTTAAAAAATAATTTATAAAATATTAAATCTGAATTATCTATTATTTTAATACGAAGATGGAAAGAAGGTTACAAGAGGATATTACATAGGTAGGATAGGGTACACCACTGTATCTGATTAATATCGTAACAAAATCTTTGACTGTCACATCGTATTCGAACGTGATTGATCTACGGAAACAGATGGTAATGAATTAATAAGGCCAAAAACAAAAAACAAAAAACTGTAATTATATTAGACGTGTTCAAATTATTATTCTTTTTGGCTGACGACATTTTTTGTTGTTGCCAGAACCACAAATTATTATTTAGAATCAACAAAAGATTTATCGAATAATGTGTTGCTTGATTATTTACAATCAATCACGACAAAATTTAGATACAGATGAGTTTTGTTCTGATGTAGAACATAAGTGTCTAGCCCTAGGTGGGTTAGAATATTGATGTAGGATCAAATAGCTCTCTCCCAAGGTATCCATGGATGAGATACTTGAGAGGATCGGTGATCTCTGCGCACACATGGAGGCTTTCACCAAAGGGGGTGGGGTGTGTGCTCTGTGTGGCTGAATCGTAAGGGAGATAGCTTAGAAGATATGTACCTTTTATGTTAACCTACTATATATAGAGGCTACCTTAGGGTTAGGGTTTGGACTTGTTGGGCCTCTTGTGCCTTCAAGCCCAAATGTATTAGACGTCTCCTGTTGGGACACACTTATGACGAGCGTAATATTTGATTCCATAACAGTTGCCCCCAACCTAGGTCTCTGAGCTGCCGAGATTAATTGACTGCTTTCCGAGATCCCCTGAATCCGACTTTGCTTTCGTAGCAATTTTCCCGGGCTAATTGTTTGGCTTATATTCCTGCATTTAATGACATGTAAGCAAATCACAATAAATGGAAAATACTCACTGTTTGTGCAAATCGTTCAATATGCTCATTTCGAATACTTGTCCGAGCTTGCATTAAACTTTCTGGTTTGCATCAATGTCGGTTATTGATAACACGCTTTTCCACCTAACAAATCGTTGTCCACTCTGTTGCCCCCCAGCCTGGTAGTTCAGGTTCCTGAGCTGCCAGGATGTGTTATTTTCCAACCCGGGCCAGGTGTTCGTCATTGTTGGGATTCCGTGCGTGTTGACCCGAGATTCCGGGTTTATATACTTTGAACCGAGACTCCAGGTTTATAAATTGTAACCTCGAGATTCCGGGTTAACATACTTTAAACCGAGACTTCTGGTTTGGATACTTTAACTCTGAGATCTCAGATTTATATATTCTAACACCGAGATTCCGGTTTAGATACTTTAACTCCGAGATTCCGGCCTCTGAGCTGCCAGGATGTACATTTTAACCGTTATTTCTGCGGGCCCGGATTTCAACCAGATTCAGTGAAGCCGGGGTCCGCCTTCATCCCTTTCGTAAGGACGGACTCCACAATCTATCCGGGATCCAATTAAGGAGCGCGGATTTAATCGTATAAAACAGACTTGACATGATTCATGAAAGCGGGTTTGTGCACCTCGGATTCATGCATGTTTAAATTGGACATGATTTTTGAAGACGGGTTTGTTTACCCTGAATTCATACATGTTTAAACTTGAACATGATTTTCGGAAACGGGTTTATGCACCTCAGATTCCTACATGTTTAGCTTTGACATGATTTTCAAAAACGAGTTTGTTTACTCAGAATTCATACATGTTTATACTGGACATGATTTTCGAAAACGGGTTTCATTACCCTGAATTCTACATGTTTAAACTGGACAAGATTTTCGAAAACCCATTCTGAGTGGAGAGACCGTTTTGCAATTTTTATAAGGCTAAAGCATAATTTCAAAAAAATTTGGGTCCAATTCTATAATTTTAGGGGGGGCGGGGCCACCCCTAGCCCCCCTAAATCCGCCCCTGATGAACAGGTGTTTGGATTCCCATCTGATCAACTGAGCTCATTGTTTTTAAAAACTAGTGTAAAAATGTACGTTTTTACGTTTTTATTACGATTATATGTGCTAAAGTGCAAGTAAAAACTGTTCTGAGCACAAACGGGTAGAAACGCCGCTCAAACAAATACTTAAAAAAGGTAAAAACGTAAGTTTTTATAGTTTCTAAAAAAAGATGAAAAGTTTTTCTTTTCTTTTCTTTTTTTGTCTTGAAAAAAGATGAAAAGTTGAAAACCTTATTTCATTTCGATATTAAAAGCTTAAAGACGAGGTAACAAAACTATAGTCATCATGGGAAAGACATTTTATGACAACAATAACTACCAATTATAATTGATGTCCAAAACCACAAAAAAAAAAAAAGGTTATTATCTCAATAATATCCATGGCAAGGAAAAAACCTAGAGAAGGACTCTATCTAGTGCAATCTTCTTACTTCTCTTTCAGACTCGAAAAGGGTGATAATGTCTCGTTCTCTTGCTGGTCCTTTCACATTCCTCATTGAATTTTGAGTAGTGATTTATGATTTTTTTCACACACACACACACATAATTTTGAGCTCTGACCTTAAATAGTAGAACGTAGAAACTTTATGTTTCGTGTCGTTTCTACGATTTACGTTTCTACCTCCTTGTTTTGTGTCTATGTAAAACTCAATTTTGACAACATTGACTGAGCTCATCAAAAAAAGTCGCAGCAAAGAAGAAGCCAAAAATTGTACTGTGGTTATGAGCAGTAGACCCATTCCTGAAGCCTACAATGATAGGGCAAGCCTTGCACCACCTGCCTAGCAAACACTGCCTATCAGATGTCTAACTCCGGCTCCCTTCTAGTAAGCCGAGCCACAGATCTAGCCCTTAGCTTCCGTTAACCGACAGGAGATAAAAATACTGATAAGAAAACTGAATTTATTAAATTAAAGAACTTGCAAACTGGGTTCATTCTACACTCAAGAATCCATCCTTACTCAGCGAAAGGAAATTTAGTTCATGACTGATGAGGGAATCACAAAACAAATCACAGCAGAACATCCCATTGCAAAAGATAACTAAAAATAAACAGAAAGTTCGTCGGAGGTTTTGACGGCGTGCGCGAAGCCTGTCACTCGACAACTCCACGTCTTCTCGTCTTTGTCTCACTACAAGGAAGGATGCTGGGTTCTTCTGGAGTTCTCGTGCTTCGTAACTTCTCTCACTCTTCTTTCGAGCCTGGACAAATAGGAATTTCTTTTTGACTCTCAACGACTCGATGTCCTTAGGGTTGGCCATCTTTTCCTTTTACAGTCAGGTTACTTTTGGCTTAAGTTCAGTGAGTTGGGCCTTTCCAAGTCCGTCAGGTCCAACTTTCCAAATTCGGTAGATTGATTCTGCTTATACTATGGGATTCTCCAAATCTAAATCTTTGATCCTTCACATCCTCTAATCCAATACGTCAGTAATCTAACCGTGAACTAACGTCCGTCTATCAACTTACTCTTATTTCCTGAAAAAGCCTCGAGGAAAAAATTAGAACATACAGCGCATAGCATAGCTTCACTTATGCTGCTATAGCATATGGGTTGCATTGTATTGCAACTTGATATGACTGACCCGATGCTATAGGATTGTATCGGCTGTGCTATGTGCGCTCATAATAAACCCTTGAAATTTCCTTCTTCTTATGGACATGTATAGGATAATTATGCATTTATCATGATTTATAAGTTCTATCCTATATTTCCATATATGCGTGAATTATGACATATTTGCTCAGATTAATTGCTTTTAAGCTCATATTCACTACACAAAATAGTCACACATGATAGAGAAAACATGGCATAATTAGTACTCATTAAATACCCCCACACTTAGCTTTTTGCACTCTAGGGCAAAATAGAGATAGAGATAATAGAGCGGAACATCAACCTTTAGCGGCAGTATTCTTATCTGTATAACCATGCTTTTGTTATTGCCCTTAGTTTACATTCCCAAGTAGGCAATCCCGCTGCCCAGTACTAGTGGCTCATGATGCAAGATATTGCTTAGATGAGGAAATGTTAAGAGACTCTTGGACTTGGTGTTTACTCTCTCTCACCTTAGCATTTAAATTTCTCTCTTGTCACACTAAATTAGATGCTCTATAGACTTATCAAAGTTCTAAGATTACTTCTTAGCATCTGAGTTTTTATGCATCTAAAGGTCTTCTTGGCTTGTAATGTGTGGGATGGTCATATGTTTATGGAAGTGGAAAAAAAATTGATCATAGCTGTAGCAAGACAGATTCCAAGTCATGTTAAGTTGGCCTAGTGCCCCCAAATTTTGAATTGTTGCCTTCTTCTTCTTCTTTTTGATAAGCAAAGCAAATGGGATGCATTGTTAATGGGGGCACTATGCTATAGCATTTTGTGCGGTTTTCTCACACTTGGTTGTTTAACTGCTTCTGCTAGAGTGAAGTCTATGAAGCTCAAAGGGGGTAGCAAGTGGAGAATGATTTTTATGGTTTGTGTATGGGAGTTAAGGGTAAGATATGAATGCCTTTATCCTACACATTACTTACTCAAATGCCAAATAGTTTATCAGAGAAATAGGACAAATCAAAGATCATACATGAGTTAGCTGACATGTACATATGAATAGAAACGATTAGGCTCAAACAAATCCTTCCAAAGTGGGTTTTCTCTCTATTCATCCTCACCATCATTTTACTCAACATAGAACTATCTAGTACTGTCAATTTCCCAAGCCTAACGGTTCAATTTCTTTTAAGAAATCATGTTATACCCAGCCATACAGATATTCATTCTATTGTTATTGGTATCTATTCGTGCTCTATCATGCATTTTAAAAAAAAAATCAATTTGTGCGGAAGCTAAATTTCGGAGTGATTTGAGCATTTTAATCGTAGATTGGCAAGCACAACACAGAATAAATTATCCCCTCCCCCACACTTGAATGGTGCAATGTCCCCATTGCACAGAAGGAAGGGCGAGCGAAGGAGAGTCAGGGAAACAGTAAAAATTTCAAGCACAAGCATTAATAAAGATCATTCACAAAAGGGCCCTAAGGCAAAAGCTCCGGGCAGGGGTCATAAAACAAGTTCAACATAATAACAGGGAAAGGAACGAAATAAAGAAACAATAACTAAGGGGCAGGAGGGTCAGCAGAGTCACGAGCGCTGGTGGTCGCATCCTCGTCAGAGGAAGTGCCGTCTGAGGCATTGACAACCGGATTCTTCGAGTGGGTCTAAGAGAGTGAGACAATCGTTGGGGGACCGCGGCAATGAGCGGCAAGGTATATGTTGGGATCTATACACGTAGCAGAAGGATTTCATCCATTAAAATCTTACGAATCCCATAAAGAGGATCTATCAACGGCGTTTAAATCGGGTTAGTTAAGAACTATACCTATACGAACTCGTGTGTGTCCTTTGCAGACTCGTGGGCTAGCGCCTTCTTACTCGATCAACCTCTAGGAGCTGACTCTACGAATCTACTCCCTTTACCGATATCACACCGAACAACTCTCCAACAAGTACAGCAGGGTGCTAGCGCCTTCTAACTTTGTGTCTCATGTCTTTTCTCTCTAGGATTTCTTTCACGGCTAGCACTTTTAATATGACTAGATCTTCATCTTATATAGAGTTTCTAAAACCGTAATTGCGCCGTATTAAAATATTCAAAATTAATCTAAATCAATCTTGAAAATCAAATTTGGATTAATATATTAATTAAATCTGTCCAACAGATCTAATCTAATCTATTTATTTAATCCAAATTAAAAGCTTGATGATTTAATTTATCTTTATAAATTAAATCTGATATATGATATCTGTCTATTTAATTAAATCTGAGATACTATATCTCAATTTAAATTAAATCAAATATACGATATCTCTTATTTGAAAATTAAATCTGAGATACTATATCTCAATTCAAATTAAATCAAATATATGATATCTCTATTTATTTTAGTTATTTAATTTATCAAATAAATTAAATCCTATATAATAATAATATTATCTATAAATAATAATATCATTATTTTTCAAATTTAATATATATATATATATATATATGGAAATTATGCCCTAGGGGTAAGTCATTGTACTTTAGACATTTATGTTATTTAAAGTATTCTCTTTTAGTTTTCATTTCGTTTGCATGTTTACATTGATAACTGTATCCTTGGATATATCTAATAGATTATCCTAAATGTCCCTGGTCGGTCATCTACGCGGGAGCAAAGATGAGATAAGACCAGTATGACTTTGATGAGGTATGGAGATACGAATCAAAGTCATGGGCACTTGTAAGAGTACAAGGTGCTGGACCGACCCACTATGAGAAAGCTGCATGGATTTAGTGATAAGCTTATCTTATGTATAACTGCGTCACGACGCCCTATGACCTGAGATCATCATGGATTCCTACATGATGAGTCACGGATCTTTGACCTATTCAAAAGTCATCTTTGACCGGGTGATGATAAAGGCTTGGATCGGGATCAATGGTTCTCATGCAGAGGAATGTGAGTGGTCAAGATGGGATTTGTCCCTCACATTAGCAGAGAGATATCTGGCCCCTCGATGAGTGAGTCTGAGAAATGTATGGCCATACTACGATGGAAAGGAGTTTCCATTTCAATTAGACTACTCAAGAATCGAGAAAGTAATGGTCAAGAACAGGAAGTTGATATTATTCATGCCTCATCCTTGACCAAGTTATCGCGTGACAAAAGGGACCTGACATGGTTGTACGATAGGTTATATCGCATCAACGATCCCCATGTGAATTGGGTAGTCGCAATGTCTTGCTAGAGGCCGCTTGCGACTTGTGGGCTGGTACAGTATTGGCCCGCTGCCAATCTCATGTGGGCTTACAGGGTCGCACACAAGAATAGCCCAACAAGAGCAAGAGTGTCCAGATTCATTGAATCTTAAATGTGTTTAAAATTTAATGAATACTTATTTAATCTAGGATGTGTGTGTGTGTATATATATATTATTAATTTCGAAAATAATAATGATATTATTTATTGATAATAATATTATTATATATAGTATTTAATTTATTTGATAAATTAAATAACTATAATAAATTGAGATATTGTATCTCAGATTTAATTTTCGAATAAAGATATTGTATATCAGATTTAATTTGAATTGATATATCGTATCTCATTTTAAATTAAATATAAGGATATCATATCTTGATTTAATTTATAAATATAAATTAAATCTGAAGGCCTATTAATTCAGATCAAATAGTTAGATTATATCTGTTGGACAGATTTAATTAATACTATTTAATCGAAATTCAAAATTCGAAATTAATTAGATTAATTTTGAATATTTTAATACGACACATTAGGGTTTTAGAAACTCTATAAGTGATTCTGATCTAGTTGTATTAAATATACGAATGAATTAGACGGCCGCGAAAACAAAACCCTAGATAGAGAAAAAGAGAGAGACGCAAGAATACTGAGGCGCTAGCACGCTGCCGTCAGTGTTGGAGGCTGTTCGTGTGGATACCGGTAGAGGGAGAGGACACGCGAAGTTAGCTCCTGTCTGATCGAACAAGAAGGCACCAGCCCACGTGATCAAGAAGCACGGATAAAAGATGTCACTTCGTTCGACAGTACGACGTCTCAGGCGCACGAGGTTCGAGGCGCAAATGAGAACGGAATGCAAGCAAGCTCGCATAGGTACGGTTCTGAAATCTAACCTTGATCTAAACGCGGTTGAGTGATCCGCCTAAGGGATCTGTAAAATTTTGTTTTAATTCTGCTGCGTGTTCGGATCCCAACATACATATATGTATATATATATATATATATATATATATATATATATATATGTATATATATGTATATACATACATACATACATATATATACATATATATATATATATATATATATACATGTTCTATTCATTAAATCTTAGACATATCTAAGATTCAGTGAATCTGGACACTATTGCCCGTGTTGGACTATTCTTGTGTGCGACCCTTTAGGCCCACATGAGATTGGCAGCGGGCCAATACTGTACCAGCCCACAAGTCGCAAATGGCCTCTAGCAAGACATTACGACTACCCAATTCATATGGGGATCGTTGATACAATACAATCTATCATACGGCCATGTCATGTCCCTTTTGTCACTTGATAATTTGGTCAAGGATGAAGCATGGATAATGTCAACATCATGTTCTTGACCATTACTTTCTCGATTCTTAAGTAGTCTAATAACTGAAATGGAAACTACTTTCCTTCGTAGTATGTCCATACCTTTCTCATACTCACTCATCGAGGGGCCAGTATTATCTCTCTACAAATGTGAGGGACAAATTCCATCTTGACCATTCACATTCCTCTGCATGAAAATCACGGATCCCGATCAAAGCCTTTATCATCACCCGGTCAAAGGTGAATTTTGACTAGGTCAAAGATCAACGACTCTCATGTAGGAATCCATGATGATATCAGGTCAAAGGGCGTTGTGACGCGGTTATACATGAGATAAGCTTATGACTAAATCCATGCACCTTACTCATGGTGGGTCGGTCCAGCACCTTGTACTCTTACAAGTGCCTATGATTTTGATTTGTATCTCCATACTTATCAAAGTCATACTAGTCTTATTTCATCTTTGCTCCCGCACAGATGACCAACGAGGGACATTTAGGACAATCTATATGATATGTCCAAGGATACAGTTATCACTATAAACATACAAATGAAATGATAACTAAATGGAGAATACTTTAAATGACATTAACGTTTAAAGTACAATGACTTGCCCCTAGGGCATAATTTCCAACAGACTCCCACTTGTACTAGGTGCAATCATTAATTACTCTAATTCCCATTGCACTAACATGACGCTCATGTTTTGCTTGTCCTATCATTGATTTCTCTGATAAGATGAAATTGCCTGAGTATATGCTTGGTCCTTTGATGTGAACTAGGCTCCTTGGTTTGCGCAATAGCACTGCTATTGTCACAGAACAAGTCTATTGGATTTGAGATGGTAGGAACCACCCCAAGTTCAGTGATGAACTTTCTGATCCAAACGGCTTCCTTAGCTACATTCGATGCTGCTATAAACTTAGCTTCTGTTGCAGAATCAGCTACAGTGCTCTGCTTAGAGCACTTCCAGCTTACCGCACCACCATTCAAATGGAATATATATCCATATTGCGATCTTAGATCATCTTGGTCAGCTTAGAAACTCGGATCTGTGTAACTAGTCACACAGAGCTCATCTTTCAATCCACCATATACCAAGAATAAGTCCTTAGTCCTTGTTAAGTACTTTAGGATATTCTTGACAGTAGTCCAGTGACCCTTACCGGGATCTTGTTGATATCTTCTGGTTATACTTAAGGTAAATGAGACATCCAGTCGAGTACATAACATGGCATACATGATAGATCCAATAGCGAAAGCATATGGAATCTTACTCAAGCGGTCTCTTTGATCCTATGTACTAGGACACAGATCCTTACTGAGGTGGATGCCATAAGACATGGGCATGTAACCCCATACTAAATCTATGCAATATCTTGTATATATATGTGCTCTAACTTAAGCCTATCAGCCTTTTGGATCTATCTCTATAGATCCTGATCCCTAGGATGTAAGTGGTTTCGCCATAATCTTTCATTGAGAAAGACTTTCCTAACCAAGACTTGACACTCTGCAAGGTAGGAATGTCATTCCCAATGAGTAGGATGTCATCTACATAAAGCACTAGAAATAAAACTGTGCTCCCACTATCTTTCTTGTAAACACAATGTTCATCGATGTTTTGAATGAATCCAAACTCTTTGACTACTTCATCAAAACAATGATTCAAACTCCGAGATGCTTGCTTCAATCCATAAATATATCTTTGAAGCTTGCAAACTTTTACCAGAGTCATTTGGACGCACAAAGCCCTCAGGTTGTGTCATGTACACATCCTCAAGGAGCTTTCTGTTAAGGAAGGTTGTGCCATGTGAAGCCATGCTATGCGCTGTATGTTCTAATTTTTTCCTCGAGGCTTTTTCAAGAAATAACGTAAGTTGATAGACGGACGTTAGTTCACGGTTAGATTGCTGACGTATTGGATTAGAGGATGTGAAGGATCAAAGATTTAGATTTGGAGAATCCCACAGTATAAGCAGAATCAATCTATCGAATTTGGAAAGTTGGACCTGACGGACTTGTAAAGGCCCAGCTCACTGAACTTAAGCCAAAAGTAACCTGACTGTAAAAGGAAAAGATGGCCAACCCTAAGGACATCGAGTCGTTGAGAGTCAAAAAGAAATTCCTATTTGTCCAGGCTCGAAAGAAGAGTGAGAGAAGTTACGAAGCACGAGAACTCCAGAAGAACCCAGCATCCTTCCTTGTAGTGAGACAAAGACGAGAAGATGTGGAGTTGTCGAGTGACAGGCTTCGCGCACGCCGTCAAAACCTTCGACGAACTTTCTGTTTATTTTTAGTTATCTTTTGCAATGAGATGTTCTGCTGTGATTTGTTTTGTGATTCCCTTACCAGTCATGAACTAAATTTCCTTTGGCTGAGTGAGGATGGATTCTTGAGTGTAGAATGAACCCAGTTTGCAAGTTCTTTAATTTAATAAATTAAGTTTTCTTATCAGTATTTTTATCTCCTGTCGGTTAACAGAAGCTAAGGGCTAGATATTTGGCTCGGCTTACTGGAAGGGAGCCGGGGTTAGACATATGATAGGCAGTGTTTGTTAGGCAGGTTGGTGCAAGGCTTGACCTATCATTGTAGGCTTCAGGAATGGGTCTACCAGTCATAACCACAGTACAACACCTTGATTTGGAAAAATAATCTAACTAGAAAATCGTCATAGGCATATGTGATAAGTATAGTTAAGGTTGTACATATAGGACATAGAAGCTTCTATATAATGTAGTGGTGGGTTAACTGAATAACATTATGAAAGGCGGCTATGCTATAGCATTGCGAAAGCTGTGCAATATAATTGCTATATCAATGCGTTAAGGCAAATGGCGGGATTGATATGGTTAGGATGAAATCCGACGTTCATCCTATCTTTTAACTGATATCTTCTTATGACTACGATAATTTGTTTATTTTCTTCCTGATTAGTTATAACCACAAAAATCCCAAACCAATCATACTTTTATTCTAACTTGTACACAACTGTTTGCGTGAATCAGTATCATCATCGGTATCTCAGTCTCTATGGAACGATATTCTACTTACTCTTTATAACTTGTTTGACTGGTTCATTTGCTATGAAGGAAATCGACCAATAATTACACACACACACACACACACACATATTAGTTATATATATTGTGATAATTGAAGATAAACTTTAAATTTAAATTTATGCCTAAAAATTTAATTAATATTAAAAAAATTATCGATGATTATTTAGGATTTTTAAGGATGAATACAAATATTTAAAAATACTAATTGACTTTCACATTGCACTCTCACATCAGACGCTCACTAGCTACCTCCCAAATTCCCTCATTTAAATATGATCTATCACCTATTTATTTTTATATACTTTGGTTTAAATTTAATAATTTATATTATTTTGATCAATTTTCTAGAAGCTTCCCTCCTTCATTACTGAGCTCCCTCTGATTCCCAACCCAGCTACTCCGTTTTGCTCCGTTCAAGGGTGAAGTTCCGCCGCAAATGGTTCTTGACGTAGACTACTTACGTGCAAAACTGGAGACTGCCAATTTCCCACTGCCCAACCATCACTCTGACACATCATGCCCTCACCGTAGCAACAGCAGCAGTAACACATATTTCTCCTCAACGCCATTATGCTTAAAAGTTCCAATTTTTGGCTTCTTCTTTGCTGCGACTTTTTTTGATAAGCTCAGTCAATGTTGTCAAAATCGAGTTTTTACATAGACACAGAAGAAGGAGGTAGAAACGTAAATCGTAGAAATGACACGAAACATAAAGTTTCTACGTTCTACTATTTAAGGTCAGAGCTCAAAATTATATGTCTGTGTGTGTGTGTGTGAAAAATCATAAATCACTACTCAAAATTCAATGAGGAATGTGAAAGGACCAGCGAGAGAAGGAGACATTCTCACCCTTCTCGAGTCTGAAAGAGAAGCAAGAAGATTGCACTAGATAGAGTCCTTCTCTGGGTTTTTTCCTTGCCATGGATATTATTGAGATAATAACTTTTTTTTTGTGGTTTTGGACATCAATTATAATTGGTACTTATTGCTGTCATAAAATGTCTTTCCCATGATGACTATAGTTTTGTTACCTCGTCTTTAAGCTTTTAATATCGAAATGAAATAGGGTTTTCAACTTTTCATCTTTTTTCAAGACAAAAAAAGAAAAGAAAATAAAAACTTTTCATCCTTTTTTAGAAACTATAAAAACTTACGTTTTTACCTTTTTTTAAGTATTTGTTTGACCGGCGTTTCTACCCGTTTCTACTTAGGACAGTTTTTACTTGCGCTTTAGCACGTATGATCGTAATAAAAACGTAAAAATGTACATTTTTACACTAGTTTTTAAAAACAATGAGCTCAGTTGATCAGATGGGAATCCAAACACCTGTTCATCAGGGGCGGATTTAGGGGGCTAGGGGTGGCCCCCACCCCCCTAAAATTATAGAATTGGATCCAAAATTTTTTGAAATTATGCTTTAGCCTTATAAAAATTTCAATATTTTCACTTTACTCCCTATTAAAAAGCCTAAAGAGGGACTAAAATGAAAATATCGAAATATTTATGAGGCTAAAGCATAATTTCCTAAAATTTTGGGACAATTCTGTAATTTTCTCCCCCTAATTTCAAATGCTGACTCAACTGAATTTTATTCTGTAATTTTCGCCCCCCTTAATTTCCATTCCTGGCTCCGCCCCTACTGTTCATTGAGATTTTCTTCCCACAAAAAGTTTAGGCCTTCTACTAGGCTTTTTTGTTGTTGCAAAACGGTCTCTCCAAACAGAATGGGTTTGAGACTTCCTATTACTCCCTCCGGCTCCTCAAGAAACCTGTTATGGAATCAAATATTACGCTCGTCATAAGTGTGGCACAACAGGAGACGTCTAATACATTTGGGCTTGAAGGCACAAGAGGCCCAACAAGTCCAAACCCTAACCCTAAGGTAGCCTCTATATATAGTAGGTTAACCTAAAAGGTACACATCTTCTAAGCTCTCTCCCTTACGATTCAACCACATAGAGCACACACCCCACCCCCTTTGGTGAAAGCCTCCATGTGTGCGCAGAGATCACCGATCCTCTCAGGTATCTCATCCATGGATACCTTGGGAAAGAGCTATTTGATCCTACATCAATATTCTAGCCCACCTAGGGCTAGACACTTATGTTCTACATCAGAACATTGGCGCCGTCTGTGGGGAATCGGTAAATTTCTGATTCCCATGACCGAAGAGGGTTAATGATTCAAATTCCCAGCTGCTACATGAACAATCTGGGATCTGCTGGAGAAACTTTTTACGAAGAAGGGGTTGTGTAGAGAAAAAATTTCTAACGGAAAAAGCAAAACCCGCGAGAAGCAACGGAAAAAATACAGTAAATGGCGGTGAAGATCTGTACAAAAACGCCTATGCCCAGATTTCGAAAAAAAAGACCAAGCCCAAAAAATTGTGGTGAAGATCTGTACAAAAACATAAACCCCAAATTCTTCTCGAATGGTTGGCCCCTTCTTCTCATATCGAAAACAAAGTATTCTCAAATGGAGTCTGCTTACTCTTCCGCGCCGTCAGCATCTTCGACCATGGCCTCCTCAACGCCCATCCTCCCCACCCGTGTCTCCGCTGTAGCTTTCGATATGTAGAACCGATTCGGCTAGGGTTCCCACCATCAACATTGATCCGGATTTAAATCCGAGATTGTAAGTTGAAATCCGCCATAGGAGAATTCCGAGATAGCCATTTGGAGTTCGGGGAAGATTGCAACTTGAAATCCGGCCTGGAGCCTGGAATCATAACTGATATGCCGAGATGCCGCTAGGCCGGCGTGTAAAGTGGATCGTGATCCTGAGGTGCCAAGGATTCCGAGATGGGGATTTCGGAAAGGATTGATGCCGAGATTGAATCCGAGATGCTTCGAGGGCCTGAAGTCCGTTTGCAGGGTATGGATGCTGCGATTGAATCCGAGATGCTTCGAAGCCTGAAGTCGGTTTGCAGGGCATGCCGAGATCGATATCCTGAGACACCGAGATGCTTCGAAGCTTGAGGTCGGGATGCAGGATATTGATCCCGAGATTGATCCAAGATGCCAGGATGCTAAGCACGTGGTACGGACGTCGTCTTCACCATCTGGATCTGCGTATACGCACAATTATATGAAGACACCAAATGAGATCAAAGTGGATGAAGCTGCTATTTTGCATTTCGCATACCCCAAAATTTTTGATTTGACTCCAAGGTGAGATCGGTGTGGCTGCATACCTACAAAGGAAGGTATTAAAAAAATGCTTCATGTTGGGATTTGACAGAGCCACATTTGTAATTGCTTCTCTTGGGACTGGATGCTAAAGTCTCCAAAAGAAAAATATCTTGCATTCTTCCGCAAGGGAATTCTTTCTCCCGGTATGACTTTTGTTGAATTTTGAGTTTCAAACGCCAAGATACTCCTGAAGTTGAGGTTTACTCTCTTTATACTAATTGCTCATCAATACTGGAATTCTTTCATTTCTCGTTGCTACAAATGTTTGGATGACATCCCATATGTTTGTGAATGGTGTAATGCACTGGGTTGTTAACTCTAGAAATAATGAAAGTGATTCGCTTTCTGTGGTTCTAAGGAAAGACTCTGCAGAATTGGATGACACTATTTTTAGTATCTGGTTGTGGAAAAATGTGGTGTTGAGGGATCATGGGCTGAAACATGTGATTTTGATCCAATTACCAAGAACCTCGGCCAAGGTTCATGCCGAATAAGCCATGAGGGGAGGGACTGAAAATCCACCTAAGTCGGAGACTCTTAAGTTTTCGGAATAGTGTGTAACCGGGCCCTCCAAATTCTGAGGTTTCATCAAATGGCCATGGAATCCAACACAGAGATGGCAATGAGCAGAGGCAAGATGCGCTAATGGCGATCTAAGATGTTAAGGCGGTTATGTTTTGGCAGGGAAGAACGCTAGTATTTGTGTCCTTCATAAGATCCGAGCTAGTGGTGTTAAGGCGAGACGAAGGATATGATCCTGAGATGCTTCGGTTGCAGGATATCTGAACCAAGATGCCGAGATGGAGAATTGATGCCGCCTCAATATGCCGTGATACCCCTGATGCGGTGACTCAAGCAACATGGTGGATCTCGTGCAATGGCCCAAGCTTTTTAAATTCCACCAGGTTCTATCTTTCTTTCTATGATCTTGAAATTTTCTGTTACTGCAAGTAGCATGATGTATTTCTCAAGGTTGTGGATAATCATTATGTAAATGCCTCAAAGCTTCAATCTTTTAAAATAGAAAGTAGCTTCAATCACAATCATTAGATTCGATGAAGGAAGTATCTTGTAAATTTGGAATTATACCGGCTTGTTAGTTGTTGTAAAGTCATCTCAAGCATGTGTTTCTGAGCCACATATCAACAAGGTATGCCATGTTGGGAGAAGGCTTGGAATTTATTATTCTCATGGTAGAAAATGCAATTGCTATCTGGGGATTAAATCAGAATCTTACAAATGCTTGGAGAAAGGTTTGGAAATTAACTACCCAATTTGTTGTAATTCTTTATTCACATCTAGTGCTCTAGCCAGAGCTCTACATTGTGGCCGCTATATGCATTCAACCTGCTTTTAGTGCGCTGTTCAAGGAGAGAGAATCTGAATTTGCAAAGCAACTGTGAAGAGAAAGTATCTAAAGAATACTCCAAAAAGTTTTGAAAGCGGACCCCGGTTTAACTGAATCTAGTTTAAATCAGGGATCCGTATAAATGCGACAATGGCGCAAGTCTATTTCAAATTCCTTTATTGGAATCTTTTTTCGAAAACGGTCCCGGTTAAACCAAATCTGGTTAAAATCCGACTCCGTGTAACGACGGCTACAGCCGCCCAGTCTATAAACATGTATGAATTCTGAGTAAATAAACTCGTTTTCGAAAATCATGTCCAAGTTCAAACATGTATGAATTCTGAGTAAATAAACCCGCTTTGGAAAATCATGTCCAAGTTTAAACATGTATGAATTCTGAGTAAATAAACTCGTTTTCGAAAATCATGTCCAAGTTTAAACATGTAGAATTCAGAGTAAATAAACTCGTTTTCGAAAATCATGTCCAGTTTAAACATGTAGAATTCAGGGTAATGAAACCCGTTTTCGAAAATCATGTCTGAAATAAACATGTAGAATTCTGAGTAAAGAAACTCGTTTTCGAAAATCATGTCCAGTTTAAACATGTAGAATTCAGGGTAATGAAACCCGTTTTCGAAAATCATGTCCGAAATAAACATGTAGAATTCTGAGTAAAGAAACTCGTTTTCGAAAATCTTGTCCAGTTTAAACATGTAGAATTCAGGGTAATGAAACCCGTTTTCGAAAATCATGTCCAGTATAAACATGTATGAATTCTGAGTAAACAAACTCGTTTTTGAAAATCATGTCAAAGCTAAACATGTAGGAATCTGAGGTGCATAAACCCGTTTCCGAAAATCATGTTCAAGTTTAAACATGTATGAATTCAGGGTAAACAAACCCGTCTTCAAAAATCATGTCCAATTTAAACATGCATGAATCCGAGGTGCACAAACCCGCTTTCATGAATCATGTCAAGTCTGTTTTATACGATTAAATCCGCGCTCCTTAATTGGATCCCGGATAGATTGTGGAGTCCGTCCTTACGAAAGGGATGAAGGCGGACCCCGGCTTCACTGAATCTGGTTGAAATCCGGGCTCCGCAGAAATAACGGTTAAAATGTACATCCTGGCAGCTCAGAGGCCGGAACTACCAGGCTGGGGGGCAACTGAGTGGATTACGAGTTGTTAGTGGAAAAGCATGGTAACAACAACCGAGGTTAGTGCAAGCTCGGACAAGCATCCGAAATCTCGGTGTTAAAGTAAATACACTCGAAATCTCGGTGTAAGAATAAATAACCCGGAATCTCGGTGTTAAAGTATATCAATCCGGAATCCCGGTGATAGAACATGTTAACCCAGAATCTCGGGGTTGCAGTTTATAAACCCGGAATCTCGGGGTCAGAGTTTACAAACCCGGAATCCCGAGGTTAAAGTTTAACAACCCGGAATCTCGGTGTTAAAGTAAATACACTCAAAATCTTGGTGTTAGGAAGAATAACCCGGAATCTCGGTGTTAAAGTAAATAACCCGGAATCTCGGTGTTAGACTAAATAACCCGGAATCTCGGAGTTAAAGTATCTAAACCGGAATCTCGGTGTTAGAATAGATAAATCTGAGATCTCAGAGTTAAAGTATCCAAACCAGAAGTCTCGGTTTAAAGTATGTTAACCCGGAATCTCGAGGTTACAATTTATAAACCTGGAGTCTCGGTTCAAAGTATATAAACCCGGAATCTCGGGTCAACACGCACGGAATCCCAACAATGACGAACACCTGGCCCGGGTTGGAAAATAACACATCCTGGCAGCTCAGGAACCTGAACTACCAGGCTGGGGGGCAACAGAGTGGACAACGATTTGTTAGGTGGAAAAGCGTGTTATCAATAACCGACATTGATGCAAACCAGAAAGTTTAATGCAAGCTCGGACAAGTATTCGAAATGAGCATATTGAACGATTTGCACAAACAAAGGAGTATTTTCCATTTATTGTGATTTGCTTACATGTCATTAAATGCATGAACATAAGCCAAACAATTAGCCCGGGAAAATTGCTACGAAAGCAAAGTCGGATTCAGGGGATCTCGGAAAGCAGTCAATTAATCTCGGCAGCTCAGAGACCTAGGTTGGGGGCAACTGTTATGGAATCAAATATTACGCTCGTCATAAGTGTGTCCCAACAGGAGACGTCTAATACATTTGGGCTTGAAGGCACAAGAGGCCCAACAAGTCCAAACCCTAACCCTAAGGTAGCCTCTATATATAGTAGGTTAACATAAAATGTACACATCTTCTAAGCTCTCTCCCTTACGATTCAGCCACACAGAGCACACACCCCACCCCTTTGGTGAAAGCCTCCATGTGTGCGCAGAGATCACCGATCCTCTCAAGTATCTCATCCATGGATACCTTGGGAGAGAGCTATTTGATCCTACATCAATATTCTAACCCACCTAGGGCTAGACACTTATGTTCTACATCAGAACAAAACTCATCTGTATCTAAATTTTGTCGTGATTGATTGTAAATAATCAAGCAACACATTATTCGATAAATCTTTTGTTGATTCTAAATAATAATTTGTGGTTCTGGCAACAACAAAAAATGTCGTCAGCCAAAAAGAATAATAATTTGAACACGTCTAATATAATTACAGTTTTTTGTTTTTTGTTTTTGGCCTTATTAATTCATTACCATCTGTTTCCGTAGATCAATCACGTTCGAATACGATGTGACAGTCAAAGATTTTGTTACGATATTAATCAGATACAGTGGTGTACCCTATCCTACCTATGTAATATCCTCTTGTAACCTTCTCTCCATCTTCGTATTAAAATAATAGATAATTCAGATTTAATATTTTATAAATTATTTTTTAAACTTAAATAAATAAATTTAAACAATTAAAATATGACCTACACGATTTATAACTGCAATAAAGATAAAATAAAAAATAATTTATAAAGTACTATAATAATTACTTTATAAAATATTAAATCCAAAGAATTTATTTTTGATCTAAAAAGTAGGAATGAGATTCTTAGAAGAAAAAAAAAAGATTATAAAGGTATCATCTTCCTTATATCATTAATTTCTCATCTTGGTATCCGATAAAAATATTCATCGGAATATAATTGAATGTCCCAAAATTAAAAAGATATAAGAAAATAGATACTTTTTATTTATTTGAAAGAAACTATGGCGATGAAATTGGAAATAATTAATTAAATTCGATTGTTAAAAGATCTTACGAATCATTATACGGATCTTTACTTTAGGTGGTCGAGAAATCCTTACGAACATATCGAATCAAATTTAGGCAATAGAAATTGTGGTTTCAGTGAATAAAGTCACACGAAGAGCAACAAAAGTAGTTTCTTGGTTTCATTCTTTGCTTCTCTCTTCAAGACATGAATCCGGCAAGCCGCAGCGGAAATTACGAATACAATAAACTGCCTTTAAGCCTCGAAGAGCTTTACAAGGGTTGCAGACTCAGATTCAAAAACTCAAGGACTGTTTTTGATTCTCGAGGGTACGTATCGCACATAGCTATCTTCTATAATTTTAGTGTACATATTTCTATGTCCGATATAAGAAAAGTAGGTTACGTGAGTTACAAGATTTAAATACGTAGGTAGACAAATACTAAAATTCTGCACTAACTTTTAACCCTTTTGGTTTTGTGGAAATATGATGAATTGGGGTGCTATATGTTTGGCATCGGAGGCTTCAAGTCATATCTTTTTGTTTTTTGCCTGCGCTTCTACTTTTTTTTAAAGTCATAGATACACAATTGTTTTTCAATTTTCACTTTTTTACTATATTCTTCTTGATCACCCATTGACCTTGTTCAAGTAAATATTACTCCCTCCGGTCCTAATTATAGGAACACTTTTGTTGTGCAATTTACACTACAAAAATATTCCTATAATTAGGACCGGATGGAGTACTATTTTCTTTTTCATTTAGGTTGCCTTTCTATGAAAATACTTTAGCCAATTGATATACCTCATACTTTTAATTCAATGCCTAACCATTCAAACTTGGGAATTTGATGTTGCCTCAAAATGACTCACCTGCACTTGTGCCACAATATTCTTTTCTTTATCCTTCTCTGTTATCAATAGCTCTGATACCTTGTTAAATTTTTTACTATTCACCTTTATGAATATTTAATAGGTGTTTATTATTTTTACAACTCTTTATATATTATTTAATACATTTTTTCTTCTTCTTTTATTTTTCCCCAAGATTCATGTCGGCAGCCCTTACATATAATATATATATATATATATATATATATATATATATATATATATATATATATATATATATATATATATATTATTTTTAATTAATTATTTAATTATTATTTTAATTATTTTTACATAATTTTTCATAACTTTTTCCTATTGGCCCATACTTGTATTTAGGCTTAAAAATACCTAAACTCAACTATTTTTCTACAAAATTCTCCAATTAATTAGCAAACATATTTTTACTAATTTTTAGCCATAAACTACTAATTTTGGAGTTTTACACAATTATTCATGAATTTCCTTTGTTTATGCTTAAGTAATTAGCCAATAATTACTTAATTACTTTCTTATCAATAGTTGATAATTTTCTTAATTAGGATGACTCATTACCTCATAACCTTTACATTGACATTTGTGTTTCCATGTCTCATTCATTATATTAGAATTTATGAGGGTATTTTGGTCATTTCAATACTTGTTGAACATTCCTCTTTAATTTTTCCAAGTTTATAATTTATTAAATTACCAAAATTAGAGACAATATACTCCCTTAATTTTAATAATTATTTCATTGCCTTTTAGGATTTTTCACAATTTTCCTGAGTTATTTACACATTCCAGGGGTATTTCGGTCATTTTGACCCCATTATCATATTTTTTTCCCTAATTTCCAAGACATCTTCCTTTAGAAAATTAGCTAATTTATAACTTAATATTTGATACCCCATAATCACCTATTTTCTATAGGTATAATCTTACCAATTTATGATATAGATTTTTAGGGTATTACAGGAGGCTTCAAGTCATATCTTTTTCTTTTGCCTGCGCTTCCACCTTTTTTTTAAGTCATAGATACACAATTGTTTTTCAATTTTCACTTTTTTACTATATTCTTCTTGATCACCCATTGACCTTGTTCAAGTAAATATTACTCCCTCCGGTCCTAATTATAGGAACACTTTTGTAGTGCAATTTACACTACAAAAATGTTCCTATAATTAGGACCGATGTTCCTATAATTAGGACCGGAGGGATCGGAATACTATTTTCTTTTTCATTTAGGTTGCCTTTCTATGAAAATACTTTAGCCAATTGATATACCTCATACTTTTAATTCAATGCCTAACCATTCAAACTTGGGAATTTGATGTTGCCTCAAAATGACTCACCTGCACTTGTGCCACAATATTCTTTTCTTTATCCTTCTCTGTTATCAATAGCTCTGATACCTTGTTAAATTTTAGAGATATACATAACGTTTTAGGTTTTCTTTCTATTAAAATAACTCAAGTCACTGGATGGGACATACCTTACTCTTTATATATGTTTAATTCATCAATGTCTTTGGGATATATTCTAATATTGATGTCAAATATATTTGCAGAAGAACAAAGCTTGTTGAAGAAATATTGAAGATAGACGTAGAGCCTGGTTGGAAGAAGGACACGGTAATAACTTTCCCAGGAAAAGGAAACCAAGTGCGAAGAAAATCTGCTGCAACTGATCTAGTTATTGTGGTGGAAGAGAAACCTCATCCGATTTTCAAAAGGGAAGCAAATGATTTGATAATTACTCATAAGATTTCCCTTTTAGAGGCTCTCACAGGGAAAACAATCAAAGTTACAATGTTGGATGGAAGAGAAATCGAAGTTTCTGTGACAGATATTGTGAAACCAGACACTGAGATTGTGGTCCAAGACGAAGGCATGCCCTCGGCAAGCAAACCAGGCCAAAAAGGAAACCTCCGAATTAATTTTGATATCATCTTTCCTTCACAGCTCTCCACATTACAAAAGTGTCAACTGAAAAAGATTTTTAGTGAAGTTGATAGCTATAGCTGATTCATTTTTGTTTGATAATTGTAACAACTCATTGATTGATAAATTTAGTTAATTATCTTATTTTTACAAAACTTCACTCCATTTACATGGGAATTTCTTATATATGCAACTTAACTGAAAAGAAATGCATTATTCCTATCCGTTGATCCATTATGAAATGTTGGCAATAGTTTTCCTTCTCATTAACTTCTCACAAACTCATTTCGTGGTGAGAAAATGACTTGTACAAGTTTGGGAAAAAAAACACTTACTGCTAGTGAATAGGAGTTCATCTTTCTCCTTCTTTTATGATGAAGTGATTTGTGCTCCTTGCGAGTTTACTTGCCATAAAAAGAAAGCCAATCCCAAAGCGACCCAATAGCGGTAAGTACTAAACCAGACATATGATGAACCGAATTTTCCCCTCATTGACATCGAAAGATTAAATAACTGAACCATAACTTCATAAATCATTCAAAAAGATGCAAATGCAAAATCAAGAGATTCTCACTTACCTTAATTTGTTAATACACATTTTGAATTCCTAAGCACAATTTAGTCAATTCTATTCCTATCTTTCGTAGTTATAATAGCTGATTTGTAGCCCCATTCCAATACAGCACTACAAAAAAATTAACTTTCAGAGGTGACAAAAGTGACCGTTGAAAGTATCAAAGTCGCCGTTGAAAGGGTTTTCCATAGCGATAAGGTGTCGCTGATACTTTTGGTGGGAATATTTATATTTCCCCGTAAAAAGTAGACAACTAGTGGCGGTGACAATTGTGTCACCACTGATTCTTATTTTGGCGGCAGAAACATGTTTATGCATAAGTTACAATTTTTTTTAATATAAATTGCTAAAATTAAAACATGTACCGTATTGATAAAGATCAAAAGTAACTTTAAATTAACAATATATTAATTTGCAATGATACTAACCCAATTCTTCAAAATTAACATCAAGTATATAAATTTCCTAAACAAGGTCTAAAGAATATCCTTTGGAAAGATTAAACATGAAAACTATAAGAAGGACTAGCTAGTGGGACAACAAGACTGAGAGTAGATGAAATAGGAGCTGCTAATTGCCCCTGTTGCATCAAGACAGCTAGTTGAGCATGTATTCTCTACTCCATTTGTTCTATCTTGTGCTCAAATTGTGCACGCTTTGCTTCCATCTTTGCACACTCGACTTCTATCTTTGCATGTTCTTCTGTAAAATTTGCTTCCATCTTTGTACACTCCTCTGCCCTTTTTGATAGTATGAGATGTGCCTATAATTCATGTGAAAGAATTAAAACAATTAAAATTTACATGTGATGTGGAGTAGTTATTTATATCATATAAAATTGAAGCAAATGTACCTGCACTATTCTATTTTGAGTCACAACTCTCACCTTATTAATAAACTCTTGCCTTAAGCCATAAAGGACTGCCCAGTTTTCTCTCTTCTTGCTGTTAATAACTTCGTATTTTTTCTCTGTTTCAGTTTTATATTGCTCCTTGCGTTATTGCATGTACTTTTGTTCCTTGGTATTTTACGATTGGACTTGTCTTCTCTAATTATTATTTCTTTCCACCGTGTTCAAAGGCACGTTCCTGTATTGTTTAAATCTGTGCCCCACAATATTAAATCTGACCAAAACAGTAATACTCCTAAATTAACAAATAGTAATTGTTTAATTTCAACAAAAAAAGAGAGGAGATCTATTGAATTTTGAATTGGTCATACTCAATCTCTAAAATGATATATATACTAGCCAACACTTTTTTTAGATATTTATATGATAATAAAAACTTCTGATTTGACTCAAACTTACTCCTTTTCTTCTCCAAATAATTGCTCTTTTTTTTTGGGTGAAAACGGGGCTTTAAGCCCATCTATTCCTTCATTACTATCAACCGTGGATACAGAATCCCCATAGTATCCTGATACAAAGATCTGGAAACAGCCATAGGAGGAGAATCAAACGAAACAAAAGACTCTTCCTGCGTAAGACTGATCTTAGCTAGCAGGTCTGCACAGACATTACACTCCCTATACACATGAGAAAACTTAACATGGGGAATACTTTTTACAACCTGGAAAATGGCATTCAAAATTTGAGAATCAGCTTCTTCCTCAGCTTGCACCACATTCAGCCTGTTCACTACAGCAACCGAATCACTCTCAACAATTGTGCTGTCATAATTCATTCTAGCAGCGATTTGGAGTCCTGTCAGCACAGCCCAAAGCTTTGCCTTATCAGCTGCACAACTTCCCAATTTCTTTGAAAATCCACCTAACCACTCCCCATTGCTATTCCTTATCAGCCCACCACAACCAGCCAATTTATTGCTCTTTAATTACATAAGTTACCACATGAAAATTTCCAGAATAAAATGCTTGGGAATTAAGGCCTAGAAAGAAGGAATGAGATGAAAAAACTTTCCTGATCTAAACAAGGTGGTACAGATGACAAAAGAAAGAAGAATCTGCAGAGAAAGAAGATTGAGATCAAGTGAGGGTTTTTGTTTTTTTCATTAGTGCTTACAGAGAATGGTGCTCCTGAACGTGTGGCCTAGGGCTCTGACTGTTAGTATTTAGGTGTCCTAGAGACAGTCTGTAAGGACAAATCAGCACCATTTCTACGTTGTAGTATTTGTTATTAATAAATGAGCATATTTTATCTTTATCATATTTTTGTCTCGCTTTTATTTTAAGGTAAATATGTGTTTGAAGATAAAAGCCCTAGGAAAAGAACATGTGTTATTCTTGAGGATCAATGATAGATATCATGATCATGAGGACTCGAGAACACTGGATATCTATTGCCTAAAACTTGTTATTAGTCTTGAATTACCAAGAAAGGGCATTGATGATCTCAATAAGACTAGTACGACATCATTTACCTGTATAGAGCTACAAGGTAGGGACCTCATGGAATTTAGGCATGGAGATCTCTTAGCTGATGTCGTGGGTGGATCTGTTGGAGAACAGTTAGCACCGAACTGATCCGGCGAGAGACTCCACAAAGATTCATTGTAGAGAGTATCATTGGATATGTAAAGTCTCTCATCATTTGGTAGTGCGGGTCGTCTTGGACTTAAGAATGTCATCGAACACTATGTTCTAGGGTTATAGTTTGACTGTACAACTCTATCCACCTGAAAATGGGGAGAACAGTGTACTCTTGGGTGTAACTCAAATACATGAGTATAGATGGACATGCTGAGAGGACTCACAGTCCCTTATAATGGATTAGTCATTTACAAGACCGGTAGAGCTTGGATAGCTTCTAATTAACTTGGGAGTCTGTGCACACAGCAAGTGATCGTGAAGAGTCATGATCCGTTATAGAGTTAATATAAGAAGATTCCTAGTTCCGTGAAATAGCTACATCTAGTTAATTAAGAGAGATGATACTCTATCTTTGCTCTCGACTAAATGTGAATGACGATGTGAGGGATGATGCTTGCACGATATCCAAATATGAAAGGTAGATCATTTGATCAACTCAATTAGTTATGGGGCCACAGAGCATTGCTACTGTCTTATGAGGTCATTAAATAAATTGGGCCTGTTAAAGGGGTTTTTAATTGATCAAAGTTTATTTATGTTAGTGACTAATTGGGTCTAACGATTCACACACAAAGGTTATTCTTGATTGTTTAAAATTAGCAAACTTGGACCAATAATTGTTATTGGGCTTTATCAAGAGTAAATGTGTAATTGAGTTGGGGTGGGACTCTAAGCCCAATGAAGAAATTTGAATTTTAATTCAAAGGGTTAGGTTATAAAAGATAATTCTGAATTATTATATATATATATATAGGGATAGGTTATTCTGCCTACTCCTATTTTACCTACCTCTGCCTACCTCTCTCAATGCCTTTAGATTATGAGATCATCCACCGGTAGAGATTTGAGGGATAAAATAAACATTTTACCCTTTCCCCTCCCACCCTATTTCTCTCTCTACCCCCTCCTACTGGTGCCTGGTGGTGCGACGGCTTCACCATTTTCTTTTCCCTTCGATTTCCTGTTTCAACTCTTGTCTTCTCCTTCCGAATCGAGGGCCTCTCTCAATTTTGTCTTCGGTATGATCTATATCTGTGTTGCCCTTTTACTCCTGGTTATTCCGATGCATGTCCATATCTATGCGTGCGCGTTGTGTGTGTGTTTTTTTTTTATCTGAGATAATCCAGTCTCTTCATTAGGTTTCACCATGGAATCGAAGCGGATGTTGAAGTAACTCAAGGATTTGCAGAAGGATTCGCCTACTTCTTGCAGCGCCGGTATCGCATTCTGTCTCTCCTTCTTTATCGTTATTATAATGTTTCGACTCACTTGATTTTGTAAATTTTTTTGCCGACGGTTTGATTTTGCTTCTATTTATTCTATAATTTTTTGTGCCTGTTCTGTTATTCACCTTTTCAATTTAAATTTGCTAACGGTTGGATTACGTGTGTTTCATACATGAATATTTTATATACTTGTGGATTAATGAATCACTTGCCCTTAAACTACCACCTTAACCAGTTTATCATCTTGTATGGTTATCACAGTACTTGGGTAGAACAAAGTCATGGTGTTTGAACGGTTAAAAGTTCAAGGAAAACGAAGGGCATATATGGGGCGAATTATAATGTCAAAATGTGACATCCAACTAAGGAAAACAAGCGGCTGAGGTTTAGCTTGAATCAAATCTGAGAATTTTCTTTTTGCGACTTAAAGGCACTACTTTATGAAACTAGAATCACTGTTTGCTTTCTGGACAAGGACTCCTGTTTAGCCCTTGTTATGTGATCTTTAGTCGCATTGATGTCTGTTCATTGGATGTCATTTCTCTTGGACTTCTCCTGGTGATTCTTGGTGTTCTTTCTGGAGCATCAGAATTTTGTGTGAGTTTTAAAGTCTTGCATATTTGATTTTCATTTTGTTCTTCTTATTTCCAACATGGGGTGGAACATTTTTGAAAAACAATGTGAAGGTCTTCAGTACTTTTTCTGTCATTGATTAAATGAGGAACATCTTTATGAAGATGTGTGTCACTTAGGATTTGGAAGATAGTGTTTTTAACTTTAGATGTGTCATGTTGTGTATTGCTATGTTAACTGATTATCCGTTCATGTAAGAGAGTCTTTTTAGAAGTTGGCCACTGCTTATCATTAGCACTAGCCACAAACAAAACAACCGTGTTTCCCTTGGCTGTTGGTTTTGCAAGATTCTGGGACCCCGTGAGTGCATATGGAGTTTCAAGCACATATTTGTAGTACTGCAGATGTAGAGTGCAGACACCATGTTAATGAACTCTTAATATATTTGCTTTCAAAACAATGTCAACTAGACCAGTCAATCTCTTCTTATATAATTAGAAAATAATTAATGAAAACAAAAATGATTGTACCGTTTGGTCACTGAGCTTTTCAACTGATAAGGCTGCATGTTTCCTGCAAAGAACTAAATCTAGAGTATCACTCTAAAAGAACAGTAATAAATGAGGCAGAACCCCTGAGATACAGTTTGATCTAGTAAATTTACTAAAAAATTCAGGATGTATAACAAAAGCAAGATAATGGCAAGCCACAGATTATATCTAACATCTCCTAACTATCCTCAACTCTTGTGGTTGCCTCATTTTTCTGATAAATCGCTAAGTGATATGATTTTAACTCTTGCATATTTGATTTTCCCCATTGGTAGCTCATATATGTTCCTTTGTTTTTTATTTTGCAGGGGATATGTTGGTATACACAGTTCTGGATTCCGAGACTTCCTTTTGAAGCCAGAACTCTTCTGGGGTATTGTGGACTCAAGATTTGAGCATCCATCTGAAGGCAATTATCCAATTACCAATGCAGTATCCAAAGTTTTTCCAAACACCAAACATCGATTTTGTATGTGGCATATTATGAGAAAGTTTCCACAGAAGTTGTCCCATGTGTACCAAGACTATGGGTCTTCTATGATGAACGTGAAGGATCCCAACATGTCCCAAACGAAATGCCGAAAAAGGATTCGTAGCGGAATTGAAGAAGCATCAAAGCAAACCAATATTTGCGGACATTGCAAAAAACGAGGACATAATAAGTGCACCTACAAAGAAATTAATATGCATTGATTATAGTTTTTATTTTCCTGGTGGATTAAGTTCTTTATTTATAAAATTTTAAATTACTGTTATGAAGATTTGTTAGTGCCAAGAGACTTGTGGGTGGAGATTTTGTGCTTTTGATATGGTATTTTTTGTTGTTGGAAAGAATACAATTATTGAAAGAAAATAATCAATTTTATTGATATGGCAATTGCTTTGTTACAAGTCTAGGATGATTACAACGAGATAGATACATTGAATTAAAGAAAAATTACAAGTGATTTCTGTAACCAAAAGCTGACCCAAAGACCTAAAGAAGCATATTTGTAGCCTACACCCAGACCTAAAGAAGCATATTTGGTGCAACATTATCTTTGCTTGCAACTAGGACTGGTAGCCAATCTTCAACAAGTTTCCTTCTCACCTGAGCAGAACAATGAAGCATACATGAGCACTTCAGTTTATTACTGTCAAAAAATTGACACGTAAAACAATATTACTATTGGACGTTGAAACACATGAATGTGCAACAGAGTATAGGCCAAAAACTGTAATGGTCGATTTTGTCCAATAGCCTTTAGTGGTAGTAGATTCAAAAGAATGGTCCTATGAAAAAGTAGGTGTAAGAATTTTATACTTTTACAAGTTTTTTCTAATGCCAACAGAACATATATAATTGGAGAGACAAAATCCCATGCATTGTTTAGACAATAATCTAGGTAATTCTAAGCCAATCTAGATCCAGATCATGAAGAAATTGCCTCACCATACAGTTCTCTCGATATGAGTTGTCATCACAAGATTAAAAATACAAGATATGAGTTGCATACAAAACCTGTACCTGCAATAATTATACTATTATTAGTAGAATGCATATAATAACTGCTACAATTTCTTTAAGTTCAGCACTTAGAAACAAAAACAAAATAAAACAGCAGCAATGCGTCAGCTTCTGTGTCATTGTCATGTTTAAATTATTTTAACTTCTTTTTTGTAACATATACTTCATTCAAAGACAGGGCAACAGAATTAAAATGACCAGATAAATGTACATGTCCTAATAACTACCAGATGATATGAGGAACATTTTGCAAACAATACTTAGCAATATATCATGTGCGTATAAATGAATCCTCCATGTCTAAAACATAGAAAAGGTTACCTGTAATTATTTGCATACTGAACTTAATCGAATTAGAGGGCTTCTTCCTCTACAACCCATAGTAAATAAGCACACAACAAGACAAGAAAGTTCAACATCTTATGCCAACTCCAATGCATGAAATTTCCAGAAAAGCACTAAATATAGTAAGGTCCATATATCAAAGCAAATCGAGTTACTTGCTCAATCTCCTTCTTTCTTTCTTTCTTCTTGCTACTATTTAAATCCAAACAATTTCACGCAAAGATAAAATGATACTTTTTTATCATTTTTTTAGGAGCAAAGACACTTCTTTAATCCAGGTTTATCCAATACAAAATATACAGAAATCTCCTTATGCATATTAGGCTTGGTCAAACACAAGATAAACCTCACCTAATTTTTGAGTTCATGTTGAGTTCCAAAGGAATTCACTCGAATCTCCCCCAAAAATTAATGGAAATGATAAACAGGATAAAACTGAATACCAAAGTACAGTCAAACACAAGATAAACCTCACCTAATTTTTGCTGGATACTTTCAAAAGTAGGCCTCACATATACTGAAAGAGTAAGAAAATATTGGTTATTTGGCAGATTCTAGAGACCCAAAATAGTCAGTAACATTATTTTACATACATCATTGAGGTTAAAGAGAAATTTCTAGGTCCCAAATTTGGGGAGCAAAGGAATGTGAATTTGGTATTATGTAATAAACACAGATAATGTTCAAGAACACCTTCGAGCAACAGGACGCCTCAGTAATATTTCTCCAGCATCATCCCGAAAAGCCCTCTGCAAATCAGCAGTGAACGCTGCCTGCTCACTCCATTCTTTGAACCACAGAAGATGCTTCCCATTTCTCATGGCTTTGTGCAAATTCAACCATTGAATCGCCTGTGTCTCATTGTGGTCTCCCCTAAAATCAGGACTGGAATATTCCTCAGAACCTCACCATCCGCTTTAGAGTCGAGACAAGCAAAACAAAACCAAAGAACAGAGACTTGAAGAGTGAGAAAAGAAAACTGAAATCAGATTCTCACCTCCGGAAGGCCGACGGCATTAATGTCTCACGGAGATGCTGAAATCACAACCCCGAATCTGAGAAAAGAGACTGAGCAAAAAATAGAGAACATGTCAGCCAAGAAAAAATAAAAAACTTGACGATGAAGGTGAGTCCCCAAGGCGGACGAGAAACAGGTTCAACTACGTGAGTAGTGTAAACGCCGACGACAAAGATGTTGTGAGAGACGAGTCAGGCCAGATGCTGTGAGAGGGAGGGGGAAGGGTAAAATGTTTATTTTATCCCTCAAATCTCTACCGTTGGATGATCTCATAATCTAACGGCATTGAGAGAGGTAGGCAGAGGTAGGTAAAATAGGAGTAGGCAGAATAACCTATCCCATATATATATATGGGGTTTAAACTTTTCATGTTGCATGAGAAGAAGAAGATTTCTATACACACATGAAATGGTGGGACCCACACATATATATAATGCTCATAATATATATATGTGGGTCCCACCATTTCATGTGTGTGTGACATGAGAATACGCTTCTCCTACAACATGAGAAGTGTTTTTCCCATATATATATATATATATATATATATATATATATATATATATATATATATATATATATATATATATAAAGATCCAATAATGATTGGATGAAGATAGGAGAAATTTAAAATGATTTTGAATTTTAGTTTAAGAGATGAATGTGATTCATCATATTAAATTATTATTCAATATTCAAGATATGAATTTAATTCATTATGATTTGGATTTTCCAATTCAAGTTTGGATTAGGCCTTCTTAAATTAGGGCTAGACTCTTATAAAGTGCTAATTTTTATGTGCCCTTTTTATGGACGTTTTTCGAAGAAAAAAAGGGAATTTAATGTGACTTGGTTAACAAGATATGAATATGATTCATCATATTAAATTCAATCAATTAAGATGTGAATTTAATGTGACTTGGTTGACAAGATATGAATATGATTCATCATATTAAATTCAATCAATCAATCAAGATATGAATATGAATTTGATTCATCATTTTAAATTTAATCAATCAATCAAGATATGAATTTGATTCATCATCTTAAATTCAATCAATCAATCAAGATATGAATTTAATTCATTGTGAATTGGATTTTCCAATTCAAGCTTGAATTAAGCCTTTCTTGTAAGCACTTAAATTAGGGTTAAACTCTTATAAAGTGCTGATTTTTGGTGTGCCTTTTTCTTGCACGTTTTTCTAGGAGAAAAACATTGGCGTTCCTTTTTCTTGCACGTTTTTCTAGGAAAAAACAAGAATCCTTATGCTCTCTAAATTTCAGTCTTTACCAAAGGTTTAGAGAGGAAAATGTGCCATCCATAAAAGGGTAAAGTTCCAACCTTGTTCATCGTATCCATAACCTAATTCCAAGAAACCATCACCTTCTTGAAAAGAGAAAAACCCAAGAAACCAAACCTCAACCTTGTCTTCGCTTAGCAAGCATCCAAGGAGCGGGAGGTTTCAAGAGAAGGAGTTCTCGCTGCAATCGGGGGAGAGCCGTGTGGATCAACGTTAGAGGACATCAACAACATTGAGGTCTTCAAGTGATCTAAGGTAATCCTAATCTCCAATAGTGGTGTTATCAAGTTATCCTAATCCCCAATAGTTGTTTTAGCGATTAATCCTGAAGCTCATGAATATTATAAATTGTTATGTATTCTCATGAGCACCGTAAAGAGTTACGGATTAATAATTAATAACTAATTAACGTAATGAGTTAAGGTTAATAATTCATGTAGACTGTAAAGAGTTATGGGTTTCCGCAATGATTAAACAAAATTTTTGTTTTCAACCTCATGAAACTTTGCATGAAAGTCATGTAATAGGCAAAATTAACCAACACTGACAAGTTCATCATAACTATTGTGAGCCAGAAGGTTCAGTTTTCTACCAATGGGTATGCTTTCCATGTACATTTGGACTTGATTGGAGGCCAATCTGAAGTTTCATTCCTGAAACATAAATCTTCAACAGTTCATTTCTGAATCATAAATCTGAGAAAAAAAACAAACCCAAGAAATTCTCAAGCTTTTTCAAGTTAGGAAAAAAGAAAAGTTTGCAACAGAAGCTCATATCTTTGGAAAATATTACCACAGGGCTCACCAGTCCAGTTACTGGTCAGAGTAGGATCTTTGGAAAATATTCAAGTTATTGTAAAGAACACCTATCTACGAGCTACGGGAATTATGTTCAAGATCTTGCAAGAAGTACAAAAGGAATGTGTTAGAACAATCTATATGAAGGAAACAATATGATATAAAAAGCAACCATAAACAATATGTAACATGTTAGAACAACCGCAGCAAACTAAAGCAACAAAAAATCAGTTTGGTGCTAAATGATTCAGTGAAAGCAAATCAGTTTGTTTAGCTGTTGAGTGCAATTATAGTTAGAAAGCAACTTTTAAATGTAGTTTTGAGGACTTCAGTTTACAGCATAACTGTCCTAGATGCTTTCTGTTAGAAGCCATTTTGTCATGCTTGAGAGTCGGTCAAAATGAAGTTTATCTTTTATGAGGAATTAAGGTTAAATTTGTCTTCCCCTGCCCCCAACACAACCATTCGAATTCTCACATAAAGCTGATTTCATTTCAGGTTTCTAATTTGGAAGATTCCAGCCATCGACATTAATGGAAGATTCGATTGATGTATCACATAAGAAAGATGCTTCTCCATGAAAGAGATTGTAATTCATTGAGCTCATCTTTCTTGAAAAGTAGGAACCCCCAGGGATGCGGCCAAACCTTCTACCCGATTGAAAATTGTCATGATTGTGATAAAGAAGAGTTGTTATTAGTCTTGCATAAATATCAAAATTTGAAGTTTGTGGCGAATTGTGTTACCTGATAAAGACGAAGAAGCTGACCTAGAAGAACTCCATGTTACATATGAGAAATTGCTAAATATAAAAATCAGCTTAACTTTGATCGTGCACTCCGTCAATATCGTCTCTGCCTTCGATCGTCTCGGTCTTTGAACTTTCTCACTTCACCGAACTAGATCAGCGGCAGAATAGGGTTCCTAGTGAAGCATAGAGTGAAAAGGGACTCAGGTATTTTCGGATTAACAACAAAAAATCAAGGGCATTTTAGTCCACTTAAACACTTTCAGGGGAAACAAAAAATTGTCGCCGCTAAAAGTCATACCATTAGTGGCGACAACATAATGTCGCTGCCGATTATAATACTTTCAATGGCGACAAAATATGTCGCCACTGAAAGTCAATACTTTCAGTAGCAACACTATTGTCGCCGCCAAATATGGTCGCTAAAAGTAATTTTTTTTGTAGCCCAGAATGGTCCATCCAAAAATCAATGGCTTGTGTCTTGTACTATCTCAATCAATGAACTATCAAGCTCCTTAAAGTCAAAACATGCTTAAAGAAGGGAAAATTATGCTCAAACTAGTAAAATCTTATATTAAGTACTGGACATAGTATATTATATTTGAGGTTTTCCTTCATAATATATATTCTCTCTATTTTTTCCCCTTTAACTCATGAGCAACGTGAAGAGTTACGGGTTCTCATGAGTCTTAGTTCTTGGTTTTATGTTTCGATTGTTAGTATGTAGGTGCCCTAGATATAATCTGTATTATCAGATGAACACCTTGTACTTTTAGTATTTCGTGATTTATATATTTGAGCACACTTTATCTTTATCATATTTATGTTTCACCTATATTTAAGGTTAATATGTGATTAAAGTAAAGGCTCTAGGAATAAAACATGTAATCACTCGAGGATCTATGATAGAGATCATGATCATGAGGACTCGAGGACACTTAATGTCTATTGCCTGAAACCTGTTCCTAGTCTTGAATCACCAAGAACGGTATTGGTGAACTCAATAAAACTAGTACGACATTATCTACTTGTATTGAGATACAAGGTAGGGGCCTCATGGAATGCAGGCATGGTAATGCCTTAGCTGATATTGTGGATAGATCTGTTACAGAACAGATAACATGGAACTAGCCCACTAAGAGACTCCACAAGGGTTTATTGTAGAGAGTATTATTTGATTTGTAATATCTTACATTGTTCGGTAGTGTGGATCATCTTAGACTTAAGGATGTCATTGAGCACTATGTCGTAGAGTTATACTTTGATTGTACAACTTTATCCACCTGAGAACAGGGAGAATAACGTACTCATAACTCAAATTATGAGTATAGATATACATGCTGAAAGGACTCACAGTCCCTTACAAGGGATTAGTCGTTCACAAGACCAGTAGGGCTTGCATGACTTCTAGTTGACTTGGGAATCTGTGCACAGTAAGTGATCATGAAAAGTCATGATCCGTCTTAAAGTCAATAGAAGAAGATTCCTAGTTCCGTGGAAAGCTATATTTAGAGAGATGATACTCCATCTTTGCTCTCGACTAAATGTGAATGGCGATGTGAGGAATAATGCCAGCATAGTATTCACATTAGAAAGGTAGATCACTTGATCAACTCAATTAGTTCTAGGCCACAAAGCATTGCTAGTGTCTTATGTGGTCATTAGATAAATTATGTCTGTTAAAGGAGTTTAATTGGTCCAAATTTATTTACGTCAGTGACTAATTGGGCCTAATAAGTCACACATTAAGGTTATTCTTGATTGCTATGTTTAGCAACTTAGGGCCAAAAATTGTTATTGGGCTTTGTCAAGACTATAGGTGTAATTGGATTGGAGTGAGACTCCAAGCCCAATCATAAATGGTACCATATTTGGATAATTAGTGAAAAACTAGTTTTTCCACTGATAGGCCCAAACATGTTAGAAGGTCTAATGGGGTCTTGTGTTGGAAATTATGCCCTAGGGGCATATCATTGTACTTTGACGTTATTATTAATTAAAGTATTTCTCCGTTTAGTTATCATATCATTTGCATGTTTATAGTGATAACTGTGTCCTTGGATCTATCTTATAGATTATCCTAAATATCCCTGGTCGGTCATCTTCGCGGGAGCGAAGATGAAATAAGACCAGTATGATTTTGATGAGTATGGAGATACAAGTCACAGTCATAGGCACTTGTAAGAGTACAAGGTGCTGGATCGACTCACTATGAGAAAGCTGCATGGATCTAGTCATAAGCTTTTCTCATGTATAACCGCGTCACAATGCCCTTTGACCTGAGATCATCGTGGATTCCTACATGAGAGTCGCTACTCTTTGACCTAGTCAAAAGTCACCTTTGACCGGGTGATGATAAAGGCTTGGATTGGGATCAGTGGTTTTAATGCAGAGGAATGTGAATGGTCAAGATGGAATTTTTCCCTCACATTTGTAGAGAGATAATATTGGGCCCCTCGATGAGTGAGTCTCAGAAATGTATGGCCATAGTACGATGGAAAGGAGTTTCCATCTCAATTGTTAGACTACTCAAGAATCGAGAAAGTAATGGTCAAGAACAGGAAGTTGACATCATCCATGCCTCATCCTTGACCAAGTTATCGCATGACAAAAGGGACGTGACATGGTTGTATGATAGGTTGTATCGTATCATCGATCCCCATATGAATTGGGTAGTCGCAATGTCTTGCTAGAGGCCGCTTGCGACTTGTGGGCTGGTACAATATTGGCCCACTGCCAATCTCATGTGGGCCTGCAGGGTCACACACAAGAATAGCCCAACACGAGCAATAGTGTCCAAATTCATTGAATCTTAGATATGTCTAAGATAAAATGAATACAACATTTAATCTAGGATATGTGTATATATATATATATATATATATATATATATATATATATAATTTCGAAATTAAATAATATTATTATATATAATATTTGTTTTGTATTTAATTTATTTGATAAATTAAATATTTAAAACAAATAAAGATATTGCATCTCAGATTTAATTTTCGAATAAAGATGTAGTATCTCATATTTAATTGAGTTAAGATATAGTATCTCAGATTTAATTAAATAGATAGATATTATATCTCAGATTTGATTTATAGGAATAAATTAAATCAGCAGGCTTTTAATGTGGATTAATCAAATATATTAGATTAGATCTGTTGGACAGATTTAATTACTATAATTAATCCAAATTCGAAATTAAAGGACTAATTGATATTAGTCTTGAATATTTTCTTACGGCCCAATTAGGGTTTTAGAAACTCTATAAATAGATATTGATCTAAGTCGTATGGGGTACAACGAACGAACAAGCCTTGAAAGAAATCCTAGAGAGAAAAACGAGAGACACAAAGTAAGAAGGCGCTAGCACGTTGTCGTACGTGTTGGAGAGCTGTTCGGTGTGGATACCGGTAGAGGGAGTGGATTCGTAGAGTCGGCTCCTAGAGATTGATCGAACAAGAAGGTGTTAGCCCACGTGTTTGCAAAGGTCGAACAAGAAGGTGTTAGCCCACGTGTTTGCAAAGGTCGAACAAGAAGGTGTTAGCCCACGTGTTTGCAAAGGTCGCTCACGAGTTCGCATAGGTACGGTTTTTCTCTAACAAACCTTGATCTAAACGTCGTTGATAGATCCTCTCTATGGCATTTGTAAAATTTTAATGGATGAGAATCCTTCCGCTTCGTGTATGGATCCCAACATCTTGGGCCATTTGAATTTGGAATTTAAATATTCAATTTAAAATAGTAATATAAATTCAAATTTTAAATTCAATAGGTTAGGTGATAAAGGATAATTGTGAATCATCCAAAATAATATCCAATAAATATTAGATAAAGATCTAATAAAGATTGGATAGATATATAATAAAGATTGGATAGATATCCAATAAATATTGGATAGAGATTGGGCTTTTCTACTTGGTCTGGGCCTTTCTTTTAAGCACTAGAATTAGGGTTAAACCCTAATTTAAGTGGCTGATTTTTTACCACCATATTTTGGACGTTTTTCAAAAAGGAAATCGCATACATATGGTTGTTCAAAAAGGCTGTGCGTTCTTGTTCAAGAAAAAGAGGTGCCATCTCCAATCTTTCAATCTTGTGCCTCACCAATCTTAATACACAATCATTGTATTGAGAAAATAAGATCCAAAGAATTGAAACCTCTGCCTTGCAATCACCTTGCAAGCATCCAAGGAGAAGAAAGAGTCAAGGAGAATGTGTTCTCATTGCAATCAAGAGGCAACTATGTGGATCAACATTATAGGACGTTATATATTTTGAGGTCTTCAAGTGATCTAAGGTAATCCTAAACCCTAATAATTGTTATAACAAGTAGATCCTAAAATAATGGTAACTCTTGAATCTAACTTAAAAGAGTATCTAGAATCTAAGAACTTAAACTCAATAGTACCGTAAGTAGTTAAAGGTTCCCAATTGAAGGACGATTAGCAAAAATGACCAACACAAGCAAAGAATTGCTTTCTATTTCACCTTCGCTCAGCTTACGGTCAGGCCTTGCATCCCCTGATGAGGTGTTTTGGACTCAAATAATGGGCCTGGTGGATATAAGGCCCAATGGGAGTACTTTATGCTGGAATCTCCCTTTAATCAGGTAAATTGCTAATTACCCCTTGAGCATGCCTATAATCTAGGAACGTACAAGTAGTAGAGTAGGCACTCACAGGACGTGGGAGGCCCACATCGCTGGAGGATAGGACTCAAGGTAATGGGAACAAAACCCTAGGTAATCCCTATAAACAGGAGGTTACCCACCAGGTGCGTTCCTCACGTTCACTATTCCATTATTTACTATCCAGTCTCACTGTGCACATACCCCACCCCTTTGGCGAAACGCCTTATCTATGTAGCATAGTGATCTGCAAGTGTTCTCTAATATCTCCCTCGTAGATATCAGTGAGTGTTCATTCCCTCTTTGGTGTTTAATCCATAAGACACCTTTGGGGGCCACTTTATCCTATATTAACGTCACCTAGTTCGTTGAGGCTAGACATTTGTATTCTACACCAGAACATTGGCACCGACCGTGGGGACTGTAAACTTTGATTCCCAAACCACAGAAAAGTTACTGATAACCAATGAAAATGGCCGCAAGCACCCAGAGTCGCATTCAGGTACCTCGGTAGGACCAGCTGCCAAAGGACAACCACAGCAACCGCTCTAAGAGCAGACGATCCAGTATTCATATTCGGTTGCTCCAGATCCTAACCATGCCACTGAGAGGACTGAGGTAGAGATGGAGGATACCGCCAATTCCCCTCATCCGAGTTGAGGCCTGCAACACAGGCAACGTTTGGTTCAACTGTAGAATATTCCTCAGACGAAGTTATTAACATTAATGTTGCCCCGGTCTTGCTGCTACATCTATCTTGTGCACACAATTCACAAAGATAACGTTAAACACTAGCAAGGCCGACGACGATTTGAGGTCACAAATAGGCCGTTATACCGACCTTGATAAGGTCAGAGGATTCACTTTCGATTAAGATTAACGGACTTGAAAGTATGACGAGTTGGTTTTTATCCCAAATCATGTTTCTGTTTCTGTCTAAATGCATAGTAATGCACAGTCGAACTCGGTGCCATGATCAGGCATGATAGTGCAACAAAAAAGAGAATCCACAGAAAGTAAATCCTTTTCATTCAATGACAGATACATATACATCATATTTATGTAAAGTTTCCAAGTGCATACAACAGTGTGTAAGACCGAGTTGTTCCTTCAAAGGATTGCTGACAACGTACATAAAAGGTTTCGATTCAAAAGAGTCCTAAGATCCGCGGCGAAAGGCGTTTATCAGCAAAAAATGAAGGAAATTAGGGCTGTGTATGAGCTTCGGATGGGGAAGGATGTTCATCCTCGCTCTTATCTACACCAGGCGGGATCAATTTCCCTTTCTGGCTGACATAGGCTTGGAAGTTCAACCCGGAAGTGTTTAAAGTGATCTCGGGATTCAGAACTCGGATTTGTGCCATGACATTGTCAAAAGATTGCATGCAGCATGGGCAAATTTAGTGAGCCGGGTTTTGGCGCTACTGAGATCATCATCTTTCTTTTTAAGCACACCTTCAAGATGGGCGGTGTCCGACTTCATCTTTTCCTCAAATAGCATGTCATTGTTGTAGACATCTTCCAGGTGGCTTACGTCAGCTTGGGTTGTTGCCAGTTGTCCTTCAGCCAGTGACAGTTTCATGATAAGTGTTAGCACTTCTTGACGCAATTTTTCATGCTCAACCTTGGACACCTGCAACTCCTCTCGGGCCTCGTCTCTCTCCTCCGTAACCTTTATTAGGTCCACATTGCCTTTTAAGGCAGCTAGCTCTATATTGAGGTTAACCCTCTCCTGGGTTACTTGGCCCAGCTCGCTCGTGGTTGTGGCCATCTTCTTTGTGACCGTTGCCAAACTGGTCATGGTCCCGGCGTACTTGATTTTAAGCACTGCATAAGGCCAGAGCAGGGAATGGGCTTGTAGCCTTTCTCTTCCATGTTGGATATTTCGAGTTTATCATCGTTAGAGAGATCGGTGGGAGCCTGAAACTGGGCAGGAGGATGCATATGGTTTTTCACCTCTTGTGTTACCCCGTCCACCCAGAGGGTCCCCCCGGTTAGAGTGGTGTGAGTAACTGGGGCTGTTGTGGATGACGGGGTCGAGGTTGTTTGTGTTTACGAGGTTGGTGTGGGGATCGTAGTAGCTGGCACCTCCGTGGCTTGTTTGCCTTTGGATTTTTTGGCCACATTTTCTCCACGTTGTGGCCTGTCTTTTGGCACGGAGCGTTTTCGTGGGGCTTTAGTAGCAGCGAATTCCTCCAAGGGCGTTGGTTGGTTGACGGCGGTAGGTTCATCCGAGGTAGGGACAGTTGGAACTGTCTCAGGAATCTTAGGAAGTGCCTCAAAAACGTCCAAAAATTCCAGTATTCCCATATTTTGGTCTACACGACAAGAAATAGAAGGTCGTTCTCATGAATAGAAAACAATGATAAATGCATAATACGCAAATACAAGAATGTATAAATGCATAGTCTCATACTCGCCGCTGCGTGTCATCTAACTAAGGGTGTGGGGATGTATGTCGCGGGATCCATTGGTGTTTCAAGGGTACTGGTTAGCTTCAAAAGTTTCACCACGACTGCATCTTCAGCTTCAGAAAGGCTGGCCGGCTTCAGAGAAAAGACTCCGGATTTCAACTTGTGATGGCCAATGGACCAGTATAAAGGGAATCTCTCTTGAATCTCCCCAGAGGCTACTGTTTGGAGGAACCAGGGGAGTTGTTCGGTTTCGGCAGCAACCTTGATGAACGCCTTCATGAAGTTTTTCCACGATTCGGTAAAGGGTTTAAAAAGCTTACAATCGTGGACCCCTCGAAGAGAGGTCCACCCAAACCACGTTGTGTTTCCTCTGGAAAAGACACTTGTTTCTAAGGGGGAGAAGAAAGACATAAACACCGGGATAGTATAGCTGATTTCTAATTCCCATTATATGTTCTCAAAGGCAATGGGAAATGCCCATCCGTTGGGATGGAGTTGTGAGGGAGCAAGATTTACCTTCTCCATCCCCCAAGCCGAGTGACGTGACATCTTTCGCGATCATGACGTTTTTAAGGCGAGTAACGCAAATATTAACGGCCGTCACCGGGGAAGTCAGGACTTGGGACGAGCTGGACTCATCCGTCATGGGTGGGCCAATAGTGCGTGATGATGATGCCATCTATACCTAAAATACAGAAAAAGGGTAAAATCAGAAGATGATATATACCTGGAGTAACACATATATCTCGGCGAGAAGCAAAAGATGCCGGACTAAGAATACTTGGGTCCCTCGAAACCGTGTTGGTTGGGGGGATGAGGTTATGTCAGCAATGTCCTAAGACCATATCGGCTTCCCTATCCCAGCCAAGCTTAACAAGATCAATGCTCTCATAACAACACTTATCGTAGGGCTTTGGGCCACGGGTTGGATAGGTTGAGGGTGACACTTTCTGTTGCGATGAGAAATTTGGAGTGGGGTGCTGAGGATCGTGGGGCACGGATAATGGCGTTAGGGTCTATTTTCTGCTTTTATGCCTAGAAGATGTTCTGAGCAACATTTCGGTTCTCTCTGTTTCAGCGTGAGGCATTGACCAGAACCGAAACTTGTGAGGATCAGAAAGGTGCCCAGAGATTCCTTTGTCTCTATGAAGGATTGGATTACCATGCATGTCTAAAGGCATATTGGAGTCTTGATCCGTTAAGGATGGGAGAGGAGAAGGGACTTTGCGTTTGAAGAAATGGGGTATGGTGTGAGCCATTCTCTAAACCTAGAAAACCCAGAAAATTGAAGTCTTACTCAGAAAACCCACCAAGCAACCTCAGGAAATTCAAAAATCCTAAGCAAGCTAGACACTGAATGTATGACGAATGTAGGAATTAGAAAACTTAAATAGTCTAAGAGAGTCGTTATAGTACCTGATGAAAGGACTTGAGCAAGGTTGAGCAAGCTTGGGAGAAAAAGTGTTTCGAAAACTGAAGCTATCTCAGAGAATGCAGGATAGAGTTCAAAATGCAGAGCGTCAAAATGAAGAAGAAAGAGGAAATATATAGGCTTCGCGAATTCTAAAGGTCTTGGGAAGATTTTTGAATTCAAAAAGTTGGGGGCAGTTGCGTTTACGTATGCTGAAAATTAGGGTTAAAACCCTAAAGGTGTAATGATGGATACTGAAAATTAGGGTTAAAACCCTAAAAGTGTGATGATGGTTTTTATGAAATGACGCAAGCATTAAATGCGCACGATGCCCAAGCGCGAATAGTGTGGCTCCCACGTTTGAGGAAGCAGTTATACGCTGCGGTGCACAAGCAAAGGATGTGTTGAAAGGATGGCTTACGTCTTTTCATATACCTTTTAATTCACATGTTACCTAGCTTGGGGCCTCTTCGTGATAGCCATAGCTGGGTTATTGTTAGAGATTCAAACTCAAGTTTTTATGGCGGCTATAACCGTGTTAACATTACATGCCAAATCAGAGCTTTATACGACGATTATAGTCAGGTTACTGTTACACAATTAAGGCGGCGCTTTCATGACGACTAACCTGGCATTAGTGATTGGGGGCAGATTGAAGGACAACCTCGGCTTAAACAGCTAGTTAACCTCAGTCGGTCAGACAACCGCAATGTTGAATGAGCGGGCATTCAAAATATTCCAGGACAGTCAGGGAAAAGCAGAAACTAATTTGGTATTAATACTTGAAGGAGTTACACGACATTCTTACAAAGAAATGAACTGCCTACTTATTTAAAAAAAAAAGAGATTACAAGATCAAAGTACAGCAGTTAGGCAGAATTTGTAAATTTGCAATATGAATTTCCTAACTAGCGACAGATAGTAGACACCCAAATTCATCTGCAGTTGCTTGAGCCCTGGAGGTTGGACAGCTTTCCGAGGGACATCGTGTGGTAGAGATCTCTATCGGATGTGCTAGAGACCCCAGATGAAGTCGAGCTAGATGGATGAAGACTGGAAAATATATCTGGGGCCCCCTGACGCTCGTGGAACGGTTTGGATGCAAACTTGGTTGACATCCCAAGATCCCAGACGAAGTTGAGCCAAGTGGGTGAAGACTGGAAAATACATCTGGGACCCCAAACGTCCATCAGGCGATGTAGATGAAGACTAACAAGTACATCTGAGAATGAAAGCTGGTAAACAGCAACTGGTAGGGCCATTTTTTCTCCCGTAGTTTTACTTTCCTTCCCCACGCTGTTGGAGGGTTTGAAGCTCCACAAGGTGTGATAGAGTTTGAAACTCTCACCAAAGAAATCATCTTTATTTTGGGGTAATTACCCATGGATAGAGTGAGAAAGAAGACCAATTGTGGGAGAAGGTGAGGAACAGAGGGGGAATTTATAGACCAGATGGATTCCAAGGGTCATGTGGCAATAAATGCCATTTCAGCTAAAAGGTGATTTCCTTTCCAAGAAAAGAAGTAATGACTGCTATTAAAGGACATGAGCATTAAATGCGCACGAAGACCAAGGGCGGTTGAAATGACCAATGGATGTGAAGAGGCGGTCATATGATACCATATGGGTAAAACGAACAGCCCTCAAAGAAGAGACTAAATCAGTGTCTAACAAGTGTCTCCATAACACCCTGGATTTGGGGCAACACACGTGTGGCGAGCTTGAGCTGGTAAGCCCGGTATGCCGAGGTCAAAATAATCTCGGCTGTCATGAAGGCACATGAACAGTTATGTGAACCCGGTAGGCCGAGGTTAGGAAGGTGACGAGCTAGTAAGCTCGGTATGTTGAGGTCAAAAGAATCCTGGTTGTCATGAAGGCAAATGGATAATTATGGCAAGTTAACTCGGTGTATACATGGTGAAGCGACAAGTCAAGAACCAACTCCTAAGATTTAATCAATCAACTGAGTAAGAAGAGCCTGGGATAGCGATTGACTAATCTCGGCAGCTCAGAGACCTGAACTACCGAGCTTGGGGGCAACTGTTATGGACTCAAATAATGGGCCTGACAGATATAAGGCCCAGTGGGAGTGCTTTATGTTGGAATCTCCCTTTAATCAGGTAAATTGCTAATTACCCCTTGAGCATGCCTATAATCCAGGAACGTACAAGCAGTGGAGCAAGAACTCACAGGACGTGGGAGGCGCACATCGCTGGAGGATAAGACTCAAGGTAATGGGAACGAAACCCTAGGTAATCTCTATAAGTAGGAGGTTACCCACAAGGTGTATTCCTCACATTCATTATTCCTCAATGTGCACACACCCCACCCCTTTGGTGAAACGCCTTATCTGTGTAGCACAGTGATCTACAAGCGTTCTCTGATATCTCCCTCGTAGATATCAGTGAGTGTTCATTCCCCCTTTGGTGTTTAATCCACAAGACACCTATGAGGGGCCACTTGATCCTATATTAACGTCACCTAGTTTGTTGAGGCTAGACATTTGTGTTCTACACCAAAACGAGGTTTGTTTGCATTTATAATCACAACTTTGCCAGAGCTACTCTTACTACAGGCATGTTTTTGTTCTTTAAACCAACTCAGAACCCCACTCTTCCACAGAAAATGATAGTTCAGGTAGTTATAGAAAATGTGAATTGGACTCTTAAATACACGCTTGTCATATATATTTCCAAAAACTATTGTAAGCTTCAACAGAGGAAAATAGCTTCCACATATAATCCGACTTGGAAGGAGCTCGAACATTGACTCGACTCGGGCCTCGGTTTAAATATTTGAAGGATTTGAAGATAGTGAGGAATCTCCGTGTTTTGATATTGTACCTTGACTCAAACACCCGAGATTTGAATAGTGAGGAATCTTGGCAAGTACCTTGGAAACTATCTTGGTGTTGTATCTAGGACATGCACACACATGGGGCATCCCGACATAGGATCTTGGACATACACACCCACGGGGCATCCCGACATCAAATTCACATGTGCTCTATTTGAAAAAAGAACTGAGTTCTCTGAGTTGCTAAGGATTTTTTGATTCATTGATCTTGTGTAACAATCAATTTCCTCAGGATAATGTTTTTTGACCATTCTAGCATATTGACCATTCTGGCTGACATCACGAGAATTTGAGTTCAATAGCAGCGAACTGTTTGTGTGCAGAAATAGCATCAGGGTCTGCTTTCTCGCTTTCGGTCTAGGGCTCATGATCCTTTTCCATCCAGAGAGCTATCCTCACTTTGTAGGGTTCTCTGAGCTATGTTATTTGTGAATTTACGACAGTCTTTCTTTTTCACCTAACTCTCGGAAGCTCGATGCTCTCATCTCTCCTCAGTTGCTGGAATATTAGCAAAATCTCCATGAAATTTCAATTCACTATTTGGTCAAGGGATTTGAAATTTACCAAATCCCCACGAACGACGCCAATATTCTGTCATAAGAACACAAATGTCTAGCCCTAGGTGGACTAGTATGTTGATATAAGATCGAATAGATCACTCCTAGGTATCCATAGATGAGATACCTATGAGAATAAGAGATCACTATGCACAACTATGAAGGCCTTCACCCAATGGAGTGGGGTGTGTGCACAGTGTAGATAGTATTGTAAATGAGGGAGAGTGTAGAAGATGTGTACCTTAGGGTTTACCATCTATTTATAGAGGGTACCTTAGAATTAGGGTTTGGTTTCTTCTTGTTGCTCCACACCTTGAATGGGCCTCATATTTGAGTCCATAACAAGTATTAACAGACATATATGGTGGTGCAGGTGGTGAGGTGAGCTGTCGAGAGGAAATAATGAGAGAGAGATGATGTGGCAGAAGCATAATGAAAGGAGGAGTGAGATGTTATGTCTAGAGGTACAAAGAGTGTGTGCAGGAATTAATTAGATATTAAGATGTGCATGTTAGTTCTCTATGTGTTTTGATGATTAATAACAATTGTAAACAAGTACGAATGCTTTTAAAATGACAAAAGAGTCAAAATCACTCTGTCACCGCAAAACTCGAGCCTAACTAAGCAAACTCGAGTTTTCTGCAAACAGAGCTCATCAGGATATTTTCAGCATAACGAACTCGAGCCTGAGTAAATAGACTCGAGCCTAAACCCTCATGATATAACAATAAAGAGTTTACAAACAAGTAAACTCGAGCCTGTATAGACAAGCTCGAGTTCTCCCATGGCGGGAAGTTTTCTAATTAAATTGTATCTCTTTAAACTACAGAGTTTATTCTTTTTGAGTAGAGTTCACTTGTTTCTATGGCTATAAATTAATGAACACTCGAGCCCAAGTATATGGACTCAAGCCTAATGCTTTTGTGTAGAGTTTACTCTATGGTTTGACAAACGAAGAAGAGTTTACAAAATAGGTAAACTCGAGCCTGTTATTACAAGCTCGAGTTTTCCCTTGGTAGAGAGCTTCGAACTCGAGCCTACCTTCGTGAACTCGAGTTCACATGGTAAAACAAAATACAAACTCCAGAGTTTACACCAAACTCCAGAGTTTGCTCTCTCAGAAGATAAACCAGATACTCTAAAAAGCCTTACGAACTCGAGCCTGACTTAGAGAACTCGAGTTTAAGACGGAAGCAAATATGATCGTTACTGATTTCATCCTGATTCTTTTGAACTGCAAAACTTACCATATTTATACGAATTGATTGCATTCATTTAGTATATTCAAACGTATTTAACTACTCTATATTGAGAATGTTTCAGGTATTAAATTGGATCAAACGAATCATTGAATAAACGCGAAGAATCAGAAGGGAGAATGATTTCACGCGTCCAGAAATTGAATCGGCTGAAATTCAGGACCCAACGGCTATAATCCTCATCAAACTGAATTTCAAATGAAGAACATGCTAAGTTGAGAAGTAACGGTCACATAGCAACTCACCACTATATAAGGAGCTGATTACAAACTTAGAAAAACAACGAAAGATTAAGCAGAAACGAAAAGCAAGCTCAAGAGTTCTTATACATTCAGTAGGATTAACATCCTAGACACAAAGATCCAATGGAAGGAATTCTACCGAGATGGAGCCTCAATCAACCGACCCCCTGTGTTTCAATGGAGAACACTACTCATTCTCGAAAGCTAAGTTCGTGGTCTATGTAATGGCCTCTCGAGTTTGGTTTGTGGAGGGTCTTTGAAAAAGGAAACTATGTTCCTTCCTCAGTTGTAGCTGACATCAGAACTCCCAAGAAAGAAGAAGAGTACGATGACAATGATAAGAAACAAGTCACTCTCAACATGAAGGCAATTCATATGCTCCAAAGCGCTCTTGACCAAAAGGAGTATTTCAGAATCTGCACTTTGCCATCTGCTAAGCAAATGTGGGATGCTCTTGAAATAGCTCATGAAGGAACAGCTGCGATCAAAGAAAATCGTATCAATACTCTCATGACTGAATACGATCTATTGCAGATGAAGACCGGAGAATCTATTGGTGAATTTCAACTCAGATTCACTCACCTGATCAATCAACTCATTGCCTTGGGAAAAGAATATGAACAACCTGCCCAAGTGAGGAAAATACTAAATATTCTCACCAAGGAATGGGAAGCCAAGGTCACTGCAATTGAAGAATCTCGAGGCGAATCAATGGCCTCCGTGGCAGCACTATTTGGCAGCCTTTCTGAATATGAGGGGAAGATCAAATTCAAAAAGGGACTAAATGATATCAATGTCAAGAACAAGGGAATAGCTCTTAAAACCATCAAAGAAGTTAAATCAGATGACGATGAAGAAGATGAAGATGAAGATGGTGAGCTAGGAATGATGGTCCGAAGATTCAAGAAATTCTACAAAAAGGACCAATCTCACAAAAGATTTCACAAAGGAAATTCTAGCACAGAAACTAAGAAACCAATTATATGCTATGAATGTGAGAAACTAGGCCACATCAAATCAGAATGTCCGCAGCTGAAAAACAAAGAAAAGAAATTCAATAAGTTCAAGAAAAGAGCTTATGTATCAGCTATATGGGGCAACAAATGCCTGATGAAGATGAGGCGTAAGAGGAACAAAGTGCCAATCTCGCCTTGTGGCTCAAGAGGAATCGACAACGAAGAGGTAAGTAATTCGATTTACCTTATAATGAATTATCTTCAACATATGATTCTCTTTATACTGAATTTAAGAAAACTGCAAAAGAGCTCTTATTTTCAAAAAGAAAAATCAAACTATTAGAAGAACAAGTTCAAACGATTTCTACGCCTATCTCTACTTGTGAAAAGGATGCAAAACCAACTTATAATGAATTGTTTACTGAATACGAACTTGTTCAAAATGAATTTGAGGAACTTGCTGGAAAATATTCTGTTTTAAAAAGGAAGAATACAACACTTGAACAACAAGTAGAAAATCTTTCAAAAAATGAATACCTTACAAAGACTCTTGAAAAATTCACTAGAGGAAGTGAAATGCTTGAGGTAATTTTGAAACAGCAAAGATTTACAAATGACAAATCAGAATTGGTTACAAACCCGATTATGACAAAAGAAAGGCAAAAGAAACATGGACAAAGATCTTACATGAATTATTTTCAAAAATCTGTCCATACCTCAAATCCTTTTGCACATTGCAACTATTGTAATAGAAAAGGTCATACTACTTCTTCATGTTTTCATAAGAAAGATAGATCAATCAAACCTGTAGGAAACTATCAATGGGTGCCTAAGGGATCCTATATGATTCCTAAGACACAAACTAACCCAAAAGGACCCAAAGAATATTGGGTACCTAAAAGATGATATCTCTTCTTATGCATATTTGTCTTAGAGCATCAAATCCCAATAAGTGGTACATTGACAGTGGATGCTCAAGACATATGACTGGAGACCAATCCAAATTTGCTTCAATCAAACATAAGGATGGTGGCAAGGTAACATTTGGTGGAAATGAGTCCGGAAGAATTGTCGGCATTGGCAAAATTGGAAAGAGCAATGGACCTCAAATCAAAGATGTTTATCTTGTGGATGGATTATGTCACAACCTCCTCGGTGTGAGTCAAAGCACGGACAAAGGAAACCTAGTCATCTTTGATTCGAAGAATGTTTGATTGTAAGTAAGGATGCTCTCTCTTTAGATAGTATTAAATCCAAAGCATTATTCAGAGCTCCAAGAGAAGGTAATTGTTATACTCTTAATCTGTCTAAAAACAATTCTGATTCTGAAAAATGTTTTGTTGGTAACTTAGATGAAAGTTGGTTATGGCATAAACGTTTAGGACATGTCAATATGATTCAACTTGATAAACTACAGAAAAAGGAATTGGTTATTGGTTTACCAAAACTTTCTTTTAAAAATGATATGATTTGTGATGCATGTCAAAAAGGTAAACAAACCAAATCTTCTTTCAAGTCGAAAACAGAAATATCAACAAATAGACCTCTCCAATTACTCCATATGGATTTAGTTGGACCAGCTAGAGTAAAAAGCCTTAGCGGCAATCTTTATACATTGGTTATAGTAGATGATTTCTCAAGATTTACATGGGTCATTCTTTTATCATCAAAAGATAAAACATTTGATCAATTTATTGTGTTTGCCAAGAAGGTCCAAAACGAGAAAGGATTATCTATTGCAGTATTCGTACAGATCATGGTGGAGAATTTGAGAATCATGCCTTTGGAGAATTCTGTGATAGTATGGGAATCAATCATAACTTCTCAGCTCCAAGAACTCCACAGCAAAATGGAGTTGTTGAAAGAAAGAATAGAGTGCTTACTGAAATGGAAAGATCAATGCTAAATGAGAACCAAACATCTCAAGTGTTTTGGGCTGATGCTATGAGCACTGCTTGTTACATATCAAACAGGGCATATCTCCGAAAGAAATTGGACAAAACTCCCTATGAACTCTACAAAGGAAGAAAACCCAACTTAGCTCACTTACATATCTTTGGATGTAAATGCTTCATCCACAATAATGGTAAGGACTGACTTGGGAAAATTTGATTCCAAAGCTGATGAAGGTATATTCTTGGGTTATTCAAGTAGAAGTAAAGCATATAGAGTTTATAATACTCGTAATCACACTATTGAAGAATCTATGCATATTGTTTTTTGTGAAACTAAATCTAACAAGTCCTTGGATGATGATGATGATTTTCCTGTGACAAACCAAACTTCTGTTTCAACAAATACGGAAAAGATTTGCAAGATGATTCTCAAACCGAAAAACATTGTGAAAATGCTTATGAAAACAAGTGTTCAAACTCAGCCAAAATCATGGAGATACAGTAGGAGTCATCCTCTGGATCAAGTGATAGGTGATGCAAATCAAGGAGTAAGAACCAGAAAAAGCACTTTGAATGAAGTTACTTTTTCAGCTTTCATTTCGAAAATTGAACCCTCTAAGATTGATGAAGCCCTTTCAGACAATCATTGGGTTATAGCAATGCAAGAGGAATTACATCAATTTGAAAGAAACCAAGTTTGGGACTTGGTGCCCAGACCTAAAGACCATCCGGTCATTGGTACTAAATGGGTATTCAAAAATAAATGTGATGAATCCGCCATAATCATTCGAAATAAAGCAAGGCTACTTGCAAAAGGCTATAATCAAGAAGAAGGAATTGATTATGAAGAAACTTATGCTCCAGTAGCAAGATTGGAAGCTATAAGAGTTCTTCTAGCCTTTGCTTGTGTTAAAGGATTCAAACTTTTTCAAATGGATGTAAAATCCGCCTTTTTAAATGGTTTTATACAGAGGAAGTTTATGTTGAACAACCTCCGTGTTTTCAAAATGAACATCATCCGATCATGTTTATCACCTCAAGAAAGCCTTATATGGTCTTAAGCAAGCTCCTAGAGCTTGGTATGAGAGGTTAAGCACTTTCCTTCTTGATCAAGGATTTGTTAGAGGAAAAGCAGATACAACTCTCTTTATAAAGAAGAATAAACTTGGTAATGTGTTAATAGCTCAAATTTATGTTGATGATATTATTTTTGGTGCTACTAATGATACTATGTGTGAAGAATTTGCCAAGACAATGCAGGGAGAATTTGAAATGTCCATGATGGGAGAACTTAATTACTTCCTTGTGAAAACAAAAGGAAATCACCAAGAGGGGGGTGAATTGGGGATTTTAAAACTTTTATAATAACTTTGCACCCAAGCTGAAGCTAAACGTAAAGAGATAGGGAAGAAGAGCTTGACACAGAAAGTTTATCCTGGTTCGGTCTAAATTCTTGACCTACGTCCAGTCCCAGACTCTCGGGTTTTCTACTATCACTTTAACTCGGATACACACTCTGTACTCAAGGATTATCCTCTCTCTAGGATACACTCCCCTTACAAGTTGTAATCCGAAATCCCAATCTCAAGTCCCTTGACTTGAGATCTTTTACAATGAATGAATAATTTGAATATAATCTCTCTCACGAGAGAAGGTAATGATAAACACTGAGGCTCTTTGTATATCAAAATACAATACAGAAAGAAAACTGAATGTATAAGAATTCTTGAGCTTGCTTTTCGTTTCTGCTTAATCTTTCGGGTGTCTTCTAAGTTTGTAATCAGCTCTTTATATAGTGGTGAGTTGCAATGTGACCGTTACTTCTCAACTTAGTATGTTCTTCAATTGAAATTCAGTTTGATGAGGATTATAGCCGTTGGGTCCTGAACTTGGCCGATTCAATTCTGGACGCGTGAAATCATTCTTACGATTCTTCGCGTTAATGATTCGTTTGATCCGATTTTAATACAAAACATTCTCAATATAGAGTAGTTAAATACGTTTGAATACACTAAATAAATGCCATCAATTCGTATAAACATGGTAAGTTTTGCGGTTCAAAAGAATCGGGATGAAATCGTAACGATCATATTTGCTTAGTCTTAAACTCGAGTTCTCTAAGTCGGGCTCGAGTTCGTAAGGCTTTTAGAGTATCTGGTTTATCTTCGAGATAGCAAACTCGGAGTTTGATGTAAACTCGGAGTTTGTATTCTGTTTCACCATGTGAACTCGAGTTCACTAAGGTAGGCTCGAGTTCGAATATTCTCTAAGCTTTTGTCGAATAACACACGGAGTAATATCTCTCAAGTTAAGCAGGCTCGAGTCCATTAGTGTTTAGGCTCGAGTTTAACACTATTCATGCCTAAGAGTTTTGGTGCTCGATTAGAGTGGTAGAGCACAGTATAAACTCGGAGTTTGTACACTTGCTTTTCTTTCTTCGGATGAAGGGCTCGAGTTCATTATTCTTAGGCTCGAGTTCAACTTAATTTATTCTATGACTTATTGAAGTGAGCTGGAGGTTTGTGCTTAAACTCGGAGTTTGCAAAGAAGGGAAAACTTGGGAGCTCTGCGCGAGGAAAACTCGAGCTTGTAATAACGAGGCTCGAGTTTACCTATTTTGTAAACTCTTCTTCGTTTGTCAAACCATAGAGTAAACTCTACACAAAAGCATTAGGCTTGAGTCCATATACTTGGGCTCGAGTGTTCATTAAATTATAGCCATAGAAACAAGTGAACTCTACTCAAAAGAATAAACTCGGAGTTTAAAGAGATTCAATTTAATTAGAAAACTTCCTTCCATGGGAAAACTCGAGCTTGTCTATACGGGCTCGAGTTTACTTGTTTTTGTAAACTCTTTATTTATATCATGAGGGTTTAGGCTCGAGTCTATTTACTCGGGCTCGAGTTCGTTATCTTGAAAATATCCGAAGAGCTCTCTGTTTGCGAGAAAACTCGAGTTTGCTTAGTCGGGCTCGAGTTTTGCGGTGACAAAGTGATATTGACTCTTTTGTCATTTTAAAAGCATTCGTACATGTTTACAATTGTTATTAATCATCAAAACATATAGAGAACTAACATTCTCCCCTTTTTGATGATGACAACATTTGTAAACAATTAACTCCTTTAAAACAACTTGTTTTGATCATTTGAAATCATTGAAGCATAAGTGTTCGGTGTAAATGCACGAGAATCAGATTTTAACATTTAAACTTTGATTCTATCGAGTTAGCGACTTTAACATAAATCATAACACATATTGTCATTGCATAAGCTAAAACATTCAATGGTTTACAAAATGACATTTAGAGTTTCAAGCATACATATATCTAAACAAAAAGACAATTTGCTTGACAACTTGACTTCTCTTTCTTTACTTCAACTCTTCTCCCCTTTGGCATCATCGAAAAGTGGAGGATGAGTTGAGATAGAGGTGGACGAAGAATCGGATCATGGGTAGATGGTTCGGGGCTATGGAGGTTGGGATTGGTTCGGAAGAAGGTGGAGGTGCCGAAGAGCTAGGTCCGGCGGAATTGATGGACTGATTTGCTAAGATTTTGTCCATTTTGTCATGGAGGCTGGACATAGACACCAAAAGAGTGGAGATCTTGGCGAGTGATCTCCAATTTGATCCCAGAGACCTTGCACTTTATCTTTGATAATCTCATGTTCAAGAATGAGATCTTCTTGTGCATCGAGAGAACTCCTCATATCCTTTCTTGGTGTGGTGAATCTGATTCTATCTTGGAAGAAAGATCGAAACAACTTGGGCAATGTAAGTCTTTATTCTTTCATCCAAATCGGAGGAAAGGATTGTGGTGGAGGTGGTGCACTTTGAGCTTCTTGAACTCTAGATTGAGTTGCTCTGGTTCTAGTAGGTCTAGAGGGTGCTGCGGAATGATCACTTCCTTGATCAAAGCTTATCCTCATCAAATTTAGGATATCTTTGCCAAATTTGGTGGTTTTTCGGGTTTCTCATTGGGTGGTAAATACCGGACTCTTTCATGAAACATAATCAGCTGAGATGAGGCGGCAAGGGTATGCGGGATGTTTTTCTTCCATGGAAACGAAATTTGAACATCTCTTTAAAGATCCAATCTCCTATGTTATGAGGGACTTGATCTATGATAGAAGCAAAAATAGGGAAGTCCTTTTTGGCAAAGTGAGTGAAATTTCCTCCCTTTTGTACTAAGTTTCTAGTGTAGATATACCAAGCAGCTCTTTGCTTAGGAGGCATCGATCTGGAGGAAATTCAGAATATCTACGGCATCGGTATAGGCTCGTCGGGTCTGAGGAGTGAAAAAATTTGCCTATTCGTATAATTTGGAGAAGTAACAGGAGGAGGATTTTGGATTTGGAGGAGGGAATTGAGGTATGCAGCAGTGATGGTTATCTGTTTTCCTCTAATGGATGTGGTAATCCTTTCCTCAACCAAATTTCTATCCGCATCCAATAAATTATCACTTTGCATACAATAGTAAAAGGTTTTAACAAAGGATGGACTATATGAGGCTCTAATGGATATGAGAGGTTCAAATTGTCTAAGCCGATGGGTAAGATCAAGGTTACATTCCTCTTTTAAAGCATCTAGATTGACATACACGAAGGGCAAAAACTCTTAGCCTCATAGTTTTCTTGGAACCGTATGGCATCCTCGCCATATAGAGTGACATCCTCACTAGAGAATCCTTTAGGGATGGAGGAATGATTGTAAATTTCAAATAATGCTGGGTTTTCTCTAGATACGAGGAAGAGAGTGTTGTTGGTGATGGGAGGATGATTGAGCTTGAGAGCTAGGTTGACTAGCGAGAGGTCTTTCGAGATTTGTGTATCGGTTCTTTGTCCCTTCGAGGTGGTGTGTCGGCGGTTGAAGCTTTCTTTGAGGTATTCATCTTGGTTGTGGTTATTGGAGTGGCTTGGGTAATAGGAATACCAGGAATTTGCTTGTCAATTCCATGCTTGAATCGTTTGGAAACGATTTTCTTGGGGAGGACGTTGAGAGATTTGTGGATGATCGGCTTGGGGTTCTTGAGGATCGAGAGGATTTGGAATCTTGGGTTGCGAGATCGCTTGGACGCCATGTTCTCTGGTTTTCGTTGGAGGAGATTGAGAGAAATTTTTGAGTTTTTAGGTTTAGGCTCGAGGGAGAGATAGAGTGAAGACGAAAGACGGGGTTTTAAAGAAATTTTATCGCACGCAAACTCGAGTTCTTAAGTGTAGGCTCGAGTTTGTGTAACGTTACTTACGGAATTCAAGAGTGTATGTGTGAACCCTTGAAATTTCTTGTGAGGCTCGAGTCGATCATATCGTTGGTTCGAGTTTGCGGTTCTCTGAGGTGGATTGCTCTGTCTCCCTCGAACTCGAGTTCGTTTACTAGTAGGCTCGAGTCTGTCAAGATTTACGAGATGAGTTGCTCTCTGTCTCCGCGAACTCGAGTCCATTCACTAATAGGCTCGAGTCTGTCAAAGGTTTCTGAGATGAGTTGCTCTCTGTCTCTCGCGAACTCGAGTCCGTTCACTAATAGGCTCGAGTCTGTCAAAAAAACTCTGAGATGAGTTGCTCTCTGTCTCTCGCGAACTCGAGTCCATTCACTAATAGGCTCGAGTTTGGTGTCTGATAGTTGTATTTCTCGTTGGTTCTTTTCGAGCTCAGTCTGTCTTTGGTAGGCTCGAGTTTGTGACAACTTTTCTTGCACTCGATTGTTTGGGATTTTGATTTTAACATACAACCTGCACAAAACATATCTACATACTCCGATGCTTAAGTTAGTGGACAATAATCAAAACAAAACATAACTAACATTTGAATTACTTACAACTCATTGGGATTTACCATTCCCAATTCTCTTCTTATGAATACAAATTGTTCTTTTGCTAGTGGCTTGGTGAAGATATCAGCGAGTTGCAAGTGAGTTGGGATGAACATGACTTTGACATCCTTCTTTTGAACATGGTCTCTTATGAAGTGATGTCGACATCAATATGTTTGGTTCTAGTATGTTGAACAGGATTCTTTGCCAAACTTATTGTGCTTGTGTTGTCACAAAGAATTGGGATTTCTTTGAGATGGACTCCCAAATCACACAATTGTTGTTTGAGCCAAAGAACTTGAGCACAACAACTTGAGCAGCAACATACTCGGCTTCGAGTGGATGACACGGCCATACGTAGTGCCTTTTCTTGAACCAAGACACTAATGATCCTCCAAGAACTCACATTGACCACTTGTGCTTTTACGTCGGTCTTGTATCTGCATGATCTGAATCGGTATAGGCTACTAAGTGTTCATGTTGATCTTTGGGAAACCATAATCAAGAGTCTTTGTATCGGCAAGATATCTAAAAATTCTTTTAACATGTTCGCATGTGACTCCATAGGGACGGATTGGAATCTAGCACACATTCCAACACGAATTGAATGTACGGACGACTTGCCGTAAGATAGAGTAATGATCCAATCATTCCTCTATACTTAGTGATGTTGAAGTTAGTCCCCTTTTCATCGGCATCCGAGTTGCGGTTGAACTCATTGGAGTATCTGCTCCATTACAATCAGGCTAGACCATATTTTTTAATAGATCTTTCGGATACTTGAGTGCAGGAAATGAAGATTCCATCATGGCGTTGCTTGATTTGAAGTCCAAGGAAGTAATTAAGTTCTCCCATCATGGACATTTCAAATTCTCCTGCATTGTCTTGGCAAATGCTTCACACATAGTATCATTAGTAGCACCAAAAATAATATCATCAACATAAATTTGAGCTATTAATACATCACCAAGTTTATTCTTCTTTATAAAGAGAGTTGTATCTGCTTTTCCTCTAACAAATCCTTGATCAAGAAGGAAAGTGCTTAACCTCTCATACCAAGCTCTAGGAGCTTGCTTAAGACCATATAAGGCTTTCTTGAGGTGATAAACATGATCTGGATGATGTTCATTTTGAAAACACGGAGGTTGTTCTACATAAACTTCCTCTGTATAAAACCATTTAAAAAGGCGGATTTTACATCCATTTGAAAAAGTTTGAATCCTTTAACACAAGCAAAGGCTAGAAGAACTCTTATAGCTTCCAATCTTGCTCTTGGAGCATAAGTTTCTTCATAATCAATTCCTTCTTCTTGATTATAGCCTTTTGCAACTAGCCTTGCTTTATTTCGAATGATTATGGCGGATTCATCACATTTATTTTTGAATACCCATTTAGTACCAATGATGAGGATGGTCTTTAGGTCCAGGCACCAAGTCCCAAACTTGGTTTCTTTCAAATTGATGTAATTCCTCTTGCATTGCTATAACCCAATCATTGTGCGAAAGGGCTTCATCAATCTTAGAGGGTTCAATTTTGAAATGAAAGCTTGAAAAAGTAACTTCATTCAAAGTGCTTTTTACGGTTCTTACTCCTTGATTTGCATCACCTATCACTTGATCCAGAGGATGACTCCTCTTGTATCTCCATGATTTTGGTTGAGTTTGAACACTTGTTTTCATAAGCATTTTCACAATGTTTTCGGTTTGAGAATCATCTTGCAAATCTTTTTCCGTATTTGTTGAAATAGAAGTTTGGTTTGTTACGGGAGAATCATCATCATCATCCAAGGACTTGTTAGATTTAGTTTCACGAAAAACAATATGCATAGATTCTTCAACGGTGTGATTACGAGTATTATAAACTCTATATGCTTTACTTCTACTTGAATAACCCAAGAATATACCTTCATCGGCTTTGGAATCAAATTTTCCCAAATTGTCCTTACCATTATTGTGGATGAAGCATTTACATCCAAAGATATGTAAGTGAGCTAAGTTGGGTTTTCTTCCTTTGTAGAGTTCATAGGGAGTTTTGTCCAATTTCTTTCGGAGATATGCCTGTTTGATATGTAACAAGCGGTGCTCATGCATCGGCCAAAACACTTGAGATGTTTGGTTCTCATTTAGCATTGATCTTGCCATTTCGGTAAGCACTCTATTCTTTCTTTCAACAACTCCATTTCTTTGTGGGGTTCTTGGAGTGAGAAGTTATGATTGATTCCCATACTATCACGAGAATTCTCCAAAGGCATGGTTCTCAAATTCTCCACCATGATGCATACGAATACCTGCAATAGATAATCCTTTCTCGTTTTGGACCTTCTTGGCAAACACAATAAATTGATCAAATGTTTTATCTTTTGATGATAAAAGAATGACCCATGTAAATCTTGAGAAATCATCTACTATAACTAATGTATAAAGATTGCCGCCAAGGCTCTTTACTCTATTGGTCCAACTAAATCCATATGGAGTAATTGAAGAGGTCTATTAGTTGATATTTACTTTTTCGACTTGAAAGAAGATTTGGTTTGTTTACCTTTTGACATGCATCACAAATCATATCATTTTTAAAAGAAAGTTTTGGTAAACCAATAACCAATTCCTTTTACGTAGTTTATCAAGTTGAATCATATTGACATGTCCTAAACGTTTATGCCATAACCAACTTTCATCTAAGTTACCAACAAAACATTTTTGAGAATCGAAATTGTTTTTAGGCAGTTAAGAGTATAACAATTACCTTCTCTTGGAGCTCGAATAATGCTTTGGATTTAATACTATCTAAAGAGAGAGCATCCTTACTTACAATCAAACATTCTTGAATCAAAGATGACTAGGTTTCCTTTGTCAGTGCTTTGACTCACACTTGAGGAGGTTGTGACATAATCCATCCACAAGATAAACATCTTTGATTTGAGGTCCATTGCTATTTCCAATTTTGCCAATGCCGGCAATTCTTAGGACTCATTTCCACCAAATGTTACCTTGCCACCATCCTTATGTTTGATTGAAGCAAATTTGGATTGGTCTCCAGTCATATGTCTTGAGCATCCACTGTCAATGTACCACTTATTGGGATTTGATGCTCTAAGACAAATCTGCATAAGAAGATATATCATCTTTTAGGTACCCAATATTCTTTGGGTCCTTTTGGGTTAGTTTGTGTCTTAGGAATCATATAGGATCCCTTAGGCACCCATTGATAGTTTCCTACGAGGTTTGATTGATCTATCTTTCTTATGAAAGCATGAAGAAGTAGTATGACCTTTTCTATTACAATAGTTGCAATGTGCAAAAGGATTTGAGGTATGGACAGATTTTGAAAATAATTCATGTAAGATCTTTGTCCATGTTTCTTTTTGCCTTTCTTTTTGTCATAATCGGGTTTGTAACCAATTCTGATTTGTCATTTGTAAATCTTTGTTGTTTCAAAATTACCTCAAGCATTTCACTTCCTCTAGTGAATTTTTCAAGAGTCTTTGTAAGGTATTCATTTTTCTTTTGAGAATAGAACATTCATCACATATGAGATTTTAAGGCTGAAAGATTTTCTACTTGTTGTTCAAGTGTTGTATTCTTCCTTTTTAAACCAAAATATTTTTCAGCAAGTTCATCAAATTCATTTTGAACAAGTTTATATTCATAAACAATTCATTATAAGTTGGTTTTGCATCATGATTAGAACAAGTAGAGTTTTCCTTTTCACAAGTAGAGATAGGTGTAGAAATCGTTTGAACTTGTTCTTCTAATAGTTTGATTTTTCTTTTTGAAAATAAGAGCTCTTTTGCGGTTTTCTTAAATTCGGTATAAAGAGAATCATATGTTGAAGATAATTCATCATAAGGTAAATCGGGATTACTTACCTCTTCGTTGTCGATTCCTCTTGAGCCACAAGGCGAGATTGGCACTTTGTTCCTCTTACGCTTCATCTTCATCGAGATGAGCTGTTGCCCCATATAGGCGATACATAAGCTCTTTTCTTGAACTTATTGAATTTCTTTTCTTTGTTTTTCAGTGCGGACATTCGATTTGATGTGGCCTGGTTTCTCACATTCATAGCATATAATTGGTTTCTTAGTTTCTGTGCTAGAATTTCCTTTGTGAAACCTTCTATGAGATTGGTCCTTTTTGTAGAATTTTTTGAATCTTCGGACCATCATTCCTAGCTCACCATCTTCATCTTCATCTTCTTCATCGTCATCTGATTTAGCTTCTTTGATGGTTTTAAGAGCTATTCCCTTGTTCTTGACATTGATATCATTTAGTCCCTTTTTGAATTTGATCTTCCCCTCATATTCAGAAAGGCTGCCAAATAGTCTTTGCCACGGAGGCCATTGATTCGCCTCGAGATTCTTCAATTACCGTGACCTTGGCTTCCCATTCCTTGGTGAGAATATTTAGTATTTTCCTCACTTGGGCAGGTTGTTCATATTCTTTTCCCAAGGCAATGAGTTGATTGATCGGGTGAGTGAATCGAGTTGAAATTCACCAATAGATTCTCAGGTCTTCATCTCGCAATAGATCGTATTCGAGTCATGAGAGTATTGATACGATTTTCTTTGATCGCAACTGTTCCTTCATGAGCTATTTCAAGAGCATCCCACATTTGCTTAGCGAGATGGCAAAGTGCAGATTCTAAAGTACTCTTTTTGGCCAAGAGCACTTTGGAGCATATGAATTGCCTTCATGTTGAGAGTGACTTGTTTTTATCATTGTCATCGTACTCTTCTTCTTTCTTGGGAGTTCGATGTCGGCTACAGCGAGGAAGGAACATAGTTTCCTTTTCAAAGACCCTCCACAAACCAAACTCGAGGCCATTACATAGACCACGAACTTAGCCTTCCAGAATGAGTAGTGTTCTCCATTGAAACATGGAGGACGGTTGATTGAGGCTCCATCTGGTAGAATTCCTTCCATTGGATCTTTGTGTCTAGGATGTTAATCCTTCAAATTGACAACGAGGCTCTGATACCAAATGAAAACGAAAGGAAATCACCAAGAGGGGGGTGAATTGGGGATTTTAAAACTTTTATAATAACTTTGCACCCAAGCTGAAGCTAAACGTAAAGAGATAGGGAAGAAAAGCTTGACACAGAAGTTTATCTGGTTCGGTCTAAATTCTTGACCTACGTCCAGTCCCAGACTCTCAGGTTTTTCTACTATCACTTTAACTCGAGATACACACTCTGTACTCAAGGATTATCCTCTCTCTAGGATACACTCCCCTTACAAGTTGTAATCTGAAATCCCAATCTCAAGTCCCCTTGACTTGAGATCTTTTACAATGAATGAATAATTTGAATATAATCTCTCTCACGAGAGAAGGTAATGATAAACAACGAGGCTCTTTGTATATCAAAATACAATACGAAAAGAAAACTGAATGTATAAGAATTCTTGAGCTTGCTTTTCGTTTCGCTTAATCTTTCGGGTGTCTTCTAAGTTTGTAATCAGCTCTTTATATAGTGGTGAGTTGCAATGTGACCGTTACTTCTCAACTTAGTATGTTCTTCAATTGAAATTCAGTTTGATGAGGATTATAGCCGTTGGGTCCCGAACTTCACCGATTCAATTCTGGACGCGTGAAATCATTCTTCGATTCTTCGCGTTAATGATTCGTTTGATCGATTTTAACACGAAACATTCTCAATATAGAGTAGTTAAATACGTTTGAATACACTAAATAAATGCCATCAATTCGTATAAACATGGTAAGTTTTGCGGTTCAAAAGAATCGGGATGAAATCGATAACGATCATTTTGCTTCCGTCTTAAACTCGAGTTCTCTAAGTCGGGCTCGAGTTCGTAAGGCTTTTAGAGTATCTGGTTTATCTTCGAGATAGCAAACTCGGAGTTTGATGTAAACTCGGAGTTTGTATTCTGTTTCACCATGTGAACTCGAGTTCACTAAGGTAGGCTCGAGTTCGAATATTCTCTAAGCTTTTTGTCGAATAACACCTGGAGTAATATCTCTCAAGTTAAGCAGGCTCGAGTCCATTAGTGTTTAGGCTCGAGTTTAACACTATTCATGCCTAAGAGTTTTGGTGCTCGATTAGAGTGGACTGGAGCACGAGTATAAACTCTGGAGTTTGTACACTTGCTTTTCTTTCTTCAGATGAAGGGCTCGAGTTCATTATTCTTAGGCTCGAGTTCAACTTAATTTATTCTATGACTTATTGAAGTGAACTGGAGGTTTGTGCTTAAACTCTGGAGTTTGCAAAGAAGGAAAACTTGGGAGCTCTGCAAGGGAAAACTCGAGCTTGTAATAACAGGCTCGAGTTTACCTATTTTGTAAACTCTTCTTCGTTTGTCAAACCATAGAGTAAACTCTACACAAAAGCATTAGGCTTGAGTCCATATACTTGGGCTCGAGTGTTCATTAAATTATAGCCATAGAAACAAGTGAACTCTACTCAAAAGAATAAACTCTGGAGTTTAAAGAGATTCAATTTAATTAGAAAACTTCCCGCCATGGGAAAACTCGAGCTTGTCTATACAGGCTCGAGTTTACTTGTTTTTGTAAACTCTTTATTTATATCATGAGGGTTTAGGCTCGAGTCTATTTACTCACTAAGTATAGAGGAATGATTGGATCATTACTCTATCTTACTGGCAAGTCGTCCAGACATTCAATTCGAGTGTTGGAATGTGTGCTAGGTTCCAATCCGCCCCATGGAGTCCCATGCTTGAACATGTTAAAAGAATTTTTAGATATCTTAGCGATACAAAGACTCTTGGATTATGGTTTCCCAAAGATCAACATGAACACTTAGTAGCCTATCTTGATTCAGATCATGCGGGATACAAGACTGAGAAAAAGCACAAGTGGTCAATGTGAGTTCTTTGGAGGATCATTAGTGTCTTGGTTCGGCAAAAAGGACCACGATGGTTTGTGTCATCCACTTGAAGGCGAGTATGTTGCTGCCTCAAGTTCTTTGTGCTCAAGTTCTTTGGCTCAAACAACAATTGTGTGATTTGGGAGTGCATCTCAAAGAAATCCCAATTCTTTGTGACAACACAAGCACAATAAGTTTGGCAAAGAATCTGTTCAACACACTAGAACCAAACATATTGATGTCAGACATCACTTCATAAGAGATCATGTTCAAAAGAAGGATGTCAAAGTCATGTTCATCCCAACTCACTTGCAACTCGCTGATATCTTCACCAAGCCACTAGCAAAAGAACAATTTGTGTTCATAAGAAGAGAATTGGGAATGGTAAATCCCAATGAGTTGTAAGTAATTCAAATGTTAGTTATGTTTTTAATGATTATTGTCCACTAACTTAAGCATCGGAGTATGTAGATATGTTTTGTGCAGGATGTATATTGAAATCAAAATCCCAAACAATCGAGTGCAAGTAAAGCTGTCACAAACTCGAGCCTACCAAAGACAGACTCGAGCTCGAAAGAACCCGGAGAAATACAACTATCGAGTCGCCAAACTCGAGCCTATTAGTGAACGGACTCGAGTTCGCGAGAGACAGAGAGCAACTCATCTCGAGACTTTGTGAGACTCGAGCCTATTAGTGAACGGACTCGAGTTCGCGGGAGACAGAGAGCAACTCATCTAAGAGATCTTGGCAGACTCGAGCCTATTGGTGAGCAGGACTCGAGTTCGAGGAGACAGAGAGCAATCCACCTCGGAGAACCGACAGGACTCGAGCCTACGATGTGATCGACTCGAGCCTAGCAAGAAATTTCAAGGGTTCACACATACACTCTTGAATTCCAGGTAAGTAACGTTACACAAACTCGAGCCTACACTTAAGAACTCGAGTTTGCGTTGATAAAATTTCTTTAAAAACCTGTCTTTTCGTCTTCACTCTATCTCACCCTCGAGCCTAAACCTAAAATCTCCCAAAATTTCTCTCAATCTCCTCAAACGAAAACCAGAGAACATGGCGTCCAAACGATCTGCAACCCAAGATTCCAAATCCTCTGATCCTCAAGAACCCCAAACCGATCATCCACAAATCTCTCAACGTCCTCCCCGAAGAAAATCGTTTCCCAAACGATTCAAGCATGGAATTGACAAGCAAATTCCTGGTATTCCTATTACCCAAGCCACTCCAATAACCACAGTCAAGATGAATACCTCAAAGAAAGCTTCAACTGCTGACACACCACCTCGAAGGGGCAAAGAACAGATACATAAGTCTCGAAAGACCACAACTAGTCAAACTGGCTCTCAAGCTCAATCATCCTCCCATCACCAACAACACTCTGTTCCTCAGGTATCTAGAGAAAACCCAGCCTTATTTGAAATTTACAACCATTCCTCCATCCCTAAAGGATTCTCTAGTGAGGATGTCACTCTATATGGTGAGGATGCCATACGATTCCAAGAAAACTATGAGGCTAAGAGTTTTGCCCTTACGTGTATGTCAATCTAGATGCTTTAAAAGAGGAATGTAACCTTGATCTTACCCACTGGCTTAGACAATTTGAACCTCTCATATCCATTAGAGCCTCATATAGTCCATCCTTTGTTAAAACCTTTTACTATTGTATGCAAAGTGATAATTTATTGGATGCGGATAGAAATTTGGTTGAGGAAAGGATTACCACATCCATTAGAGGAAAACAGATAACCATCACTGCTGCATACCTTAATTCCCTACTCCAAATCCAAAATCCTCCTCCTGTTGCTTCTCCAAATTATACGAATAGGCAAATTTTTTCACTCCTCAGACCCGATGAGCCTATACACGATCTTTGTAGAGGTTACGGATTTCACTCGATATCGATGCCTCCTAAGCAAAGAGCTGCTTGGTATATATACACTAGAAACTTAGTACAAAAGGGAGGCAATTTCACTCACTTTGCCAAAAAGGACTTCCCTATTTTTACCTCTATCATAGATCAAGTCCCTCATAACATAGGAGATTGGATCTTTAAAGAGATGTTCAAATTTCGTTTCCATGGAAGAAAAACATCCCAGATACCCTTTGCGGTCTCATCTCGGTGATTATGTTTCATGAAAGAGTCGGTATTTACCACCAATGAGAAACACGAAAAACCAGCCAAATTTGGCGGCATATCCTAAATTTGATGAGGATAAGCTTTGATCAAGGAAGTGATCATCCAGAGCACCCTCAAGACCTACTAGAACCAGAGCTACTCAATCTAGAGTCCAAGAAGCTCAAAGTGCACCACCTCCACCACAATCCTTTCCCTCTGATTTGGATGAAAGAATAAAGACTTACATTGCCCAAGTTGTTTATGATCTTTCTTCCAAGATAGAATCGAGATTCACCACGGTCAAGAAAGGATATGAGGAGTTCTCTGATGCACAAGAAGATCTCATTCTTGAACATGAGATTATCAAAGAGAAAGTGCAAGGTCTCGGGGATCAAATTGGACATCACTCAGTAAGCATCTCCACTCTTTTGGTGTCTATGTCCAGCCTCCATGAAAAAATGGACAAAATTTTAGAAAATCAGTCCATCCATTCCGCTGGACCTAGCTCTTCGGCACCTCCACCTTCTTCTTCCACTTTTCGATGATGCCAAAGGGGAGAAGAGTTGAAGTAAAGAAGGAGAAGTCAAGTTGTCAAGCTGTCTTTTTTTTTTTGGATATATGTATGCTTGAAACTCTAAATGTCATTTTGTAAACCATTGAATGTTTTAGATTATGCAATGACAATATGTGTTATGATTTATGTTAAGCTGCTAACTCTGATAGAATCAATGTTTTAATGTTAAAATCTAATTCGATGCATTTACAAAGAACACTTATGCTTCAATGATTTCAAATGATCAAAACGAGTGTTTTTAAAGGAGTTAATTGTTTACAAGTGTTGTCATCATCAAAAAGGGGAGAATGTTAGTTCTCTATGTGTTTTGATGATTAATAACAATTGTAAACAAGTACGAATGCTTTTAAAATGACAAAGAGTCAAAATCACTCTGTCACGCAAAACTCGAGCCTAACTAAGCAAACTCGAGTTTTACGCAAAAAGAGCTCATCAGGATATTTTCAGCATAACGAACTCGAGCACAGTAAATAGACTCGAGCCTAAACCCTCATGATATAACAATAAAGAGTTTACAAACAAGTAAACTCGAGCACAATATAGACAAGCTCGAGTTCTCCCATGGCGGGAAGTTTTCTAATTAAATTGTATCTCTTTAAACTACAGAGTTTATTCTTTTTGAGTAGAGTTCACTTGTTTCTATGGCTATAAATTAATGAACACTCGAGCCCAAGTATATGGACTCAAGCCTAATGCTTTTGTGTAGAGTTTACTCTATGGTTTGACAAACGAAGAAGAGTTTACAAAATAGGTAAACTCGAGCCTTTGTTATTACAAGCTCGAGTTTTCCCTTGCGAAGAGCTCCAAGTTTTCCTTCTTTTCAAACTCCGAGTTTAAGCTCAAACCTCCAGTTCACTTCAATAAGTCATGGAATAAATTAAGCGGAACTCGAGCCTAAGAATAATGAACTCGAGCCCTTCATCTGAAGAAAGAAAAGCAAGTGTACAAACTCCGAGTTTATACTCGTGCTCCGATCCACTCTAATCGAGCAACCAAAACTCTTAGGCATGAATAGTGTTAAACTCGAGCCTAATCACTAATGGACTCGAGCACCTTATCTTGTGAGATATTACTCCAGGTGTTCATTCGACAAAGAGCTTAGAGAGTATTCGAACTCGAGCCTACCTTCGTGAACTCGAGTTCACATGGTAAAACAAAATACAAACTCCAGAGTTTACACCAAACTCCAGAGTTTGCTCTCTCAGAAGATAAACCATTTCACGCGTCCGGGAATTGAATCGGCTGAAATTCAGGACCCAACGGCTATAATCCTCATCAAACTGAATTTCAAATGAAGAACATGCTAAGTTGAGAAGTAACGGTCACATAGCAACTCACCACTATATAAGGAGCTGATTACAAACTTAGAAAAACAACGAAAGATTAAGCAGAAAGCGAAAAGCAAGCTCAAGAGTTCTTATACATTCGAGTTTTCTTTACGTATTGTATTTTGATATACAAAGAGCCTCGGTGTTTATCATTATCTTCTCGTGAGAGAGCTTTTATACAAATTATTCATTCATTGTAAAAGATCTCAAGTCAAGGGGACTTGGAGATTGGGATTTCAGATTACAACTTGTAAGGGGGAGTGTATCCTAGAGAGAGATAATCCTTGAGTACAGAGTGTGTATCGAGTTAAAGTGATAGTAGAAAAACCCGAGAGAGTCGGGGACTGGACGTAGGTCAAGAATTTAGACCGAACCAGGATAAACTTTCTGTGTCAAGCTCTTCTTCCCTATCTCTTTACGTTTAGCTTCAGCTTGGGTGCAAAGTTATTATAAAAATTTTAAAATCCCCAATTCACCCCCCTCTTGGTGATTTCCTTTCGTTTTCAGTGCATTGTTAGACTAGGAAAGATGTTGGGCTGAATTGAAGCATAATAAAAGAATGGGTGTTGGCCCAATGGTTATCTTTTTTTCTTTTTCTTTGATAGAAAGGATGGCTAGAAGCCTACATTATAAATAAAAGATTACAAAATAGGGGAATTAATTGTTGGGATCCGTACACACAGCGGAATAAATTTTTTAACAAATCCCTTAGGCGGATCGCTCAATAGCGTTTAAATCTGGATTTAGGGTTTCCGAATCATACCTATGCTGAACAATTCGAACTGGTAGGCTACCTTCTATCCTTGCTTCTTGATCACGTGGGCTAACGCCTTCTTGTTCGATCAGACAGGAGTAGACTACGCGTGTCCCCTCCCTCTACCGGTATCCACACGAACGGCCTCCAACACTGACGGTAGCGTGCTAGCGCCTCAGTATTCTCGCGTCTCTCTCTTTTTCTTTCTAGGGTTTTTCGCGGCTTTCTAATACGCTCGACTAAAAGTCCCGTCAGTTTTTCTAAACCTTGCAGGCGTATTATATTCAAAACAAATTTTGAATCTGGATTAAAAAAATATATTAATTAAATCTATCTGATAGATCTAATCAAATCTATTTATTTAATCCGAATTAAAAGCCCTCTGATTTAATTTATATTTATAAATTAAATCAAGATATGATATCGTTATATTTAATTTAAAATGAGATCCGATATCTCAGTTCAAATTAAATCGATATGTAATATCTTTATTCGAAAATTAAATACGAGATACAATATCTCAATTTATTATAGTTATTTAATTTATCAAATAAATTAAATACTATATATAATAATATTATTGTCAATAAATAATATCATTATTATTTTCGAATTTAATATATATATTAAATCAAGATATGATATCATTATATTTAATTTAAAATGAGATCCGACATCTCGGTTCAAATTAAATCGATATGCAATATCTTTATTCGAAAATTAAATCTGAGATACAATATCTCAATTTATTATAGTTATTTAATTTATCAAATAAATTAAATACTATATATAATAATATTATTGTCAATAAATAATATCATTATTATTTTCGAATTTAATATATATATATATATGCATATATATATATATATATATATATATATATATAGACACACACACATCCTAGATTAAATAAGTATTCATTAAATCTTAAACACATTTAAGATTCAATGAATCTGGACACTCTTGCTCGTGTTGGGCCATTCTTGTGTGCGACCCTGTAGGCCCACATGAGATTGGCAGCGGGCCAATGCTTGTACCAGCCCACAAGTCGCAAGCGGCCTCTAGCAAGACATTGCAACTACCCAATTCATATGAGGATCGTTGATAAGTACAATGACTTGCCCCTAGGGCATAATTTCCAACAGACTCCCACTTGCACTAGGTGCAATCATTAATTACCTTAATTCTCATTGCCCTAACATGACGTTCATCTTTTACTTGTGCAAGCGGCTTAGTAAGAGGATCGACGTCATTGTTTATGCGATATAACCTATCGTACAACTATGTCACGTCCCTTTTGTCACGCGATAATTTGGTCAAGGATGAGGTATGGAAAATGTCAACTTCCTATTCTTGACCATTACTTTCTCGATTCTTGAGTAGTCTAACAATTGATATGGAAACTCCTTTCCATCGTAGTATGGCCATACATTTCTCAGACTCACTCATCGAGGGGCCCAGTATTATCTCTCTACAAATGTGAGGGACAAATTCCATCTTGACCATTCACATTCCTCTGCATGAAAACCACTGATCCCGATCCAAGCCTTTATCATCACCCGGTCAAAGGTGACTTTTGACTAGGTCAAAGACTAGCGACTCATCATGTAGGAATCCATGATGATCTCAGGTCAAAAGGCGTTGCGATGCGGTTAAACATGAGAAAAGCTTATGACTTATTCCATGCAGCTTTCTCATAGTGGGTCGGTCCAGCACCTTGTACTCTTACAAGTGCCTATGACTTTGATTCGTATCTTCATACCTCATCAAAGTCACACTGGTCTTATCTCATCTTCGCTCCCGCATAGATGACCGACCAGGGACATTTAGGATAATCTATCAGATATATCCAGGGATACAGTTATCAATGTAAACATGCAAGCAAAATGATAACTAAAAGGAGAATACTTTAAATAACATAAATGTCTAAAGTACAATGACTTGCTTTCTCCGGGTACTTTGCATAATTTTTGTATCACCTCTATCATTGATTTCTCTGATAAGATGAAATCGCTTGAGTATATGGTTAGTCCGTTAATGTGACCTAGGCTCCTTGGTCTGCGCAACAACACCGCTATTGTCACAGAACAAGTCTATTGGATTTGAGATGGTAGGAACCACCCCTAGTTCATTAATGAACTTACTAATCCAAAAGGCCTCCTCAGCTGCATCTGATGCTGCTATATACTCAGCTTCTATTGCAGAATCAACTATAGTGCTCTGCTTAGAGCTCTTCCAGCTCACCGCACCACCATTTAACAGGAATACATACCCTGATTGCGATCTTGAATCATCTTGGTCAATTTGGAAACTCGCATCTGTGTAACCAGTCACACAGAGCTCATCTTCCAAGCCACCATATACCAAGAATAAGTCCTCAGTGCTTCTTAAGCACTTAAGGATATTCTTGACAGCAGTCCAGTGTACCTCACCGTGATCTTGCTGATATCTGCTGGTCATACTCAAGGCAAATGACACATCTGGTCGAGTACATAACATGGCATACATGATAGATCCAATGGCGGAGGCATATGGAATCTTACTCATGCGGTCTCTTTAATCTTGTGTACTAGGACACAAAATCTTCCCGAGATGGATGCCATGAGACATGGGCATGTTACCCCTTTTTGAATCCTGCATACTGAATCTATGCAGTATCTTGTCTATGTATGTTCTCTGACTTAGGCCTATCATCTTCTTAGATCTATCTCTATAGATCATTATCCCAAGGATGTAAGTGGCTTCGCCTAAATTTTTCATTGAGAAAGACTTTCCTAACCAAGACTTGAGACTCTGCAAGGTAGGAATGTCATTCCCAATGAGTAGGATGTCATCAACATAAAACACTAGAAATACAACTGTGCTCCCACTAACCTTTTTGTAAACACAAGGTTCATGTATGTTTTGAATGAATCCAAACTCTTTCACTACTTCATCAAAACGATGATTCCAACTCCGAGATGCTTGCTTCAATCCATAAATGGACCTTTGAAGCTTGCAAACTTTACCAGAGTCCTCTGGACGCACAAAAACCTCAGGTTGTGTCATGTACACATTCTCAAGGAGCTTTCCGTTAAGGAAGGATGTTTTGACGTCCATCTGCCATATTTCATAGTGATAATATGATGCAATGGCAAGAAGGATTCTGATTGATTTGGCCATTGCAACTAGGGAAAAGGTTTCATCATAGACCACACCATGAGTTTGAGTGAATCTTTTTGCAACCAGTCGTGCCTTGAAGATATTTACTTTGTCATCCATGTCAGTTTTCTCTTTGAAAACCCACTTGCACCCAACGGTTTTTTTACACCTTCAGGTGGATCGACTAAGGCCCATACCTCATTGTCGTACATGGATTGCATTTCAGACTTCATGGAACTAAGCCATCTTTCGGAGTTGGGTCCCACCATGGCCTCGCGATAGGTAGTTGGCTCATTGTGCTCAATGAGCAAAATATCACGGCTTCGAGATGTCAATCCATATCTCGAGGCCGTGGCCGTGTTCTATCGGACCTTCGTAGGTCTTGTGTTACGTGAGTAGGCTCAACAACTTGTTGTGAGTCTTCTATAGTTTCCATCTGTGGTTCTACATTGTCCTGTGACTCTCGAACTTCTTCGAAGCTCACCTTACTCCCACTGGGTTCTTTTAGAGATAAACTCATTTTCCAAAAGACACCATCCGAATAACAAACACTTTGTGATCGGTGGGATTGTAGACATAATATCCTTTAGTTTCCTTAGGATACCCCACATAAAGGTATTTTGAGGATCTGGATGATAATTTATCAGAGGCTTGTTGTTTGACATAAACCTCACATCCCCAAATTTTAAGAAATGACAAACTGGGTTTCTTCCCGATCCATATCTCATATTGTGTCTTTTCAACTGCCTTTGATGGAACACGATTTAGTGTGAACGCAGTGTTTCTAGGGCATGGCCCCAAAGGAAGGTGGAAGATCTGTTTGACTCATCATAGATCGAACCATATCTAATAGAGTTCGATTCCTCCGCTCGAAACACCATTCCATTGAGGTGTTCTGGAGGAGTAAGTTGCGAGACTATCCCACAACTCCTAAGATGGTCAATGAACTCTTGGCTCAAATATTCACCACCCCGATCAGATCAAAGTGTCTTAATTGTTTTGCCAAGTTGATTTTGCACTTCATTTTGGAATATTTTGAACATTTCAAAAGATTCCGACTTATATTTCATTAAATAGATATATCCATATCTACTGAAATCGTCTATAAATGTAATGAAGTACAAATGACCTCCTCTGGAAGATCTATTCATTGGTCCACACACATCAGTATGTATGAGGCCCAATAGATCGGTGGCTCTCTCACTGTGTCCAGTAAAAGGTGCCTTTGTCATCTTTCCCAATAAACAAGACTCGCATGTATTAAATGATTCAAAATCAAATGAGTTAAGAAATCCATCTGGATGGAGTTTCGAAATGTGTTTCTTATTTATATGGCCTAGATGACAATACCATGGGTTGGTCGGATTCAAATCATTTGACTTGAACCTTTTAGTAGTTATGTCATAGATATGTCCATTCAATTTTCTACTGTCCGTAAGATCCTACATTTATTCAAATGTGAGATCCACATGTAGTATCCAATACACATGTTGAGGAAGTAGAAAAGCGAATATCTATGACATAGATACTTGAAGCGATAGCCCCACTATCCTTCTTGTTCTTCTCCAGATCTTCGAAGTAGAGTTTGTAATTTCTTTTCAAATGACCAAGGTCATTGTAAAAGAAGCAGACTCTATCCTTCGGAGGTTTTGCCTTCTTGGCTTTCGGTTTCATACCCCTTCCCTTTTTGAACGGACAAAACAGAACTGGGCCTCTCTAAGGCTCAGCTTAGCAGTTTGAGCATCCCATGCGCTTCGAAATTGATTCCTTCATGTTGTTCATGTTGTAATCCATGACAAAGTTATCATAACTTCCTGGGAGTGAGTTTAAGATCATATCTGTAGCTAACTCCTGGGACATGAGGAATCCAAGCCTCTCAAGGTGATCAATGTAGCCCTTATCTTCAAAACATGAGGACTAACTGATGCACCCTCGGCCAGCTTGCAGGAATGAAAGGCCTTTGTGGTCTCATACCTCTCTTGCCTTGCACATTCTTGGAACATTTCCGTAGGATGAACAATCATCCCGAGAGGCCTCCACATGTTCTAGATCTCTATTGAGGTCTAGAAGCATAGTGGCAAGCATCGAGCATCTGCATCCACGAGTCATCTTTATGCTTCGTATAAGCATCGATCGAGCTCTTGGATCAGCTGAAGGCTCGTCAAGAATGGGTTGATTGATGAGATACTCTTTTCTTTCGTGTTTAGGATCAACGCTTAAGTTCCCAAACATGTCAAGAGAGTTTGTCTCATCGAGTTCGTCCTTCTCAAGGACTGATCGCATTAATGGTTTTGAAGTATTACTAGACTACATTATTCTACAACTAAAGGTATGCAAAGTTTAAGTAGTAACCTCGCACTGAATTAACAACCCTCATTATAATCAGTGGGCTAAGACCCATATTTGGCTTAAAATTAAGTCCGCTTTGGCAGGACGCTTAAATTTAAGTTATTTAGGTAGGCAAAACATTTGCCAATTACATCACATGTAATTCTTAGATCTTTATGGGATTCCATCATCATGTGACGTGGCATGTTTAATCCCATCTAATGCCTTGAGATCCAAAACCGTTTTGATAATCTCAATTAAGTCAGGACAATAATGAATATTGAGTATCACCATTACTCACTCTCGTCTCACCAAGATAACTCAGATGCATCCACTTTGGTGGAACATACAAATGGGTGATCTAGGTTTTGACAAGCATTCATTAATTGACGGCATTAAGACTTAAGATTTGATTTAGAGGGTATTATTTAATTTAATCTAATTAATCCTATTAATTATACTTATATGAGTGCAATCCCTATTGTATCTCATACAATCACTAAATTAAAACATGCAATGATCAAAATCAAAACATAATCAAGGACTGTGACACAACATGGCTCACCTAACCAAGAATCCTCTCAAGCCAATGAGAGGACTTCTCTAGATAAAATTAAAGGAAAATACATATGAGAAACCTCGTTTCAACATATGAGGGGAGTGAGATGAGATGAGAATTTACATAGAGAATATTTAGAGATAGGCATGGCTCGCATGCCATATTTAAAAAAACACAACACTTGTAAATTCTAGAGCCATCTTGTTCACCATACCCAAACAAGTTAAATCACACCAAATATTTAATTCATACAGTTATGCAATAAAATATTGTTGATTAAACTTATCATGATATAAATTCTCTAATTTATATTCATGATTTATGATAGTTATTTAATTTATCTAATAAATTAAATATTATATATGATAATATTATCATCTATAAATAATATCATTATTGTTTCAAATTTATATTATATTATAATATAATAATATAATATCATGATTATATAATATACATAATGCATGATTTTTTATTTATTTTTTGGAATTGCAATTGCGATTTGCAATTTCATTCGAAATTGCAATTATTGCAATTCGAAATGCAATCTCAAATTGCAATCAATTATTGCAATCTCAAATTGCAATCTATTATTGCAATTGGAATTGCAATTACAAATTGCAATCTCTAATTGCAATTCGAAATTGCAATCTCTAATTGCAATTCGAAATTGCAATGACCGTGTATAGTCATTGATGTGAATGTTTCAGAATCAGCCGCCATCACCGACGGGCTATCTTGAGAAACTTTAACGCGAACTAGGTTTTTAAAACATACAAGATTCAATTTCTTGCATACAAAGATTCGGTTTCTTGCATATACATATCTGACATATAGATAATCAAACATGAAAAAGCCTAATTTAAACGCACGTTGAGTTGGCTCTGATGCCACTGTTGGGATCCGTACACGCAGCGGAATAAAATTTTTAACGAATCCCTTAGGCGGATCGCTCAATAGCGTTTAAATCTGGATTTAGGGTTTCCGAATCACACCTATGCTGAACAATTCGAATCGGTGGGCTACCTTCTATCCTTGCTTCTTGATCACGTGGGCTAACGCCTTCTTGTTCGATCAGACAGGAGCAGACTACGTGTGTCCCCTCCCTCTACCGGTATCCACACGAACGGCCTCCAACACTGACGGCAGCGTGCTAGCGCCTCAGTATTCTCGCGTCTCTCTCTTTTTCTTTCTAGGGTTTTTCGCGGCTTTCTAATACGCTCGACTAAAAGTCCCGTCAGTTTTTCTAAACCTTGTAGGCGTATTATATTCAAAACAAATTTTGAATCTGGATTAAAAAATATATTAATTAAAGCTATCTGATAGATCTAATCAAATCTATTTATTTAATCCGAATTAAAAGCCCTCGTTAAAATGAGATCTGATATCTCAGTTCAAATTAAATCTGATATGCAATATCTTTATTCGAAAATTAAATCTGAGATACAATATCTCAATTTATTATAGTTATTTAATTTATCAAATAAATTAAATACTATATATAATAATATTATTGTCAATAAATAATATCATTATTATTTTCGAATTTCATATATTTATATATGCATATATATATATATATATATATATATATATATATATATATATAGACACATTCTAGATTAAATAAGTATTCATTAAATTTTAAACACATTTAAGATTCAATGAATCTGGACACTCTTGCTCGTGTTGGGCCATTCTTGTGTGCGACCCTGTAAGCCCACATGAGATTGGCAACGGGCCAATACTGTACCAGCCCACAAGTCGCAAGCGGCCTCTAGCAAGACATTGCAACTACCCAATTCATATGGGGATCGTTGATAAGTACAATGACTTGCCCCTAAGGCATAATTTCCAATATTAACTCCCAAACACTCACAGTCTACCCAAGCCCTTAGAAAGGAAGGGTACATAAAACATTAGAAGAGGAAAGGCCTCTTTTAGCTAAAGCATTAGGAATACAATTAAAATCTCTCAGAATAACACGCACGTCAACCTGCCAATCTAGTCCAATAAGATCTCTAGCCTTCAAAACCAGATTGCTACAAGAAATGCAAGCATGGTCAAGGATCAAATTTTTAATATCATTAACATCAGACTCTAAGATAATTTTATTAAAACCCAAATCCCAAGCCAGTTGCAAACCTTCAACCACAACCCATTCCTCAGCAGAATTGGACGTGCAGTCACCGATACCTCTAGCAAAACCCACAACCCAACTACCCAAAGAATCCCGGATCACACCCCCACAATCGGCCGTGGAAGACTGCAAAGAGCTAGCACCATCAACATTCAGCTTATACCACCCATAAGGCGGTTTTTCCCAACCCACCATCAAATTAGGGACCAGCTGGCCTGAAGAGCACATAGCCTCATCCAAAAACACATACCTAGTCCATATCGAAGAAATGACCACGCTGGGATTTATGGGTTTAATAAAATTACTTTAAAAAAGACATTGGTTTCTCCAAACCCAAAGCTTCCATATAGCAACTCCAAAAAAACGGCCTCAAAAGCCTTTCCAATTAATACCAACTTGACTATTTAAATTAAAGCTCAACCATTCCCTTAATCCTAAAGAAAAGAAAGGGGAAACAAACCTTGGTTGAATCAAGTCCAGCCACAACTTCCTGGCATAACCACAGTCTCTCAGAATGTGCAAAATATCCTCAACCTTCGTATTACAAGACCTACAAAAAGCTGAAGAATGGAGCCAGGAGCTTCTCCAAAGATTTGTAGGAAATTTATTTAAGGAGGTTTTCCACATGAAAACATGAATCCTCTCAACTACTCCCCACTTCCAAATGTCTCTATAAAGTTTATCCCGAAGTGAAAGTAAATTGGGTTCAATAAGAGAGTAGGCACTCTTAATAGAGAACAAGCCATCACTAGAAGCACCCCAAACTAAACAATCAAAGTCAGCATCAGGTCTTGGGGGTAATACCGCCACAATTCTTCTAATTCCCGACGCGCTAATAATGGAGGTAAGACTATGGATGTCACAGACTCCTCCCACTACCCAGTCCGCCACCACGGTACTATCCTCGTCCTCAGTCAATGGCCTTAGGCAAGAATCAATTAATCTAATGCCATCACCAATCCAGCAATCATGAAAGAAATTAGCAACCTGACCATTCCTAACTTGCCACTTAGAACCTTGGTCAACCAAATCACTATAATCACAGATAAATTTCCATAGCTTTGAATCCCCAGGTCTGTAGGACAAAAGGGATTCACTATCCCTCACCATGTACCTCTGAAAGAAAATATCTGCCCACAGCCCCTTCGCCCCACAAATTAAGTGCCACGCTAGCTTAGGACCACAGGCTTTATTGACCGAAGAAAGTCTTCACATCCTCAAGGCGCCATAATCTTTAGGGCGAGTTATTTGATCCCAACCAATGGAATGGAACCGCCTACTAGCACCATCATGTCCCCATATAAAATTCCTCTGCAGACGTTCAACTTCCAAGGAAACACTTGTCGGAAGTCTAGCCACAAGCATAGGGTAGAGGGGAATAGTACTTAATATAGACTTAGCTAGAGTAATTCTACCAGCCATAGAGAGACTATTCGCTTTCCAAACACTCAGCTTAGCTTTAACACGATCGATCATATAATGGAATTTCTCTTTCAACTTCCTATCACGGGTAAGAGGAAAACCCAGATATCTACCAATTTCATCAGAAATGTGCATATGGGTCATACTCTTGATTTTCAACTTCGTTTGCAAAGGAACTCTAGGCGAGAAAAAGATAGAGGATTTAGCAGTATTAACTTTCCCCCCAGAAGCCTTCATGAACTCCTCGATACAACTCATCATACACAAAGTTTGGGCTTCAGAAGCGACTCCAAACAACAGGAGGTCATCTGCAAACATCAAATGAGACACACTAGGACTCCCTTTAGATACATGGATAGATTTTCACCTGCCATCCTCAACCGCATCACAAATTAAGTGAGATAGTTTATCCATACATAACACGAATAGCAATGGGGAGAAGGGATCTCCTTGTCTAATACCTCTACTTGGGTTGAAAAAACCAGTTTTAGCACCATTCCAAAGGACATTGTAAGACACCAAGGACACATAGTCAATAATGAAGTCCACAAAACTTTTCTCAAGGCCAACCTCCAATAATACCTAGGTGAGGAACATCCAGTTAATACGGTCATACGCCTTCTCAAGGTCATTTTTAATTGCCATCAACCCTTTCTTATTACGGTTTTCCCCATGATATGAAGAATCTCTTGGCCAACAATGATGTTATCCTGGATCCATCTCCCTTTAATAAAGCTAGATTGGAAAGGCGAAACAAGATCCTTCATTACTCCCCTCAAACGCATAGCAATCAACTTGGTGATACATTTATAATGCACCGTACATAGAGAGATAGGACGGAAGTGAGACACTAACTCAATATTGTCTCTCTTCGGAATCAAGGAGATAAGCGTCTCATTAGCTTTGGATAAGGAGATTTCTCTTCTAAAAGCTTTTCTGACGAACTCACAAAGGTCCGGGCCCACCGTGGTCCAATTAGACTTATAGAAGAGAGGGGGAAACCATCGATACCCGAAGCCTTATAGCTGCCCATGGAAAATAATGCTTCCCTAATTTCCTCATTACAAGGAACAGTAGAAAGGTTAGAGAGGACCAGAGGGTCAATAGGCGGAAAACAAGCTCTCGTAGCCAACTCACTATGCTGATGCATGTCAGAACAATAAAAAGACTTGAAGTGATTAATGACAAGAGATTTGAGGTCTTCCTCATCATCAATCCAATTCCCAAGATCGTCTTTCAGCATCATAATTTTATTCCTTCAGTTGCACATTTTGGCCTTCAGATGATAGTATTTGGTGTTCCTATCACCCTTGGTAATCCACTTACCCATAGATTTTTTAAACCATTTAATTTCCTCAAGCTTCAAAAGTCTCTCCAACTCCTCCTGAAGCTCAAGTTCCAGACTGCACAGAAACTCAGAGTGAGGATATCCACTTGCCTTCTGAATACCATTGAGTCTTTTTAGAACAAATTGCTTTTTCTGTTCAATCATCCCAAAGACCTCTTTATTCCATACACTCAGGGGCAATTGGAGAGAATCAAGAGAATGATTAATATTTCCATTAGAGATCCAGACATTCTTCAAAAAATCAGAATAACTATCATGATGAATCCACATAGCCTCAAATCTGAACATACGTTCCCTAGCTGGAGCAGTAGAGGAAGCTACACAATTCAAACAGATTGGATTATGATCAGAGAAACTGTTCGAGTCAATACCTGAACTGAGCATTCAGAAAATTCTGAAAGAAGAGCTTCATTGGCAAGCACACGATCCAATCTCTCATAAAGACGTCTACCACCCCTAAGTTTGGGACCTTTCCAAGTGAATTTAGGCCCAGACGCACCTAAATCAAACAAGTCACTGCCCTGAATCCAGTCAGTGAACAAAGAAAATCTCACATCTTGAAAGCTGAGTCCTCCCGTCCTCTCCGAAGGTGAAGCAATGTCATTGAAATCACCCAAAACAGCCCAAGGCTTTGTCATTGAGGTTGAAATTCCTCCCAATTCACTCCATAACTGCTGCTTATGAGCACTATCAGGGACAACATAGACAACAAAAACATAGAAGAAATTACCCCCGGGAAACCGACACCTGAGATGAATCAATTGACGTTCCAATCAGAGAACATTAACGTTAATAAAATTAGACTACCATGCTGCAAGAATTCCTCCGGATCTACCTATGCTAGGAATACAAGCTAAGCCATCAAAACCCAATTTACTTACGGCACGAAGTCGGTCAATAGAATCGCATTTAGTCTTGGCAAGGAAAAACAAAGCAGGACGCTTCTGTAAGCAGGAAACTCTAATATGCTGGAGTAAATTCTTCCCACAAGCACCCCTTACATTCCAATAAATAATAATTTTGTCAGCCATAAAGACACAAAATATTAAAATAAAGGACAAAAAAAAAACCGTTAGACTTTTTTTTTATAGAAAAAACCGTTAGCCTTGAGCCTTAGGTCCACCATCAGCCCCCATTAAATCCTCCATTGTCTTAGCGACATACTCATCTTCAGGGTCCAAAGAAGTAGTTCGGGCCCAAAACTGCCCCACTAACCCAGCTGGTGGACCGTCAACGTCCAACCCAAGATGCAAAGGATCAGGACTAAATATATGAGAGTCCATCGCATCCAAGGGCCCAATAACTGCCAGCTCATGACCGGTCACCATCATCAAGTCTTCCCTCTCTTTGATGACTTTGTCTTCTTGCAAAGCCTACAACCCCTTTTCTCCCTCTTCTTTATGCACTCTATCCCTACTTCTCTTTTGCTTTCCTTGCTCTCGACGACCCAAGGCCTCTTTGTCACTTTCACCTGCCACAATTTTCCGCTTTGCCTGCTTCGCTTGCTTCTTCCTCGTAACCCCAGACTTGTCGTTGGATTTATGTATGATAGTATCTCCCCTCGGTTCCTACACAGATTTTGCCTTGAAAATAGTCACAGTTGCCGCCTTGATCACTGACCCCTTATGCACCTCCACGTCACTCGTCTTCCCCACATTATCCACCAACACTTTGAATCTCGAGCCACTAGTCTGAAGAGGATCGGCGACCTGCTTATCCTTGCTTTCCTTTTTTCTCCGATTAGGTTTATGAACCACACACCAGGTGTCTTGATCATTACAACTAGCCTCCACCGAGTGGGTCTTCTCCAGATGAGTCTCCTTTGAACTAGTCCCCTCAGAAACCCCGACCTTAACCCCTGTTTTGACTGATTTGTCGCTTGATTTGCATTGTTTTGTGTGGTGGCCATAGACACCACAATTTGTGCACAACCATTGGAGCCCCTCATACTCCAAAACATACTCCTTCCCATCCAAAGTAAACCCAGACATTCGTTGCTTGCTCAAATTGACAAGAACGCAAATCCGAGCAAAATGACCTCTAAGTTGGCTAAAGGTATGGATGTCTACTTTAATAATATCCCTAATTCTATTCCCAATCCAAGTCAAAGCTGCTCGATCATAATACTCTAAAGTAACATTGGGCATTCTAACCCAGACTGCCACTTTGTTTATTGATGCAGTCATTGGCTGGAATGAAGGCTCCCAAGGTCTCACAGTAAGGTAGTGGTCGAACAGCATCCAGGGGCCTCCGGTTAGAGCATGGAGATAGTCCGCTCTGTTAGTAAGTTTCACCACGAAGAAACTATTTCCAAGGTTGATTAGACTGATCACCCCACGTTTAGCCCATAATTTTTGTAGAATTGACAATAAAATTTTGTAGCCAATGTTTCTTCCTAATAGCTTCACAATCACCGATTGCTTCCATGGTTTGTATAAACGCTTTTTCATTTTCTCAGAAAATTCAAACGTTGGGAAATTCCTGTTTTCCTCTTTTGAGATCACACACAAAGGTTCAGAATCCTCACCGTCTGATTCAATAGGATCATCATCTGAAACAGCTCCATTAGTAAATAAAAGGCCTTCATCTTGGGTTTTAGGGACAACCTCATTTTGCTTAATGCCCTGCAGCTTCTCAGCAAAGCTTGTTCCAAGTATCCCCTTCTCCCATTGCTTTTGGACAGTCGAACTCAAACTAGGCCACTCATCTTCCTTGCACAAGTTAGTTTCATTTTTAAGTTTCTTGGAGTTCTTATCAAGGAGATCATCTTCTTCCAATGAGAGCGAACCCAGAGCAGAGTTTTTCTTACTGATAACCAGCGCCATTTGTTCTCTTCCCAATGGTTATCTAATTAAATGATGGTGTATGGGCAGATTGTATAAATGGCCATATGAGATTAAATGTTGGATAGGTTTAGGTATTTATATATATATAGGCTGCGTTTTTGCTATTGGGTTGGGCCCAAAGTGGGTAAATAAATAAATTAGTCTAATGGGTATGGATAATTAGGAGTGGGTATATGTGGTAGACAATAATTCCTTAATCATAAATAAGGATTTTTCTTCCTTAAATAATTTATTTAGGCCCTTAAATATTGTTTCTAAAATATTTAGCCCAAAAGTCAACTACTAACTAATTATCCTTAACTTTTGGGAAAACATGCCTTTAAATTCCGATTAATTAATTTTAAAATAACTAAGGCAAATTTTCCACAATTCATCTCATATCATATTTTTAATTTCCTAAATCCAAAATTTAGGATGTCACAAAAGTTGAACTTTTGTGCCTTGCCTTAGCCAAATTTCATGTAACCTATACTTTTAATATTTTGCCATTTCAAGTGTACCAAAATTCACCATTTTATGCCATTTAATGTAACAAATGTACAAGGAATTTTGGTGAATAAAATTTGGATATTACAACCTCCATTAGATTGTTGGAGATCAGTTTGATCTTGGTTGAAGATTTTTTGTTTCCTTTCGAGTTTAGCAGTTGTTGCTTTTCTGTTGTGTTTTCTATATGTGGTTTAGCAATTGTTACAACTTGTTTGTTTCATTTTATTTTTCTGTTCAAGGCATTGTATTGTGTTGTTTGGTTAATGCATTTTCTGTTGATAAAAATAAGATGTCTCTAAAATGGGAAAAAATCTGAATGGACAAATCATCTTCTTCTCCAAGTCATAGTTACGCCACCGCTTTCGATGTCTATCTCTTTACCAAAGCCTTTCCATCCTCTTCCCATATTATTTATATCCTCACTCAAAACTCAACGCCTTAATTCCTCCAGCACCTTCTTCCTCTGAATCTTCTCTTAGCAATACAACATATCTCCAATGAAACCAACAAAAGCCCTAATGCTTCCTTTTCTCTTTCTGTTGTTTGTCCTCAATAATGTCCATCCTTCGGCACAAAATCCGTCACCTTCCACCATCTACCGCGACCGCCATCACCGACCATTACGCAGACTCAAAGCTCTGAAAACTTCTCACGCCAGGCTCAGTGCTTCCACTGCTTCACCATCACCGTTGGCTCCACCGGTAACTTAACTAACTGATTAACTAGCCAACTATACATTCCTACTCTCTTATTTTTCCATTGGTACATATCACTCTCTCATATAATGTGATAGCACTAGGATAATCGATTTTTGTTTCGGTTGGTGTGAAGTCGGGTACCAATGGTTCACGGGTATACCTAGCGACATCGTACGGCGCGGATCCAACAGGGAAAGTTGACAGTACGGATGCTCTTCTTGCAGCGATAGCGGATGCAGCGGCTATTGGTAACAGTGAAGGGTTCTTGATCAACGGAGTTGCTAATCTTGGAGGCTCACAACTCAATCTTCAGGGCGGGAACTACTTGATCAGCCGACCGCTCCGGCTACCTAAAGCCGGTGTTGGAAACTTCATGGTGTGTTTCTCCTTGTTATTTCACACATTTTACAGACCATATAATTTAGCGAGCAACATAAGATTAAGAAAATTGCATTTAAAGACCTAAAGTCTTTAAAAATTTTACTAAATAATTTATAAAATAACTATTCCTGAAAGTGTCAAACTAATACTCCTCCTAAATCTGACTGATTTGCTGCTATATTCTATAAAAGGTGATTATGATGTAAGCATATTTTAAAACACATTTAAGAAAAACATGTAATATGTGTTGGATCCCAAAATAAATTTACAAAGACTATGCATAATGGCACCACGGGTCATTTGTTGGTAAGGTTGCTTTGCAAACTACACAAAGGTGTTGTCTGCATTTACTATAGTTTAAAAACTTACTACTTCATGTTGTAAATGTTGGACCTAGTTTGTATTGCAATGGCAATTATCGAACTAGGCCCTACATGAATTAGGACTGGAGGAGTATAGGTTAGAGGTAATGGTAAATGGTGGATTTGGTATTGGATAGCATCAATATTGATTAGGAGTAAATATGAAAACAAATTCAATTTGAATATTGACAAAATTTACGGTTTTGGATTTCCATGAGATAGTTAAAAATGAGTTATATTTAAGATTATATTTTTTTTTTTAAAAAAATGTTTGATGATAAAAAAGGTTATTTAGAGTTTTACATTCTGTAAAAATAGATATATGGCGGGAGCTTACGAGCCTCAGACAGCTTTCCATCAGATGGCTACCTCATTGATTTATCAAACACCAATGGACCTCCTTCTTTATCCTACAATTACGAGTTCATCACCTTCAAGGACCTTCTCTTGGACTCCAACTTCCACGGAGGAGGCATCTCAGTCATCAACTCTCTCCGAATCTCCATCGACAACTGCTACATCACTCACTTCACCACCGATGGAATCCTCTCCCAAGGTGGCCACGAAACCTACATAAGAAACTCCTTCATCGGCCAACACATCACTGCCGGTGGCGACAAAGGTGAGAGGGGCTTCACGGGCACTGGAATCAACCTCCAAGGCAACGACAACTCTGTCACCAACGTCGTCATTTTCTCTGCTGCCACAGGAATAATGGTCTCCGGTCAGGCCAATCTAATCTCCGGTGTGCATTGCTACAACAAAGCCACCACCTTCGGAGGCACCGGCATTTACCTGAAACTCGGAGGGCTGACACAAACTAGGATTTTGAACTCTTACATGGATTACACCAGTATTGTTGCAGAAGACCCAGTTCAGCTCGATATTTCCGGTACTTTCTTCCTTGGAGATGCCAATATCATCCTCAAATCAGTCCGCGGAGTTATCAATGGAGTAAATATTGTCGACAACTTGTTTTCTGGTTCTAGTGGTTGGGTTGAAATTGTTCATCTGGATCAATCAAGTGGTAATAGTTTTAATCAAGTTGATCAGGTTGTGGTGGATCGGAACGCTGTGGAGGGGATGAGGTTGAAGAGTACTGTGGCGAAGAAGACTGTGCAAGGGATCAATGAGACTTCATTAACGGCAGATTTTAATGATGTTCTGATTTTCCCTAACCTTATCAAACATGTTCAGTATTCATTGAGCTTCCAGGGCAACTCATTCCCAAGTTATGTTCTGAGGAATGTGTCCGATAATCGTGTCGTGGTTCAAACAAGTGAAGCAGTTCCTGCAAGTTTATATGTTGCTGTGGATCAAAGTATATAATTGAAGTTCTTCCAAGAGCTTTTAATTGGACTTGTATGTTATATTGGAGAGGAGGGAAATGAGCATATAGAGTTGTTACTTGAGTTGCCTTTTTAATATGAATATAATTAAATAAAGTAAGTTGTTTAATGTTTTAGATTTAATGCTTTTTTTGGTATAATATTTTTAATTACATCTTTATAGTTTTTATTATTAGGTTATTATATTTTCCTCAACTATAGGCATTAGTTCTTATATATATAATAATTAGAACTAATATGGATGCTAATCAAGTGAGACGTAAGTCGCCTCAAAAAAAAAAAAAAAGGTTAATAAAAAGCAATGATAAAATAATATTTATTTATTAACACAAAAAATAAAAGTAAGAAAAAGTGAAGAAAATTCCCCTATTAAAAATTTAGGGTTAAGGTGAAAAAATAAACATGAGAATTTTTTAAAAGTACGTCTAACATCAAATATTTTCTTTAAGGGCAAAATTAACTATGAACTTTCAAAATATATGGAAAAATACACATTGATTGTTAGTTGAATGTTTGTTTAAATTTTTAAGGGGTTCGAGTGCAATAATACATATGAGATTTTCATAAAAGTATGCCCAACACAATTTTTTTTAATTTTTTTATGAGTAAAAGTAACTATAAGAATGACCTTCTCATCAAATAACATGGTACTTTTGAAGTATGTTAGTATTTCTCCAATTTGAAATAATAATTTGCTGACAAAGTTTAGATGACATGCACTTTTGTGAAAACCTCATGTGTACTTTTGGACTTTAACTCCAAAATTTAATTAGTAAGAAAGACTGATAATATTTATTTATTGTCAGCATAAAAATAAAAAATCAAATTTAAAGAAAAGTCTCACCTTGAAAATTTTATCCATAAGAATGACCTTCTCATCAAATAAAATTTTGAATGAGGGGCTTTTCCCCTATTTTACCCAATACGTATTATGCTCATAACCTGTAGAGTTGGGAAATCAAGCCAATCTCATTTAAGCCCTGGCCCTTTAAAGGTCGGGCTTGTAAATTAGAACTTTTAAATGAAGTTGGTCCTGCAGAGGTGGCCCTATAGGGCCGCAAGCTTAAAAGGGCCAGCCCATTAGGCCCTTTAAATTTTTTTTTTTCTATTAAATTGATTTGACCATTTAATTTACTAATTTATATGAATTTTATATTTGTTATGGAGTTATTTATCTATTTAATTATAAATACATAATAACTATATTTTGATTTTACAATTTGGTTTATTATTTGTTGTAGATAAAGATAATGGATGTATTCATGATGTGAGAGAAGATATTCTTGATATTTTTACCCATGAAGCAAAAACATACTACTCCAAGTGAAATAAAATCAAATGTCTTTGAAATTGATGATAGTGGTGAAGAAGATGAAAATGATAGTCATCGTACTCATGTTACTTAGTGGCAAGTTTGTTATGCTTTGTGTAAGCTACTTGTGGACAATAGTTTACTCTTGATTATGAATTAGTAACTGTATTTGTTTATTGCATTAAGCATGTTGAGTAGACGTTAAAGTTGACAATAGCTATTTGATAAATTAGAACTTTAGGTGTTGTATTTTACTAATTATATTTCTTTGAATAAAACACAAGAAAAATAGTTTTAATTCATAAAAATGTCTTTCGGCCATGTAGGATCGGCCCTGGCCCACATGCTCTCGAGCTGGGCCTTGAAAAACAAACGTTTTTCTTACTCTGTGCCTAAAATGGTCGGACTTGATTCCTAACTCTAATAACTCGTCTTCTTACATTTTTATATGATATATATAATTTAGGTAATGTTAATTGTTTTTATACCGATATATGAGGCAAAATTAATTCATGAGCATATTAAGTAGGAGCTACAACATTAGCTGCTAATGTTATTTCTGCCACACATTAATTAACACATTATAAATTTAAAGACTAGTACTTATAATTTCTGGACATTTTTCCATAATTATACTTCACGCTATATTTATTCTTATTATACCTTTCCCCCTAAACTCCTTATATTTTTAAGAGTAAATACCATTTTTGACTCTTTACAAAAAATGCGATCCCCATTTTGGTCATTGACAAAAAAAAAAAAAAAATAGTCTTGTAATCCCTCACAAATTCAAAATACACTCACTTGGTTGACATTCTGATCCCTCACAAATTTCCAAAAGGTCCATAAAAAAAGATGAATAAGGGTCGGTTTTTTTTGTAAGGGACCAAAATGGGGATCACGTTTTTTGTAAAGGACCAAAAAGGGTATTTACTCTATTTTTAAATTTTAGGCCAATTAAACTTATTTAACTAGTATATACACTACAACAGAAAATGACTTTTACTTCTCTAATTGGCGTCCTATTTTAAAAAACGGAAGTAAAAAAGAAGGCAATGACATTTTTGTAATTATATGTGAATAAATTGACTTTTGGCATCTAACTTTTGAACTTAGAAGCCAAAAGCAACACTTTTGGCGTCTAAGTTTACAAGTTAGACGCCAAAAGTGAATCCTAGAGCCCAAAATACGTCAAAAATTAGCCCTGGCGACACTTTTGGTGTCTAAGTTTAAAATTTAGACGCCAAAAGTGGACAATTTTGGTGTCTAAGTTTAAATATTTAGACGCCAAAAGTGGACCCAAAATTAATTATTTTTAACTCTCAACACACGTCAGTTCTTTGATCAGTTCCCTCTTCGAGTTCTCTTTTCTCAAATTCCCGCTCATCTCTCGGCTCTCAAGTTCTCTTAGCTCTCTCTTCAGCTTTATCACGGCGACGGCAGACCGCGACGGCAGACATCGAAGGCGATCTGCGGATGGTGAACGCAAAGATCGGTTTCTTGCACTTCAATTTCAGATTTGCAACATCGATTTCTCTAGAACTACGACAGTGGTTTCAGATCTAAGGACGGTGACTTCGATTTTCTTCTACTCCCTTTTTAGATTTGTGATGGCGGTTTCAAATCTACGGTTGGTGACTTCGATTTTGGTTATTTATTTGCTTGATTTGGTTTTCTTTCAGATCTGCGGACGACGCCAAGCTATTCAAACTTCCAGATCTCACGTTTCTATCAGTTCTCTATCTGTCTCGCTTGATCTACCGCTAGATTTGGAATTTACTGTGATTTGGAAATTTTTTTTTCCTTTTTCCTTTACAGTATAGCTCAATGTGTGATATGGAATTTCTGTTAGATCCGTTTTCCTCTAAGTTTTTGTTTTGATTCCTTTACAATATCTATTAGTCAGATTTATGAGACCTTTGATTTTTTGTTTCGATTCCTTTACAGTATTTGTTAGTATGATTTTTGGCTCGATCTGTGATTTGAAATTCAACTCGCACCTGCTGAGATGCTCCCGAACCCTTTTTTGGGTTTTTTTTTTTTTAAAAAAAAAACTTATGGCGTCCTAAATATTTTTAGGACGTCGTAGGTTGCACTTTTTTACGCCCCCCTGATAGGCGTCTCGTGAAAATAGGACGTTAAATGTCCAAAAAATAGGACGCCGTAGCCCTATTTTGTATTAGTGATAACGTAAGGGATGTTACATAGATTATTTCCCTATGCCTCACTATTAAGGTCTATTTGGTTCAACGGAGGGGAGAGGAGGGGAGGAGAAGAGAGGGATTTTAATGAAGGGGAGGGAAGAGAGAGATTTTAATATTATCTCGTTTGAATTGATAAAAGGAAAGGAGATTTGAGGGGTTTCAATGTTACATTGTTGGGTTCAGAAAGGGAGGGGAGGGAAAATATGTTTATATAGACAACTTTGCCCATGTATTTCTTTTTCATACTTTTGTTGAAATTTAATAAAATTAAATTTGAAATAACATTTATTAAGCAAAAATATAATTTTATAATTGTAAAAATTGTGTAAATACAATTATAATAGGTAGTATATACAATAGAATATATTCAATAGTTATAGTTATACTTAACATACACACATATAAAATAATTATTATAAATATTATTTTGATAAAAAATTAGAAATACTATAATTATAATATAAAGAAAAACAATAAGAAAAAAAAAATGTAATGACCTAGTGCTTTGATACAGACACGAAATCACTGTGTAGTCGCACAACCATATCCCCTTCAACCAATCAGACCCTTAGAAGGCTAAACATACAATAACTAGCGGATAATGTGTTCTTATTGCTTCAATTAGAATATTTATCTAGATGTGCCATGTGATCCTGTTAATAGTAAATAAAAAAATAAGTCTTGTAATGCTAGCTAATTATCCGGTCATATCCACCTCGCATAATTAATATACAAGTCTACGAAAGATCTTTGGCATGAATTGAGGTAGCACCTTAAGTTCCTCTGATCTCAACACAATCCACTATCATGTTTATCGTTCCAAATCAATGTTTTAAAAGCCGATCGGACATCCGGTTGGAAAGGTTAGCGGGTCATGTTATAGTTTAAATGGTGGAATAATTAGACCAATCAGTTGGGCCGATGACATAATAAAATGAAATAAAAATGGGTTAATACCATTTTTAGTTTTTGTAATTTACAATGATTTTTGTTATGGATTCAAATAGGAGGTCCACTTGCTGTGTGGCTCAACAAGGGCAACATATACTAGAATCCCTCCATAATCAAGTAAGATACTAATCGGCCTATAATCAAGACTATAATCATGGAATGTGTAGGTTATGCGGCTGAGAATGGGCCAGAAGGCGCACAAAGCCCAAGGTCCAAACCATACAAGGTAATCTCTATAAATAAGAGGTTAACCTAAAAGGTACACATTCTCTATTCACACTATTTACTTTTCAGTCTCACTGTGCACACACCCCACCCCTTTTTGGCTAAACACCATACTCGTGTTGCACAGTGATCTTCTTGATATTCTTTAGTGTTTTCCTTATAGACATCATAGAATAATCATTATCTCTTTGGTATCTGCTTATAGATATCTTTGAGAGATTAACTGATCCAATATAAACAATATACTAGTCCATTGAGGCCAGACACCTGTGTTGTATACCAGAACATTGGCGCCGTCCGTAGGGAATGAGAAACTTTGATTCCTATGACCAACGATGGTTGGAACAAGAAGCAGCAGCCAGATACCTTCGCCCAGAAATCCGAATATGAGGTAGACGAATCAACTGCAGCACTAGCAAGAGCAGTAGCTCTAACCCGAGGTTGCAAGGCTCCCTAAGCAGCAACCCACATTCAAAGAGCATATGGCTCAGTATCTACCACCGCTGGAGGATATTGTCCCGAAAGATAATCAAGTGGATCTTGAAGATGCGTCAGACACGGCATCCTCCCTGGCATTCCAGCCGCAGGTCCCTCCTACCGCTGATCCTGACATTCGTATCATGCAAGCTTCCTTAAATGTTGTAATGAATCAAATGGAGAGGATGGAGCAGCTTAACTAACTTCAGAGGTAGGAGGATATTCAGTTGATACAGGAGGATATGGATCACCGAAATGCAATTCTACGGCAAGAAGAAATGAAGAGAATGTGGTTACTGGAGGAACGCCTCAAATGAGTTGAGAGTTTCGGAAACCAGGATGAGAGTGGCCCTAGTCGGCCTAATATCCTCATTCGCAATGGGGGCAGGGATACAAGTACCCCAAGCCAGGTTAATGCCTCGGCCTTTGCTCGTGTGGATGCTGAAAGTCTTCAAATAAATAATACGAAAGATAACTTGGTCTGAAATGATCGGGCCCGGATTCTCGAAGAAGATATGTGAAAAATACAATGGCTAGAACAGCGCATTAGGCAACTTGAGAACCCTGCCCGTAATGTTGACCGAAATGAAAGTGGCCCTAGCTGGGTTAATGCCGCTCAAACGGATGTTGGAGGCCCATAATTTCATAATGCTGGACGAAACTGGGCCAAGGAAGACCAGGCATGAATTCCTACGGTCGGATATCGGACCTTGACAAAGGCAAGTAGATTGTGGATGATCCGCATGAGACTGGTGAAAACCGAGATGTTATCCCGGACCCAACACATGATGTACCTGGAGGCTATATGAGGAGATATGAAGAAATTACCAAAGCTCCTTACCTTAAATATTTTGATTCAAGAGACTTGCCAAAATACGATGAAAGCTAGGATCCGCAAGCGCATCTTCACACATTTGACATGGAAATGTGTGTGAAGGGGTTCATGGGACACATCATTCCCCAGTTATTTGCGGGAACTTTGCGAGGAGCGGCGCAGACATGGTTTCACACCCTTCCTCCAAAGTCAATCCAGACTTTCAATGATCCGGGAGATAAGTTTAGGTTGAATTTTGCAACGAGCAAAAAACAGCCAAAGTCCGAGTTTACTCTTGGTAAAATCAAGCAAAAACTAGGAGAGACACTCCAAAAAATTTTAGATTGCTTCAAAGACGCCGCCCTGCAAGTACTGGGATTGCCAGAAAATGTACACATCCATCTACTTATAGCAGGCTTAGATATCACATCCCAGCTAGCAAAGTCTTTAATCAAAAAGCCCGCTTAAACCCTGGAACAACACATAAATCGGAGGCAAGACTTTCGCACGCGAAACCCGGACAACAAACTCTGAGATGGAAAGTCAAGAGGGAAATATGAAAAATATACTCCCCTAAACGTATCACGTTCCCAAGTTTGGAAGGAGGTAGCCCTAACCGAGATGAAAAGAGTTGACCGACCTTGACCATGTCATCATAAGGCGGCCTTAGACCAATCTTGGTACTGCGAATTCCATGACTAACAAAGACATACTACAGACCAATGTTGGGATCTCCGAGATGCCATTGAAGAGTTTGTTCGGGAAGGAAAATTGCGGCAGTATGTGTTTAGAACTTAGGGGCAGAAAAATAAAAAGCGTCAGCAAGGGGACAGAGTAATAACTCGGCCCCGAAGAAGAGAAGGAAAGATCAAAAGTAGAAGAAAGCAGAGGGTAGCGATGATGAGTTCCCTGAAGCTGAATATGACTGTAATGTTATCAATGGAGCATTCGGAAGAAGGGGAGACTCGGTGAGTCAAAGGAAGAAATACCTAAGGAGGTCCTTTCCATTAGGGACCACCCAAAGTTCAAACTCTACCAAGACGGAACCCCCCGTACTATGCTTTACTAAATAAGATCTGAAGGATGTAGCTCCGGGCGATCATGATGGTTTGGTGATTATGGGAACTTTAGTAAACTGTTGGGTTAAGAAGATCTTCGTGGATGTCGGAAGCTCGATAGACATGATCCTCTGGGATGCCTTCAAATGGATGAAACTCGACCCGGAAGATTTAAAGTCGTGCAAGACGACCCTTACAGGCTTTAATGGGGAGCACACCCGCGCCAAGGGATACATTGACCTCAAACTAATGCTCGAAACGAAGGAGGCGTTTAAATCAGAGCGTGTTAGGTTTGTTGTGGCTGACTTCCCATCTTCTTACAACATGATCTTGGGAAGACCGACTATCCATAACTGGGATATGCTGGTATCTACCAAACATCAGAAGCTGAAGATGGTCAGCAACAAGAACAAGGTTATCACCATCAAGGGAGATAAGGAGGAATCTCGTCACTATTATTTTGAGACAATGAAAGACAATGAGGATGATCCATCCTCTCCACCTCACATTCGCAAATGAGATTATTCAATCAAAATTAAAGCAAAGTTGACAGGCAAACCGGTCAATATGGTGGAATTGGATTTGCGAGAAGATGAAGGTCTAGAGACCAGAGCCGGATGGCGAGTTAGAAGATCTTGTCCTGGGTTTTGAGCCAGGGCAAGTCACCAAAATTGGGAAGGGACTAGATTTTGAAAATCGGATAGAGTTGGAAGAATTTTTGAAGAACAATCAGGACGTGTTTGTCTAGAATTCGTCTAAGATATCAGGGATCAACCCCAAGTTTTGTTGTCATAAGCTCACAATTAACCCAAGCTCTACCCTAGTGGCAAAAAAGAAGAGGAAACTCGGCCCAGAAAGTAGGAAGCCCTTGACGAGCATGTGAGAGAATTACTGGATACCGGATTTATTCGGGAAGCTCAGTATACCACTTGGCTTTCCAACGTGGTCACGGTCAAGAAGCCGAATGGGAAGTGGCGAGTCTGTACGGACTACAAAGATCTGAATAAAGTATGTCCTAAAGACGCATACCTGATGCCTAATATTGACCAGTTGATTGACAACTCGTTTGGTTTCCAATTACTATCATTCATCGATGCCTACTATGGGTACTACCAGATTGCCATGCATTTAGAAGACCAGGAGAAAACAACCTTTATAACGGAGAAGGCCAATTATTGCTACAATGTAATGCCCTTCGGGGTCAAGAACGCAGGCGCCACTTACCAAAGAATGATGAACAAAGTCTTTGAAGACCAGCTCGGAAAAAATGTGGAGGTCTATATTGACGACATGATTGTCAAATCGGTTGATCCGGCAAGCCATGTCCACGATTTACAGCAAACATTTGACAAGCTAAGAGCTTACTAAATTCGTTTAAATCCGGCCAAATGTGTGTTTGGTGTCCCGGATGCTGGAAAGTTCTTAGGTTTCCTCCTCACCAATAGAGGAATTGAAACCAACCTAGACAAGTGCATAGCCATGTTGGACATGAAGGCTCCAAAGAATAAAAAGGAGATCCAACAGTTGACAGGTAGATTGGCAACTCTTACCAGATTTTTGAAGAAGTCGGCTGAAAACTCTCTTCCTTTCTTTAAGTTGCTGAAGAAGGAACCTCGAGGCGAATGGAACTCAGAGTGTGAGGATGCATTCGAAAAGATAAATCAGTGTTTAGCTACCCCGCCGGTCTTGTATAAGCCGAAGCTGGGAGAAACTCTTATTTTGCACTTATCCGTTGGTGAAGAAGTAGTAAGCATTATGCTGGTTAGAGAAACAGAAAATGGTCAAATGCCAGTATACTTCATAAGCCGGGCTCTGCAAGCCTCAAAGTTGAGATATCAGAAGCTGGAAAAAATGGCATTCGCTTTGCTCACTACTACAAGACGACTCTGCCCATATTTTCAAGGTCACCCGATCGTGGTTAGGACGAGTTAGCCAATCCGGCAAGTGCTACATAAACTGAATTTAGCTGGAAGAATGATTAGCTGCGCGATAGAGTTGTCCGAGTTTGATATCACATATAAAGTTCGGCATGCTATTAAATCGCAGGCCTTTGTCGATTTCGTAATGGAGCTAACCCCTCTGGTGGAGAGGGAAGTTGGAGAAGCGGAAACATGGAAAGTGTTTGTTGATGGCTCGTCAAATACTAAGAATAGCAGAGCCAGGATCATAGTAGAAAGCCCAGAAAGAGTCTATATGGAGCACTCCCTCAGACTCAATTTTCTGACTTCTAATAACCAAGCCAAGTATGAAGCTTTCCTTGCCGGGTTACTTCAGGCCAAAGAAAACAGAGCCAAGAAAGTTCATGTTTCTACTGACTCTCAGCTTGTGGCAACACAGATTGAGGGGACGTATCAAGCCAAGGGCCCTTTATTGATAAAGTACTTGGCGAAGGTTCAAGCAGTTATAGCAGACTTTGAAAAGGTGACTATCATCCATATTCCAATAGGAGACAATACCAAGGCTGACATCCTGTCTAAACTGGCAAGCACCAAGAGCCGAGGTAATCATCAAACTATGATCGAACAAAGGTTGTCAGACCCAATTTGTGTCATGATAATCTCGGCATTCGGTGATTGGAGAAAATCAATTATTAACTATCTTGAAAGAGGAGCCCTCCCTGACGACTCAATTGAAGCAAACAAGTTGGTAAGGGAAGCAGTTGTATATGCGGTAGTTGACGATCAGTTATATCGCAAAGGATTGCATTCCCTAATGCTAAAGTGCCTGAATTCATAAGAGGCTGAGATCCATGAAGGCATCAACGGGCAACATATGGGTGCCAAGGCATTGGCTCAGAAGGCTTTACGAGCCGGTTATTACTAGCCTACAATGCAGGCCGATTCCAAGGACCACGTGCAGAAATGTGATAGCTGCCAAAAACATGCCAGGATAATATGATCCCACCCAAGCAGAGTTAAAGTCTATCTCGGTGCCATGACCATTTTTTAAATGGGGCATGGATCTGTTGGGAGTATTTAAGGCGGCTTTAGGATAGTTGTGATGGCTCATCATTGCTGTTGATTACATTACCAAATGGATAGAAGTCAAACCAGTGGCAACAATTACTTCGGCTCAAGTGTAGGGATTCCTTGAGAGAAATATCATATCCTGATTGGGGATCCCGACGGAGGTGGTCACGGATATTGGAACTCAATTTATTGATAAGGGTTTTCAAGAAATGATGTCCGGCTTCCAAATCAAACAACACTTTGCTTCTGTAGAACATCCCCAATCCAATGGGCAAGTTGAGGCCATCAACAAAATCATTGTCGACGGATTTAGAAAGCGGATGGAAGAGGCAAAGTCAAGTTGGGTTGAGCAGCTATATTTTGTCTTGCGGGGATACTGGACCAGCGTTCAAACATCAATTGGGGAAACTCCCTTTAGATTGACGTATGGATGCAAAGCTATGATCCCGGTAGAGATTAGAAAACCCTCATGGAGGAGGAGATAAGGCCCTACAAGAGGAAGAGGATAATAATGAAGTGCTGGCAGCAGAGTTGGACGTAACAGATGAAGTCAGAGTCACGACACATTGTCGTGATATGGATACAAAACAACTCATCCCAACAAGATACAATAAAAAGGTGAAGCCCTGGTCATTCGAGAAGGGTGATTTGGTGCTTTGAAGAGCTGACATAGGCAATAAAAATGTTAGGGAGAAAGCTGGCGGCAAATTGGGAAGGCCCTTACTGGGTTAGAGAAAATCTTGGCAAAGGAGCTTATATGTTGGAGATCCTGGAAAAGAAAGCGATCAAAAGAACGTGGAACGCGGATAAGCTAAAAGCTTACTACAGTGAAAGCCGAGTTCCATGAAAAGACAAATATGTCGCTAAATCTATTTGAAATTCCTTTTAGGAATCATGTTAAGACGACTATGTTGCCAAGTCTATTTGAAATTCCTTTTAGGAATCATGTAAAGACGACTATGTCGCCAAGTCTATTGAAATAAACAAATTCAGGGTAAAGAAACCCGTTTTCAGTTGAAAGAAGCTGTAGTGAAAGGCCCACGTGGCCGTGATCCATAAAAATCATTTTTGTATGGGGTAATGAAGTGAACCGTCATGCTAACCCTGATCAGACCGAAATGTTTAAAGTTTGGTTAAAGAAAACATAATTTGAATATGTGACAGATCGCCTTTACTCTGGATTAAGTTCTGGTCAAATATGCCGGAATGTAATGTGATAGATTAATGAAAGTCTTCACAAATATAATACCTAGTTTTTATTACCAAACGAATATCCAAGCAGAATCTGCGCAAATATTTTTGACTTTGGCCCAGACATCTAATAGAACTCTGAAAATAAATTCAAGTTCATAAAATGCAACGAATGCAATGCGAAAGTCTAGGTCGGAGAAGTATTCAGGTTCGATAAGCAATACACAAGTGTTCAGTGTATGCAAAAAGTAAGTGTTTTTCATGTACTTTGAATTATTTACAAGATATTCTTATAGGATATGAAAGGCTTACAAATAATATCAACCGGGTTGTCAACCCAGGGAAAAATTCTAAAGAAAGCAAACACAGGGCTTCAATCCCCTGACCACAAGAGCAATCAAAAACGACATCCCAGCACCTTAGGCAGGTGGAGCCTTTTTGTCTCCGTCTTAATCTTGTCTAGACGGAATTAGCTTCCTATCCTAGACATAAGCTTGACAGTCCATGCCAGAGATGTCCAATTTGAGACTGGGATTGAGGACTTGAATTTGCGCTACGGCATTGTCAAAAGAGTACACTGCGGCATTGGCACTTTCAGTCAGATCGGCCTTGGAAGCCTGGAGTTCATCCTCGGTAGTTCGCAGCTGGGTTTCAAGCTAAGCATGCATAGCCTGAACCTTTTGCACGAATTGCATGTCATTGTCATGAACCTCTTGAAGACGAAGGATCTCTGAGTGCACTTTGGACACTTTTTCTTCAGCAGTGGATAAGTTCGTCTTAAGTGCCAATAGCTCCCCATGAAGTTTAGCCTTCTCGGCTTTGGTAGTTTTGAGCTTCGCACAAGCCTTGTCTTTTTCTTCGATGACCCTCCTCAAATCGACATTAGACTTGATTGCTTATAGCTTCTCACAGGCCTTATCCCTTTCTTTCGTAACCTTTCTCAATTCGGCAGTAGTCCGGGCATATTTGTTTTTCAACGCTACCATGGTCCGAAGTAAAAAGGAGGCCCTTACAGAATTCAGCTCCAACTGCACGATCTCATCCACCTCGACTTTGGTCATGATGGATGGCTCTAAAAAGTGGATAGGGGACACATAGCATCACAGAGATATTTTGTCACCCCGTCTTCCCAGAGGATCCCCTCAGAAAGCATGTCATGGGAAGGAAGAGGTGTCTTAGAAGCTGGAGGGGAAGTCATCGGGACTTGAGTTGCAGCGGTCTGAGCGGTAGAAGTTGAAGTTCCCTTAATGCTCTTGCCTTTAGATTTTTTGGAAGGGCTTTCATAGGGACCCTTTCCGGTTTCAGGAGCTGAGCGTTTCTTAGTCGCCCAAGCTTTGGAAGCCACATCCACATGCTTAAGTACTTTTAGGAATCCAGGTTTCCCCATACGTGGAGCTGCAGATCATGAACAAACGTCAATTATCAAATACAATAGAAAATAGAAGCACAACGTGAAATATAAATGAGCACCCCCTAGCTTGGGGTTTGGAATGAAATCGGTCGAGCTCACTGGGCCGCGTTCTGCAATATGATGTTCTAGAAAGGATATCGCTTCGTTTTCAACATTAGAAAAGCTATGGGCTTCAAAGTCAAATGCAGAAGGGGGGAGTTTATGGTGATCTAGAGTCCGGTACAGGGGGAAACTCCCCTTTACCTCCTCGGACTTCGAGGCCTTAAGGAACCAAGGATGCTGTCCGGGCTCGGCAACACCTTAAAAAAGGCGGATTTGAAGTTTTTAAATGAGTCGGTAAAAGGAATGAAAAGTTTGTGGTCGCGGACACTCCAGAGTGAGGTCCAACCTTTCCTGGATAGAACATCTTTACCAGCACGAGCCTCATGGTTGCTATAGAAGTGAAAGAAATCTCTGAGGGTAGAAGCTAGACCCTCGGCTCTACAAAATTTTTCGAAAGCGATTGCGAAAGCCCAACCATTAGGATGCAGTTAGGAGGGAGCAAGATGAAGATGATTCAGAAGGTCGGTTTGGAACTCAGTAAACAAGAAGCGAATATCGAGCCAGGAAACCAAGTGTGGTTCATCATCCCTATCCTAGAAGAAGCATACTGACTCATGGTGAAAAGGCAAGCAAATGGTATAATCTTCTCTGTTGCCAATGCCAAGCTTGCCGAGTTAGTCCGAGGTTATCGTATTTTTAATGGAAAGAACCTCTGCGATTAACCATTGGTCTGGAGTCTTGGCGGCTTTTGAAGGACTGGTAGAACTTGACTCCCTAGTTACAGAACACTCGGTTTGACGCGAAGATGACCCTATCTATACCTATAATAAAAAGGTAAGAGTTAGAAATAGGAAGTATACCTGAGTCAAAGGGACTATTGTGATGTAAAGCGAGAAGTGCCAAGTCAGAATGTTTCAGGCTGCTAGAGGCTGGAATAGAGTTGGAAGGTAATTTATGACGACAAGAGTCCAAAACCGACTCGACTTCTGAGCCATGTTCGTTGTTGACGAGGTAAATGCTTAAATAGCAGCTGTCACAAGGGTCAGCAACACCCTCCGAGTAGGATGTCAATATGGTTTCATGTAGGCCCTCTGATTGAGAAATAGGTAAGGCCGGGATAGGCAGGCTCTCAGATCTCGGAGTTGGGATACAGGATTTCGGATGGAGGGCGCTCTCACTCCCACCTCCGGTCTCACTCGGATCTTAGGCAGGAAGAAGATGTCTTCTTCTCCTACTACTTCCACTACTCCGAGGTTGGCAAAGCAATGCCTCTGTCTTCTCTTCCTCGGTACAATCAATTCCCCATAACTAGTATTTCACACCAGAAGGAAGTCTTTTGAGTATCTTGTGTTCTTCTGAAATGGCTTTACCATGAACCGAAGTAGGTAAAGGAGTGCCTTTACCCATGAATTTCTTTAGAGGAAGAATTAAGATTAACACTTTTTAGGAAGGTTCGGTTCAAATTTTTTAGTCTATTTGTGGCTCAGAGAGGAATTTGCTGAGAAGGGTTGAGAACGACATTGGAAGCTTTAAACCCAGAAAACCCAGGAACTACTCAGAAACCCAAAAACTCTAAATGTTTATCCAGAAAGCCAAAGAAGAATTTTTGGGCAAAAACAGTCGATGAAGGAAGAAGACAATAGGTAAAGTAAAGCGGAAACCAAAGGAGAGAAGGAAGCAGTGAGAATACCTGACCTTGGAAAGGTTGAAGGAAACTAAATGCTGCAGACAGGAATATTGAGAGAGGAATGATCTGAGGAAGCAAAAGTTTTTTTGCAAAACCAAAGAGAGCTTCGAGCGTAAAGTGTAAAGAAAAGGAGGGAAATATGAATATATAAACGTTGCGAATTTTAAGAGTTAGGAACAGTTAAGTCAATTCCCATTGAAAGGAAATTTTCCACCAAAAAGTACAATGATGATTAATATGAAACGATGTGGGCATTAAATGCATACAAATTTCAAATACAGCAGAAGTGGCCACTACGTGTGAAATGGCGGTTATGTGCTATGACGATAGCAAGCACACAGCTGTCAAATTGTCAACGGTATAAGAAAATGGAGTCCGTTTGTTTACTTTTTGTCTTTTCATAATATCCTGGATTGGGGGCAACCCATAATGGAAGTATATGAACCCGGTCATCAATCCGAAGGAAGGTCATAACAGAAGGAATCTCAGCTATCATGAAAAGCAAGTAAGTTATCAAAGCGAACTAACCTGTAATGCATATCCGGGAGCAGTTGGCATAGAATTTAAACGAGTCTAAGGTCCTTCTCGGGCTCGGGGTAAAGTCAAGCATGTCAGCCATGGCGACCAAATCCATTTTCCACAGTTAAGTCGAGTAATTGTGTCAAGCAAGTGAACATGGACCACGTGTCTTGGGGCAGTTCACTACATCGGCACAAATGAAGAGGAAGGTCATTGGAGCTTGGACGAAGTTCAGGCAATGCGAAAATAAGATTCGCATCTACCTTGGAACCCGGTTAAATCCGCGTTCGAGCCTAAATATTCAATGCACCTCGGCAGCCCAGAGACCTGAGCTACCGAGCTGAGGAGCAACTGTTATGGACTCAAATTGGAGGCCCACTTGCTGTGTGGCCCAACAAGGGCAACATGTACCAGAATCCCTCTATAATAAGGTAAGATACTAATCGGCCTATAATCAAGGCTATAATTACGGAATGTGCAGGTTATGCGGCTGAGCATGGGCCAGGAGGCGCACAAAGCCCAAGGTCCAAACCCTAAAGGCAATCTCTATAAATAGGAGGTTAACCTAAAAGGTACACATTCTCTACATAATTGAACGTGGACTAATCTACATTAGATAAAGTAGTTAGTCAATATAGAAGATAATATATCATGTAAAAAAATTTCTTTTAATAATGGTATATATATTGGACATCATCAAAACTATTCATATCCAACACGAACTATAATTTACTATCAAGGGAAAAAAATAAAGCATCAGAATTGAAGTATAGTACTTTAGAGGAGAAGAGTGGGCAATAAGAGTTCACAGAGAGATGGAGCCATAACTGAGTGGTAGAGACAAAGACGTAGATGAGACAAGAAGATGGAGGAGTAGTAATGGAGGAGGACCTACAATAGAGGAAAAGAGTGGGCAATGGGAGTTCACAGAGGGATGGAGCCGCAATTGAGAGGCAGAGACAAAGACATAGATGAGTTGAGAAGGACCAATGATAGAGGAGGAACTGCAACAAAGGATGATTTCGTGATGGAAGAGCAGCTGTGACAAAGGACATACGAGGAGTGACAGAGAGAAAGAGACAAAGGAAAAGAGGTATCGCGAGAGCAAAGACAGATCTTTGGTTCATCTATCATCTAATGAAAGGAAAATTTAGATTTAGGGGTACTTTTGGCGTCCTTTCTATCAAAAACTGAAACCAAAATTATAGCAAAAAGGAACGCCAAATCCTAAGGATTTTGGCGTCCCTTTGACAAAAAGGGATGCCAAATGCCATTATTTTGTGTCTCTTTTCAAATAATGGAATATCACCTAGAGGGGGGGTGAATAGGTGATCTTAACAAACTTTTCGCAAGATACACTTGAAAATAAATATCTAGAGTAAGGGAAGAGAAATGGACACGAAGAGATTTATACTGGTTCGGTCTAATACTTTGACCTATGATAGCGGCTTCGGCAAGTGCACCGGTCGTTACAAGTAATAAAGTAGTGAGTAAAAGATCGTTCCCACGAGGAATAGTACTCCAACCACTAATTCGTTATTTCAGCTTTAGTTGGATCAATGAGTAAAAGGGGGTGAGTTGTAACCAAACAGAATTTTAAAGGAATTTAATCGAAAACACGCATTCAAGATTAAGAATCTCAAAAATGATTGTTTAGAAAAGTTAATCAATAGAGAAAAACGCAGTTAGGGCATAGAAATCTCCCTATGTTCCTTCAAGTATTTGTATTAAATACCTAATTGACTATTATTCCCATGATTGACCATCAATTCTCTAAAATTAGACTAAGTCCCAATGTCTTGACGCTACCTTAGTCCGTTATCTTTGAAAACAACCTAATGTCTTAGTATTGTTTGGAAAGATCAATGTATTTAAACCAGAATTATGAGATCGCATAAACTCGTAAGCCTATGTCTAGGTCATGCAACTCTATGACGAATTATCGGTTCCAGTTAAATGCATCAACATCTCTATTGTCATACACCAACCTATGAACAATCTAAAAGGTGATCAATCTTTAAGAAAGCTTTAAGCAAAGATAATTCATTCAATCATGGTAAATAACATTCAATCAAGAATTCAAACAAATACTCAAATTCGCATAGGGTTCATCCTCGCCCTAACTACTAAAGAAGACTAGCCAAGCATGGCTAGGTTAACAAAATAGAAGAAGAGAGATGAAAATTAGAATTGTTCTTGCGTCCTCTTTCTTCCTTCAGCCGTCTCGAGCTTTTCTTCCTCCTTTCTCTCTAAACCTTTGGTAAATACCGAGATTTAGAGAGCATAAGGATGTTTCTTTCTTTCTTTTGTGCTTTTGTTGCTTCTGCCTTGTCTCTCTGTCTTTAGTGTGTGTCTCCCTTGTTCTTTATATAGAAATTCCCTTAGGCTGACTTGGGTCGTGATCGGATCCTTCCTTAAATAAAAGATATGCAATATCCTTTTGAAATCTCCAATCACCTTCAAATATTTTGTAATCCACTCTCTCATATCAATCAATTAATTCAAATTGATTTCCTTTTTCTGCTCCTTTCTCAATCAGCTAATAACTCCTGCAAGATATATACAATAGTAATAAATTTAATCCAATATATCTCAGAATTGATACTCATTTAATTATAAAATATGCACTTATCAACCTACGTCCAGTCCCCAAGAACACCTTAAGATTTTCACTAACTCTTCAAACACAAGTACAATTACCTACTCTGTAACCTAGGATGATCCTTTCACACTTGGACTCACTCCCCCTTACAAGTTGTAATCGTACACCCTTACTTAAGGTTCCACAACCTTAAGTTTGAACAACTGAAATAATGAAGGTGTTTAACAGCTCCTCACGAGTGAATAAAATATGAACACTGAAGTACTATAGGTATCCGAAGATACTAAAGATAATTGATGTAGTTGATCACAGTAATACAGAAATGTATATCTTGTATTCTTCTAGGTTATTTGTTGAATTGAATCGGATGGGCTTTTATAAGGTCTCTTATGCCATTGAGTGATTTCGAAGATAGCCGTTGAGACTCACGGCCTTTTCTGATTTCCAACTTTTGCTTTGCATTGAAGGTTCATGACTGTTGCATCATTTAGTGTCTTCCCTTTATCTGTGCAGGGAATCACTTTGAGTAATGGCTGTGTCAAATGTTTCCAAATCGAAGGATTTCATCTTCTTGACTGTTGCTTTGTTCGTTGACGTGTGAAATCAATCTTCTGATTTTCTGTTCCATCAATCAAGGGTTGTTACCTGTAACTCATTTAAATGGAATGATAAAATATGTATTTAAATAAGTCTGAATATGATTAGTAATAATGATAAGGTAATCAAAGGAAATCAATTAGAGATAATCAGAGATATAGCGTATCGAAACTGTTCAAATCGTTGATGCTCAAGCATGATGTATTTCATTGCTCGGGCAAGCTCTCTCAAGAAAACAGGGTTCCTCGCTGATGCTCGAGCATGTCATTAAGCTTGCTCGAGCAGGCTTCAGGCAGAGGCGAGAATCAGTACTTTAGCGGTGCTGCTCGAGCAAGCCACTACCTTTGCTTGAGCATGGTGCTCGAGCATGACTTTTTCATGCTCGGGCAAGAGTTCTCCGGAGAATGAAAATAAGAAGAGACTCGTTGCTGCTCGGGCATGCCAAAATTTCTGCTCGGGCACACTTCTATTCTTGAATCTTTTGATCATGTGTTAACAAGAATAATTCTCTAAAGCTCAAGTTCCAGAATGTAGAGACTTTCAAGAAACAAGAATCTTGACAGCACAATAGTCAATTTCCCGTGAGCGTAACGTCTTATAGCTTCAATTTTGGCAAACCACCCATGCTCATAAATATCTTCAAGTCTTCTTTCCAGTGCAAGAAGAATCAGCTCCAAACTCATTGTATTTCGTCCATTATCATCAGATGATTGGAGGTTGCTCTTGACCAACGTTTTTTGCAACATTCTGAACTGACCGTCCACTTTCGAGGGCCATATCTCCCTGGTATGAACTTTGTTTTGGTTGGTACAACTCTTGATGGAAATCCCTTTGAGTCTACTTTCATATTCCACCTATTTCAGATCAATTGGATTTGTAATGTATGAGATACACTCAAATTACCGAAGCTTGGTCTGCTGTGTGACGTTGATTTCACTGTCACCTTCTACAATTCATATCTCTCTCATATGACTTCCTTTGGGCTTGAATATTATGTAAAAATGACGCATTTGAAGTCTAGTTTCCAACAAAATTGGTTTCACCTCAATCAGACTTCTGGTTTGAGAGATATCGTCAAAATACCAGAGGTCGTTTGAAACAGAGCTGAACAGAGTAGCTGAAAATCCGTTCTTGCTCGAGCATGGAATTTCCTCTGCTCGAGCACCATGCTCGAGCATGCTTTTTGTCCTGCTCGAGCATGAGCGGATTTTTGCTAAAATAGAGGCTGGAAGTGCACCTTGCTCGAGCATAACTTTGGTGTGCTCGAGCATGACTTCAGGAATACAATTGTAGCTTATTTTAACCTCGATTTGAGCCATTCCAACTTCCATTTGATCATGGAGACTTCTAGAATCAATCTAAAAACTTGTATAATGATTTTCTCATTTCATTTAAAAAGTTCTTCTTTCTTTCTTCTTCTCTTAATCATTCTCCATAATTTAATTCTTCAATATCTCATCTTCTTCTTGAACTTGACATTCTCTCCAGTTTCTTCTTTCTAAAATCTCTTATCTCCTTCTTGAGCTATTATTCAAATTGGACTAATCTACATCAAATATAGTAGTTAGTCAATGTAGGAGATAAATATATCATGCAAGCTTTTTGCTCTTAAAAATGAAATCTATATAAAACATCATCAAAACTAATCATATCTAACAGAATCAGTGTCTAGAAAATAGGCTAAGCTTGTTTTATTCAATTCATGGCTTGCATGTCAGTTTTGAGGCATGATTTGGCTCTACATTTGACTCACAAAAACAGATAATTCAATTTGGGTTTAAAGGTATCTAATTTATGAAGTTTTAGGCCATGGTTTGAGGTTGCATGTCCTCCATTTCAACTATATTTCTGGTCGAAAAAACAGAGGAAGACATGCATGTCGATTTCAGGAGCTAAAGTTTGATTTTTCTTGTGAAATTTGGTCAGGATATAGTATACCACCTAAGATTTAAAAAGAGTCTTAGATTATGTTGATCAGAGGTCTAGAACCCAAGTTATGAATTTTATAAGTTAGACAAGAAAAAATTTGAAAGAGTTGTTTCCCTATATCAAGTTTCATATTTGTGTGAGGTTTTGACCAAGCAAATGACTTTTTGTGTCTATGAACTTTGGTTAGGATATACTACACCTCATAAGCTTTAACATGAGTCATAGAACATGTTAATCGGAGGTGTAGAAAGAAAGTCGTGAATTTTCCAAGTTAGACATTAAAAACTGGAGCATTAATCCTGTTTTTAAATAACTATAGGGAATAATAGGCATTTAAATAAGTTTTAGTAGCTATATAATATCATAAGGGTACAAGATTATCAATGATGACTGACTAATTTAAATAAAAAGGACAAGCTTTATGAGTGGATCTAGAAGAATATAATCTTAATTATGTTATTAAGATTAGAATTAATAATGACTCATCTCTATATAAATTTCAAATTATAGGATTTTACAATATCCTGAGCTCAAGAAATAAGCGAATCAAGAAAGACCTTGGTGAAGGTACAGTGTTGAAAAGGCCAAAAGGTAGTAACTATTACTCTTGTATTTGATGTATTGTTTTGCATGTTTGTTTGTGTTGTCACTTATATTCATTTGATAAATATATGAGGCAATAAGACCTAATGGGGCAGTAAGACCTAATGAGCATTCAACATGGCTATTGGGTTGTGTGTCCTGAGGCTATAAGACTCGATGGGGATGCAAGACCTGATGTGCATTCATCATGAACCTTCGGCTGTGTGTCCAGAGCCTGTAAGACCTTATCATCGAACTGTGTGTCCAGAGGCCATAAGACCTTATTGTTACACCCCTACCGGTCTCACCTTCCCAAGTGGCGAATAGAGGGATTCCCTTTTATTATTATCTTATTTTATCTAATTACTACTTTTTAGCATGCATCTAAGGTTTACACATCAGAGCAATTTTTTTCGGTTTGGACTTTAGACAATACTAGTAAAATTAAAAACAAGAAACAAAATATAATCCCCTTAGGGTTAGATATACAGTCATCCACTTAGTGCCCAAAAGGACAAAATGATATACAGTTATCCAATCCCAAAATAAATATCAAAATAATCATCCTTCGTCATCTCCAACTCTATCTACTCCAGCTCAACAGACTTACCCTTTTCACCAGATACTACCCTCGAGGTACTATCTAAAGCTTTACAAAAGTCTAGGATTCACAAGTGAAACCGAAAGTAACCATTAATCTCATATGTAATGCATAAGCAGTGTATGTATGTAACCATAATTAGGAAAACACCAAATAACATCATTTAGTAACAAACGCGCAGTAACACAAATGCAACATACCATGTGTATCGTATTAACTGCGGAAGGACTACATGTCCTAAAAGAAAATGCAGGACTACTTACAAAGCAAGCCCCGAATCCATAGCACTATAAAAACACAAGGAAAAACATAGTAGTTGGGCTCCGAACCCAGACCACACTAAATGCACACAACGCATGTCCCTTTTCAGGAGACACGGGTCCATAATCATGGAAAAACAATGTAATACCCTAAAATCTCACTTATGATAAGTATCATAATTGAGTAAATAATACCTATTGGAAATAGGTGAATATGTGGTCTCAAAACCTATGTGGTAATTATGTTATTTTTCTAGGGCATTTCTATTAAAATTAGAGAAAATAAAGAGCTGAAAAGCCCTAAATGCAATTATGGGCCATAAAATGCCCTGAGAATATTATGATAAATCCTAAGAGGCAATAAAATATTTATTAAAAATTAGAAAGTATGTTGTCTCTAATTTAGATAATTTGTGGGATTATTTCCCTTGGGAAATAATGAGTCAAAGTTAAATATTATTTTGAGGAACATAAGTTGCCCCATGATTTTTAATATAATGCATGGGACATAAAATACCAATGTCAGTACAATAGTTGTGAGGAAATAATTAATCCTAATTAAGAAAATTGTCAACAATTAGTAAATGATTAAATCCCTATTTATTATAGATTAATCAACATGTTACAGAGGCACAATTAGGAGTTGTAACCCTAATAAAAGACTAATGGCTAAGGTTAGCGTGAGAATAATTGTTAATCAATTAGAAAAGATTAAGAAAATGGGTGAGATTAAATGTATAAATCCCTTAAAGCTTAAAAGATTTCTAATTATATGATTAGGGCTTTAATTAACTATTTGATGAATTAAACATAATGTAATGTGGTTATAAAGCAAAGTTGAAAAGTCAAATAAGGGAAAAAGGGGATGGGAAACCGTATAGAAAAAGGAGGAAAAGAAGGAAGAAAATTTAGTGGAGTTGAAGTAGTAACTTTGTTAAGAAGTTGTTGAAAAGTCAAGGTTGCATTTAGCCAATGAAAACACATGCACATGGGAGATTTGCAAGTGGAAAACAACATCTTTTGTCAAAGATCAAGCCTACAATTCAAAAATGAGAAGAGGGAGAGAGAGAAAGAAAAGGGAAAATGAGATATTTTTTCAAAAAACATATAGGATAAATGAGAACCGATAGAAAATAAATCCTATCTTGAAATCCTTGGATTAAGTGGAAAACAACTGGACATATTATGAATCAGTGTAATTTTGTCCCGAAATTGACATTAGTCGAAGTCATTTCCGTAACCGACGGCGTTTGTCCGAAATCTTCAGCAGGCTATGAAATACTCTTAATGGGATCATAAATTTTGTTAATCCAAACATTTCTCAAGAGAAAGAATAGATCTCCAAGGTGACATCGAGGAATTTTTGAGATTAGTTAAGATTACGCGATTAGAATACCGAACAGGGGAATTTATCGGTAAGAATCCATAAAGCACATGGATGATGTCATATGGAGGAAAGAGAAGAGGATGGATGGTTGAGATCAAAACTTCAGATAATCACTATTACCTGAGGTAACATGAGGTTAACCGTTACCTGAGGTCTGTATGCATTTGACCTCAGCTCTTAACATAGTGTCAAGGTCGGGAGGACTGAGGACCGAGGAGAGAGGCAAGCTACACGCATAGAGACTCGGCTGAAGACCATCTTTTGTTGTCACGGTGTGGGAATCGCCAGGGAGACACTTCTGTCGTTGTTTACATTTGAAAACACTCGGATCAATGTACCATTACTACAGTTAGCCAGTTGGCATTTTGAATATATATCAGTTACTCTTATGCTCCGATGCTCTACTCTGATGAAAAAAATATATACTACTTTTGACACGGGATGTTACAAATAACATACAAAGTAACACAAGAAATATGAGGATTAAGGTTACTACCTGGTGGTTGTCCACAAATATCAAGAAAAAAAAATTCCCTGGGTGCACGAAAATCAAAGAAACCCTAAAATAACCAAAATATAAATAACCCTTATTTAAAAATATTTATTTGATGGCTTAAAATAAGCATTTTCCAACCTTCCAAAAAAAAATCTAAGTCTCTATACTAAAATCTTATTTTGAACACGTTAGAGGCATTAAAAACACCAACAATGAATCAGTTCCTCATGTTCCTGAGGCTGGCCGAACTCATACCTTGGATTGCACAACCAAACTTTCATTTTCAACAATCAACTTATCTTATATCATAATAATCCTTCTTCCTAGACCTTAAATATTAAGTTTAATCCTTCATTCAGTCATTTTACTAATCAATCAAGTTCATCTTATATATACATACGCAGGATATAACTATTTCCAACTTAGCAACCATTAGGTCATAAGGTAGTTAAAGCTATAGCATACTTGTTCTTGGTATTCCACCAATTGAAACTTTGATCCTTAACATTTCTTCCTCCCTTTTCGGCCTTAACCTTCAATGCACCAAGAAAGAAGTTTTCCTTAAAAAAATCTTTAACTCACGTGAAGGAAGATAGAAGAAGGTGGAATGAGTATTCAAAGACCTTACCTTCCTCTTGGACGTTGTGCGTGGGCTCTCCTTGTGTCTTCTCATTAGCTTTCTCTCTCTCTTTTTTTTCCAATCTCCTTCTTCTCTTCTTCTCAACGCATCCGACAACCACAAAGGGGAGTAGATAAGTCTCTTAAATAAATCTCCAAGGCTTGTTTTAAATTCTCCTTGCCTCTGGATCTTTCCTCACCATTCTAGAAAAATCTAGGGATTTTTTTTTCTTGTTTCCTTTGATCTCCCTCTCTCGGCCGGCGTTTTAGGGGAAAAATTTTGTGTTCCTTCCTTGCTCCATTTGGTGTGCACACTACTACAAAAATGATAAACAACGACCTAAATAAGACCCAATTAACGACCCTTTTCTGAGGGACGTCTTGGAGGGGGTAGAGGAAAATTTCCAAAATGGCGACCTGATCCTAAATAAGGGCGACCTGATTTAAGATCAGGTCGTCTTAATAAGGCGACCTGATTTAGGATCAGGTCGCCTTATATAGGTAAATAAGGCGACTGATTTCAAATCAGGTCGCCCTTAAGAAGACCTGATTAATATAGAGTTCGCCTTAAAGGCGACCTTATATTCAATCAGGTCGCCTTAATGAGTTCATAAGGCAACCTGATCTTGGATTCAGGTCGCCTTTGTTGAATTTTTTTTTTAAAAAATAAACTACAAACTATGAGATATCTACCAAGTTTTTAATTTGCATCAGCCAGAAACCACCAAGCAACACAAGAATCACATAACACAATACATAAACAGAATATATATATTACACCAAAATTGCATATTTTGTACAGACAAAACACCAATACAAATGAACAACAGTAGCAAATTAAAGAATCACTAACAGTGAATGAGCCTTGGCTACTCTGCTGCTCAAGTGAATCCTGTACCATAAGATTTTTCATAAATAATAACTAAACTCTTATATAGTATGAAACAACTGAGGCTATTTAATACTTCTAATTCAACTACTTACGATCTTTGAGGCAACCGCAACAACATCTTCATTGATGTATTTGTCCCCCTTCATCCTCGCAGCTTTCCAGTTTTTGTGATGAGGAGGACGTTGGGGGCCTGGATAGCGATGGAAGGATCGGATTGGGAAGCTTCCTTCATTCGCCGCAGCTCTTCCTCCATCATCTTTCGTTCCGACTTTACGTAGCCACCTCTAGACAAGCAATGCGGATACTTATTTTTCGCTTGCCTCTCTCTATTGGCTTGGCTTGTTTTCTGTGACACGAAAACAAACAAAACTGATCGTACGAATTCAAGTAGATTCAAATTAAAGATAAGATATGACAGAAATTTTACCAGAAATTCAGGATTCTGCCGGGACGCCACAAACTCCCTCCAGTCCTCCGGAGAAATGAAATCATAGGTCTTACATGGATCCTGGTCCCTCTTTGGCCCGCGAATATACTTTTTTGTCAGCTTGTTCTTAAAATCTTTCCAACGGAGACGAACTTCGCCCATCCAATGCTTCCTCATGGCCTTAGTGTTAGGGACATCAAATGTTTGCTGCAAGGTGAAAGAGAAGATATGACAAATCAAGTAATAAGACTAAAGATACAAATGCATATATATCGAAAGTGAGATACCAAAATCTGTGTCCAAATCAAATCCTTCGTCTTATCATCAACGAACTTCCAAGCTGAGTAAACAATACGCACTTTGCTTCGAGCCAAATAGCCTAAATAGCTAATGAAGCTGTCTTCCTCTTTGCCAACTGGATTCATATTTTCATCAAACTCCACATGCAGCCTCTTTTTCTGACTGTCACGGCGAGCAATTTGCTCACCCATGTGTGTGCTACCTCTCCCTTTTCTCACAACGGGCATATCAACCCTATCTCCCGATGACTCGTCTGAGCTAGACATATTCCTGTTCATCAAAGACCAATCATTTATGTTAGATAGGTTTTTAAATAATAAACAGATTAATAAAATGAACCAACATGTTAAACGACCACAAAAAGAACATAGTAGTTAAACACATCATTTTGTAACTGAAGATCTTACTTTACATGGTGTCCCATATTCCTTCACAATGATCCTTTCTTGCAGCATATTCTTCATCATCTATCAATTCTACTTCACGTGTTGTAGGTGGATTTGTTGTGAAAGGGAGTGTATCGTCAAGGTTCAAGGATTCTTCACCATACTTCTGTTGCAGTGGTCTCGTAACATAAAACACTTGTTTCGTCGACTTGCTAAAATGAATGGCTCATCTCTATGACCAAGTCTTTGAAGATCAACTGAGACAAATCCAAATTTAGGATCTATTACAACAGCATTATTGCTAACCCACTTACATTTCAATAAAGCAACTTTGAACTTGCTGTAGTTGATCTCCCATATTTCTTCTATCACTCCATAACAGGCCATTGATGCTACCACCTCGGCCCTGATAGATAATCTTTGCAGAACTCCATAGCCTCTTCAACTACATATCTCTCAACTATTGAAATATAGGCGACCTGATTCTGATTCAGGTCGCCATTATTAAAATATAGGCGACCTGATTCTGATTCAGGTCGCCATTATTAAAATATTGGCGACCTGATTCTGATTCAGGTCACCAATATTATTAAATTTCCTAATTTCTATTAAAAGAAAATCCTTGTCGCCAAACAAAAAATTCAGGGCGCGAAGAAATTGACACATTAAAGACGTCCTGAAATATATGTAGGTCGCCATAAATGAATTTTATTGAAAAAAAATTAAATTCCATGGCGCCAAACAAATATGAAGGCTCAACTTCCTTAAATATAATTACAAGAATGCCACCGCCTTCACTTTAGACGTCCTATTTCTAAATAAGGACGTTTTTTAGGGTAGTAATATCCAATTTTTGTAGTAGTGGCACGTCCCCTCTCCCCCTTCATTAATTGGGTCTTGTCCCATCCTTCACATTTCCCTTAGGTTCTAGGTGCACTTAAGATAACCTAAGCCTTAGGTTATCATTACTATACTCTCTTCCTCTTCTCTTCGGACGCGATGGATGGAAGATGAGACCGAGTGATTTGTTTTGATTTTAACCTATCACCAAGTTCACACTCCCCTTTATCCAATGGTTAAAACCTTGCCCCTTACTTCAGATTTTTAATTTCTTCCTTCTTCCATCTAAAAATCCGAGAATTGAGGGCCTTTTTGGAAAGAAAAAAAAAGCCTTCTAGTACACTTCCATCTCTTCCTAAGTCATTGTGTTGTACTATGACATGGTGTCATATCTCCCTTCTCTCTCTCCTATTTCGATATTTGAAGGTGTTTTCCTAAGGGAAATTGTCTTTCCCAATGTCACATACCTACTTCATCAATTTATTACTTTGACATGATGTACTTGACATAATGTAATTGGCATGATGGCATTTCTCTTTCTTCTTCTTCAAAAAAATAAAAAAGAACGTGCATGAGAGGGAAGAGAAGGATTTCGGAAGATTTTATGTCATATAAGTCTCATCCAATGTCCTCTTGTATTTATGAAGAGGATGATACCACCAAGTCTACATGTTTCCTCCTTCCTCTTCTCTAAGGCAAATTAGACTCACATTGAAACTTCACTAATTTTTCTTTAGAATTTTCCTCGTGCTTGGACGAATTATATAAAAATAATGAGGGGAAAATATATATATTTAACTTCTTTGACATTACTTATCTCGAATTATCCATAACCAAATTTAACAACCACATTTTTGAATATTTCGACATTATTTTCCAATAATTAATTTATCCTGTTGGAAAATAAATACCATTGACTACTTCTTGGTGAAAAATTCATATATTCCATTAATTTATCTAGTACATTAATTTACATGAAAATTGGGGATGTTACACTGATCATCGGATTGTGTGTTCAAAGGTGGTAAGACCTATTATGCGATAAGGTAAATATTGATTTGTGTTCCCATGATGTATGAAGATTGCTACATTGTGAATATGCTGATTTGTTGAATCTGTTGATTTGCTTATTTGATGGCTTGTTTTGCATGCTTCATGAACTTGCATATGTTATGAGTGTTTTTAGTTACTCATGGGATTCTCAAGAATTTCACCCCTTTCCTTAAAATCACATACATAAAAGGGAAAGAGCTCAAAGGGCAAAGGCATGGTCATTACCAGTAACTGAGAAGGTGGAGGAGATGGAAAGTGTAGCCTAGTTTCTTTTTGTCACCTTTTGTATAATATTTCCCTTATGATTAGATATTCTTTTGAATTAGCCAAGTGTGGCTAATGTGATGTATATACATATACAGATACATATGACCTCATAGTAGTAGAAACCCACACATATATTATGCTTAGTTATTGTTGCTAGGATGGGCATGTATGATACGAGCCCATAACATGATGAATGATGGAGTACTCTGATAATACTAAACATGGTTTAAGGAATGATGGATTTTTTATGAAGAGTTTGAAACACTAATAAAATATTTTCAAAAGTTTTAAATTTTTCAAAAAAGCTCATTCGAATCACAAGATCAAATCCTATGTTTGGGTTAAGTTTTAGAACTCTTTATAAACGTTTTCATTACCCAGGGCCAAACATGGCTTAGTGGTTTCAAATCATTGTTAAATAATACATCTGATTGGTGTAAAGTTAAGTAAGGCCTTACACTGGTATAGTGTCAAAGCCTGAGGCATTAATCAAGGTTTTAGGCAAGGTGCCACTCTATTCTAGGCTCAGAGCTGGGTGGCGTTGCAATCATGGTGATTGTGCATGAGAATGTGTAAGTTGCCTTGTATAAGATTGTTTGCCTTGGCAATGTCCGCCAGTTAATTATTCATTCAATTATGAATTCGCAATTAGTCATTGGCTAAATTATCTGTATGATGTATGGGCATCATTGATGATACAATGTTGTAATTAAGGTGTTGTTATCTATAGCTTATTTTGCATGCTTAGTTGTGATCTTGCATATAGCGATTAACATGAAGAAATCTATTAGCATTGGTATTTCCCTGAATCTCACCCCTTTCTTCCTTGCTATACAGAAAGGACAGGTACTTCTAAGGGCAAGGGCATGGTGATTAGTGGAGACTTTTGTTATTTAGTTAAGTGTATGACTTTATGTTTGTATATATTACTCTTTAGATGAAGTGCTATGTATGTAGATAGATACATATGTATATATTTTGGCATGTAAATATAAGGAGGAGAGCTAAGACTGTAATAGCCTAAGGGTAAGTGCCATATATACTATGATGGCAAAAGTATTCTATAGAAAGCTATTAATAGTTGTAGTTATAAACACGAGTTCTAAGTTTTTTTTTTTTTTTAAAGGGCAAGTATAGTTTAGTGTTTGATCAAATTGTTTTAAAATTTATATGCTTATGATATAAGACCTTATAATTTAAGGGGTCAAGTGAATTAGAAGGAACCCGGGTCTTATGTATTTATCAAAATGTTTCCAAAGAGTTTTAATCTGGAAATGCGCCATTGAGTTTGGACACAATAATAGTTAGTATTGGATTTTTTTTTTTTTTCAAGTTTTAGAAAGTCCATTCCTTTCAAAGATGATTCGCTAAATTGTTCAGAAAAGTTTTAAAAGTTCAGCTTCCCAGGATACAAATGAGTCTTTAGTGATTTAGAATCAGCTAAACACTTCTAATAGACTGCCCTAGTTACAAATTAACTTTCTTAATCCGCGTAAGTAAATTAAGCGTGATATATAAATAACAGCAGAGTAAGTATTCAATTAAATCAACGGATGAAATTTGCCAACTATATATTGGTTTGACGAGGACAAATAATTTAGAAAAGATGGATTCATTTTAAGAACATTAACTATTATAAAAAAATGTATTGAACACAATCTTTTTGTTGACAATCTATCTAAAAGCTTGGTGGTTGATAGAGTACGATAGTATTGTGCAACCCGATAGCCGATTCCACCTAATGAGATAAGACTAGTTGTTATAACTATTTTAACCAAGTTTCTTATTTTGTGTAAATAAATAAAAAAGTGATATATAAATAAGAACAGAGTGAGAATTTAATTAAATCAACGGATGAAATATGCTAACTATTTATATGTTATATATATTGGTCTGATGACGACAAACCTAAAGTGTACTTTAATTTTGTCGTTTAAATATTGCTGAGATCCTTCATATTTTATAAGGGGTACCATGAAACAGACAATATATGACTTGCCACAGGAAATATATATCCCCAGAAATTATTTAAATAGTCGCAAAAGGCACTCCTTTTGAATTTTGTTTCAGACAAGATTAGATTTTCCATATATACTCTTCTTAATTATTTGCTTGATTAGCTTGCTCAAAACTTTTCTTTTGGTGATGCTTTCACATCTTCATGCATAATTCGCTGTCTTCTTGTCGAATTTTGAGGGTCATTACTTATTAGAGCCCTGAATCACTAACTGATGCTTTGACGTTAAATTATGTATGAAATGAAATGACATGGTGCGTGTGTAAGAAATCTTTTCACTTGCAATGTCCATGGAGAGTATCAAAGTGGCTTAACTTTTATAAAATTCTTAAAAATTACTCTGAAAGTAAGTTTTGAAAATAACTTAATTGTCTTTGGTAAAATTACTTGTCACTGTCTTGATTATCATTGTTATTTCATAAGGTAAAGTTGTTATTTGTTAAACTATTGTTATCATTATTGAACAAGAAATTTCACTAAAATTAAATAGTTTTCACTGCCTTAATTTTTATTGTTATTTGATAAGTTACAATTGTTAGAAGTTAAACTATTATTTTCCTTTTGTTTTTTATATTAGGGATATTCAAATAATTTCATACAAATTGCATTAATTACGGACCAGTCTTTAAAAACTTCACAGTAATTAGACTATTTTTGGGTCAAAATTTGATTTTCACATATTCTCAAGGTTTTTCCTTTCTCGTGATATCATTTTTTTCTTGGCTATCTAAGTCAAGAGTAAGATATTATTACCTTTTGAAGGTTGGATTGGATCGTCTTAATTTCTCTCTAGAATCTAATCTCTACCTTTAAATTTAAAAAAAAAAAAATACAGTGTTCTTATTTAATAGTATTTTATAACATGTTACTATAATATTATATACAAATAAATTTAAATGGTTAACATTTGATTTGAACAATTCATTACTGAAGTATATAAAAAAATTAATTTATATAATATTATGATAATAGTTTTACAATTAAAATATTAAATTCAAACCATTTCAAAATTCAATGAAGAAAATGAGAGAAAAGATCTTGAAAGGATTTGCTTGAATGAAGTTTCTTCGTGAAGAAGAACCACTCATGATTCGGGCTCATGTTTTGCTTTTTCCTTTACTTTTACTTTTTCCCTTTATTCAGATAATATGGGAATTTGCTTTTAGAATAAACAAACAAACAAATAAATATATCTTTATACATCACTCTTGTAACAAAAGTTTGACCGATCAATGTGGACCGCACAAAATGTCAATAATATGTTTTTTTTTTTTTTGTTGCAAAAAAGAAAAGAAAAGAAAAACCAGATTAAAGATGGTGTTATTTTCTCCTTTAGTAAGTTGGGTGAGAAACGTATAGCTTCGATTCTAGATAGGAATCAATCTTCCTGGCGCAAGATTAAGTTTACCATATTACATAGGTACCACCGACAATGAGTGAGAATTAAAAATAATGAAAGTTATGATTATATACATATGAACAAAATTGCCAGAGCAAATTGAGTCAGAACTCAGAAAGGCCTTAGACTACATTAAACTGTTGGTTTTTGGTTTTGGTTCATGTAATTTCAAATTGTTAGTTTTTATTCTTTTAGTTTCATAAATATTTGGTCAAAGTTAATTAACAAAAACTCTATATTTTTAATGAGTTTTAGTTTTAGTCCCTATACTTAGAGAAACTATCATTATGAAACTATAGAAACAAATTAAAAATCATAAATTTGAAATTATAAGAATCAAAACTAAAATTTGATGAAATTGTAAAGATCATAAACAATGATATTTACTATACCCTAAACTTTATAAAAATAAAATCCCTATCATATTATACTCTATACCTCTTAAATGTATAAGTAGATAACTAATGTAAAGATTAAAAATATTAAATAAGTTTGCAGCCAAAAGCGAGTAGTTAAGTTATTTATTTTATAAAAATGAGTATTGATTTTCTTATAATATCAAACGGATAAACTGACTCCTAAGTTTAGAGGAAGAAAGTCGTATTTTATGAAATATCTAACAAATTAATAGTAGGCAGGTTCTTCTTTCTTTCTTTTTTTTTTTTAATGTTAAGGTGTAAAAATATATATGCACATTGTCTATATTAGCTGAATCATATACATTACTTAGATACAAAAATATCCTTAACCATCTTTAAATATATAGGGTGAAAATGCCACCTCCGTTAATTATAGTAAAAGTCCATTAAGTTTTAATTTTGTGGGCCCCACACTATCACTTTTAGATAGGTGAAGGGGAAAAAATGTCCATGTCAACTTGTCAAAAATGCATCTGACACCATACTAAATCTTAGGTGCAAAAATACCTACGTAGATTACAAAAGAATCCAAAAATGGCATAACCGTTAACTACCCACAACGTCCGTTATCTTTTTTTTGTTGGGGATCCCAATACTGTCCAGCTGTACCCCCACCTCATCTTTTACTGTTTAAGCTTCTCTCTCTTCGCTCTTCTTCCTTCTATCTTTTTTTCAGATTACACAAGACAAACCAAGCCATGGAAAAAATTTCGAACCTACATCATGTTGGGATAGAAGTTGACCCTCAGTAGCGCGAGTATCCTTCAAAACTTGGGAACTGCACCTCCTGGTAATGTTTGGTAGGAGTATGATCTCTAATTCTTCCAAATAAGCGCCCCTGACTAAGATGTTTAATATATATATATATATATATATATATATATATATATATAGATAGAGGTTATCGTTTGTCATGTCACTTGACATAAGCTTATGTCAAGTTACTTCAAAACTACGTCGTTTTGGGGTTAAAGGAATTAATGAACTCTCAAAACGACATAGTTTTGGGATCAGGAGAATTAATGAATGATCTTTTGGTAAAATTCATATAATAAATACTAAAACAAAAATACAAAACACCCTTCATTAATTCTTTTAACTCCCAAAAAGACATAGTTTTGGGCTCACTTGACATAATCTTATGTCAAGTGATATGACAAACGATAAACCCATATATATATATATATATGAAATAAAAATAATTAAATCTGAAAAACTAAGAAACACCCATATCAAAAAATGTAGAGACGAGATTGTCATTCAATGGCTTGGGAAGGGACTGGAAGTTGATGATACAACAATAGGACGTGGCAAATTTATGCACCTTTGGATATGAGTGTGGGCCCCACTAAAATAAATTAACAAAAGTTTGAGGTAGTTAATTGTTGTTATAATGTTTTGCACCATATTCAAAACTTCATTGACCTTTTTGCATCCAAAATTTTAATGAGACGCACTTTTGACAAATCACTACAAAAAAATTGACTTTCAGTGGCGACAAAAGTCGCCACTGAAAGTCAAAAAGTCGCCGCCAAAAGAGTTTCAGCGGCGACAAAAAGTCACCGCTGAAACCTCTGTCGCGGATACTTTTGGCGGCGACATTAAAAGTAGACAATCAGTGGCGACTTCTTGTCGCCACTGAAAGTATATCAAAAGCCACAAAAGATGATGTCGCCGCTGAAAGTAGGGTTTCGGCGGCGACAATTGTCGCCACGGATACTATTTTCGGCGGCGACAAAATTGTCGCCGCGGATACTCGTTTCCGTGGCGACAAGTAGTCGCCACTGATACACATTTCCGCGGCGACCAATTGTCGCCGTTGATACACGTTTCCGCGGCGACACACACTGTCGCTGCGGATAATCTTTTCAGCGGCGACAAATGTCGCCACCAAAAGTCAGAATTTTTTTTTTTTTAATCATCCCTACCAATTTCATTCTTGTATAAGCCTATTATGAGTCTTGGTTGTACTTTCAATTCGGTGGCAGTAATCTTAACGCTATTATTAAAGGTCGCAAATTAGTTATATTTATACTAACACTATTTTGCCCATAACATTAAAATGCAAAAGGAAACTAAAGGGCATAATTTCACAGCCACAACAAATTGAAAATTTCCAATTATATTTGGACTATATCATATTAACAGAGAAATTTTGCTACAATCCCTTGCAACAAGTTCAGACTATAAAAATTACAATTTTTAACGAATGCAGAAAACAATATTGCCTAAAACTAAATAAAATCAATCAAAATGAAAATATGGAACTGGAACCAACTTTTTCTATATGCAAGTCAAGCCCACAAACATACAGTAGCAAGATAAAATTTCCAGTAATTTGGCCAAATTTCCAAACTGGATTTGTGATCTGATCCCAAATAATATTTGCAATTCTACAGAAAGAAAAGAGCACAGTCCTCCTTCTTGAACCTGTAAAAGTCCATACTTGTTGGATTAAGAAACTGCTCTGGGTGGTTTCATGCCAAATCCATGCTTCATTTTCTCCACTCTGTTGAATGCCAAGTCAAAATTAAAAAATGGAACAAATTTGAGCTGTTATGAATAAGTAAACAACATTGTACTACCTCAACAAAGTAAAAGTGAATTAAAATGACAAAAGAGAAGGAGAAGCCTGAAATGTGGCAAACACAGTAAATCAGAGAATTCAAGGTACTGACATTCAGGTTTATTCCACGAGACTGTAACAATCTCATGATTTCAATTGAAAGGTCAATTCTTTTTTATCCCAAACAAGCTTTGATCAACAAATCAAACACAAATGGAGTAGAACCAAAATCTTTATAAGTCTTCACAAGATTCTCAAATACCTTTGATGGTGCTGCCCTGGGATTATTTTCATCATCGTCCTCCTGCAATTCCAACGCTCGAATAGCCATCCGATTGACATCCTAAGCATGCGACTTGAGACGGCCACGAGCAAGAATGTGGAATAAAAAAATATAGAGAAAGAATTTATCTTCGTTACCTAAGGAAGGAGGGTGGAATCAGAATCTATAAGTATGCACTAGAACTACTTGAAAAAAATTCCATTTGCTGATGTACAACCCTTGAAAACTCATCATTCATTGCATAAGCTGGTGCATGAAGGGCCACTCTGCTGTAATTATAAATACAAAATTGTGTAATTATAATTACAATATATATATTTCCAATAAAATAAATATCAATAGAAAAACATTAAGGTGTTTGAATCTCTAACCTCATTTGTCACTTAAGCCCATAATCATTAACATAAGAATACCTTCAGAAGTAAATGACAGTACTTGGGTAATATATGAAATTTCAACAATAATTTTAAAAAATAATCAAGAAAAAGACACTTACAGAATCTTTAAATGCAAGAAATGCTTCTTCAGGTATGTACGCATACGTTGTGCCACTATCTAAAACAATTCCATGTTTTCCATAAAAAACCTTTGGCTTTAAGGATAGCTGCTTCCCAGCAGCATGTATTTCCTTCAAATCGACATTGTAGTATGGACTGTTGCCATCCCAAAACTAGAGTAAATGTGTGAGATTAATCAAATGCATTTGCTAAGAAAATGCATGCTATCTCTATACACTAGATAAATATTTTGCACAATACACCTGTGCACAGGATCTAAATATGCAAAGACCATGTCTGATGGGGGAGATATTCCACCAAGAACCATAGCACCCCCACCAAAATCTATTCCACCATAGCATAATGAAAAAGAATCACTTATTGCATTTTTTCAACTAGTTGATCCACAATGCTGAGATCTCCACTGCCCAAACCCATGATGCCATCAGCATGCTGACTATAAATATCACCAGTCTCAAGAGTTTCACAATATTACAAAACCTCCTCAAATATGAAGATATTATTTCCTCCTTTTATATATGCTTTAAAACTCCACCTAATAACTCAAACTTTCCCTCAGCTCCTTGTTATATATATACATACATATATCAACAATATCCATGCTCTTTCCCAACATAGAATTGAACAATCTTACCCATCTAGCTAATTTCTTTTTCTACAAAATTTCACAAACATCGTATGTGAACTTTTATGAAGCAATCAAGTCATAAAACATTTACCACTATCTAAAACCCATTTATTACTCTTCCTTCCTTCAAACATTTTATCAAATACCTTAGGTGCATTCTGAACCTACAACTTAAATGAAGCCTAAGATTCTTGGTTCACTAACCAACAACATTAAAACATCAACATGATATTACAAAGTTTCCTAGTCTCATTTTCTGTCAAAGCTTAATATAAAAACATGGAAGAAAAGAATCATAATCCTTTTTTTTTCCACTCTCAAGGACCGAAAAAAAATGTAAATTAGAAATACATACCCCTTATAAACTTCTTAGCCTTCAAATTCAATTATTCACCAACTCCAACTTCTCCCTCGCTCCTTACACACGTTCTGCTTCAAAGAAAAAGGGGAAAAATTTTCAGCTTGCCTATTGCACAATCATGCCACCCACATCCCACAAAACCACACAGAGGAGGAAGATGAACCCAAAACCACCCCTAAATCTCACTTATTTCATCGTCCAGCAATAGAAGAATGAAGAAATACCCCAATCTCATATATATATATATATATATATATATATATATTGACGCCACACACAATTAGGATGAGGGATTGGATGTGCTACACTTCTGAATCTTCATAAATACCACAATTTAAAACATTAATGCTGATTTACCCAACCACCAAATTCGCCCAGCAGTACAAAGGAAAAAAAAACGAACTAAAATCCTTCCCAAGCCACCTAGAATTACCGACCAGAAATGAAGGACAAGAAGAAATCAATAATCTTTGTACCGAAGTCAAATAGATTCGGCTTCGACTAGAAACGGAAAATAAACAACTTGAATCGAGAGCAAATCGAAAAAACTCACAAAGGAAAGAAGAACTTTTGTGATTTGGAGCATAGACCGGAGATTCCGACGGTCAAACTAACGAACGGCGGTGAACAAACCGGCGGAGGCAACTGGACAAAGATGAATGAAGGAAGCTGGGTTTTGATTAAGAATCGTGAAGCTTCTGCTGCCCCAAAATGGCGAAGTCGTGCACTAAAAAACGCTAAAAATTTAAACTGGACTTTTGGCGGCGACAAAAAGTCGCCACTGAAACACCCTTTCGATGGCGACAAAAAATTGTCGCCACGGAAAGTGTGTTTTTTTTTTCATATAACTTCTAAAAAAAATTTAAAATTTTAAACTGGCCTTTTCGTGGCGACAACACGTCGCCACTGAAACACCCTTTCGGTGGCGACAAAAAATTGTCGCCACTGAAAGTATTTTTTTTCATATAATTTTTTTTAAAAAAAGCTAAAATTTTAAACTGGACTTTTGGTGGCGACAAAAAGTCGCCACTGAAATACCATTTTGGTGGCGACAAAAAATGTCGCCACTGAAAGTATAACCTTTGGCGGCAACAAATACTTGTCGCTGCTGAAGGTTACACTTTTAGCGGCGACAATGTTTTGTCGCCGCTGAAGGTTCTACTTTCAGCGGCGACACAATTGTCGCCGCCGAAAGTCATACTTTTGGCCCACTGAAAGTCCATTTTTTTGTAGTGAATTAACATGATATTTTGGCCCCTTCATCCTATTTAAATATAATTAGTGTGGAGCCCACAAAACCAAAAGTTAACAAATGTTTACCTTAGTAAACGAAGATGACATTTTTAGCTCGTTTAGCTAGCAATGTTTATAGGTATTTTTGCACTAAAGTAATATATATGATGTTAGACGCATATATAAAAAGAAGTATATGTGTATTTTTATACCTTTAACCTTTTGTTTTTTACCATATCAGTAAGAAGGTTAATTACACATATCCCAAACATTTCATGAGGCTATAGGAACACAATTTTAAACGTCTATATCACATTATTATGTTCTGTTAGTGGAATATATATATAACCAATTAACGAATGATATAATACTACCTCCACTATCTGATATAAGAACCACTTTGAACTACAATGTTGATCTTATATTAAGGACTGAAGGTAATATTATTTGTATAAATTTAAAAATTTAAGAAGGTTCAATGCAAGCAGGCTTATCTAATAATAACAAGAATGATTTTTAGTCGTAGCCTACGTAAAATAGCATCAATGGGAGGGAATTGAATTCTTCTAGCTATCTAGCATGTGAACTTGTCCATTCTCCAAATTACTGAAATATATTCATCAGGGAGCATGATATGATCAAAATTGCATGGTAGGGAAGGCATTGTATTATTCTACACACACAATTTGAATTTAGGCTTTTATCACAGGCGAATCTACTTTATGATAATGGTTTCTACTTTCATATGAAAACATAATATAGTACGTAAAAGAATACAAATAGCATACTACTCTACATGATCCTATATATGCGCGTTGGATGTGTAATGATACAACAATAGCAACCACAACAAAAGCAATCTTTATTCCACTAAATGTGGTCAGCTAACTATATGGATCATATGATGCCATTTTTTTATATGAGTTAAAGACCTAATTTGCTACGGAAGTTTTGCTAAGGGAGCGCCCAGCATCCGGAAGTATTTTTGGTATCATTTTTGCCCCGGATGTCTACAAACATAGCAATTTTTCCCATCAGTTGATCTTGACTGTTGGATTGGTATCATTTTTGCCCCGGAAGTTTAAAAAAAAAAAATTCTCCTAAACAAAACTTCCGGGGCAAACTAGCTCATAAAAAAAACTTTCGGGGAATATTTGCTCTATTTTGTAAACTTCCAAGGCAAAAATGATACCCAAAATACTTCCGGGCGCTGAGCGCTCCCTTAGCAATACTTCCGTGGCAAATTAGGTATTTAACCCTTGTTATATTAACAACTAAATCTTTCAAAAAATTGTTAACTAAAATACCCTAGTCAATAACTGCATTGAGCACCTTTTCGGTCTTTTTCTATCACCTTTTTAGAGTCTTATTCACTCTCCTCATCGGTGCCTCCAACACGCCTTCTTTATACATACATATATGAACCACCTCAAAGAACTTTCTATCTTTTTATTTTCACTAGAGAACACACCACCTCTTCCTTGTATATGATTATTATTGTGATTTGTAATTATAAGTGCTTCATTTCAAAAGAAATTTAATTACAGGAAAGAAGTGCAAGATCTACAAGTAAATTGATCTTGGGAGATATCACATACAATAATAAACGTAACTACTCCCAGAGGTTATAAAAGTAGGAGTTCAATAATTAATTTGCACTAATTAAAAATTATTAAGTTGGTTTTCGGTAAAAAAAAATGTGTGTTGGAAAGTACATCTTTTACTAATTTGCATTGGATATTATTCCCTTGATAAAAAATTTCTTTAATATGTACAATCAATATGGAGAGTTTAGAAAAAAAGTATCAGTTTGGGAGATAAATTAGGTTGAGATCTTATATTTAGGATTAGGGTCAAAATAAATCCCTCAACTAGCTCTTAAATTTAGAACTAGATCAGCTTGTAGAAACAAACTAAACAAATAGTTACAAGTTTTTTTTTTTTGTAAAATTTATGATGAATTTTAATTTGCGATTTTTTTTTCTCGAAATCCATTGCAAAATGTTGTGATGCCCTTATTAATTAAATATAGAAATGATGTGAAATTCAGAAATTACCTTGTTTAATCTCTTATAATTGATTTTCATGAAATGCTTTTCATAAAGGAGAAACTAACGTAAATAATAAAGACAGTACAGAAGATAATATAAATGTGTGTTAGGAGAGGTAAATGATGAGTGATCATTAGTGATAAAATTAAAGCTACTTTATATGGACATTGATCCATTTACCTTTTAAAATGGCTTGCTTAAGAAGATATTGATGACCAGTGTCCACCAAAAAGGAATAAAAAATTAACTAAACGTGATGCTTATATGCTAACTTATAGTTTTAAGAGAGGGTTTATCATATGTTTGGTGGCTGATAATAACTCTTGTATTGGAAATATCACTTCATTCAAATATTAGAATGAGCCTTCCGTCAAAATAGTGGGAAAAAAATGCCACCTCCTTTAAAAGAAACATAATTTCAAATACGAACGTGCACTTTATACTTTAAGACAAAGTATTATCTCTTGTTTCATAAAAGACGTTCTGTTATAAGAACACAGATGTCTAACCCCAATGGGTTAGTGGATGATTTATATAGGATCTGTGAAACTTTCTAGGATGTATATGAGCTAATATCGAAGAGAAGATGATAGTTCAATGATGCCTATGAGGAAGACACCAAAGAATATCAGATGATCACTGTGCTACACGAGGATGGTGATTAGCCAAAGGGGGACGAGGCCCAATATATTGGTCCACAACAAAAGATATTAGTGTAATTTATTTATTTTTGTTTTTATGAATTTTTTTTATAAGAAGAAAAATACCAAAATAACCCAATGTGCAGATCCCAATTTAGGACATCAAAATGACCTAATCACCATAAATATATATGGAGTAGTTTGAAATTAAATCTTGTAGTGAAATTAACTAAATACTCTTAATTTGAATTATGAAAAATGGAAAAAAAAAACAGTTAAACAAGTGACAACTTTAATTTAATAAGTGATAAGAATAACTTAGGCAACGACAACTAATTTCATTGAGGGCAATTAGATTATTTCACGAAAAAAAAAACATATAATTCCAATTAGTCCCTAATGACTTCATAAAAATTAAGTAATTTCGAGGAAGTATTTTTGGAACTCCCCTGTCGGCGGTCCTTATATGCTTTCTCCCTTTTAGTTTTCACGTATGGAAATTGGTTTTATGAAAGGTCTATGTCATTTTCTCATATTCTAATTCTCAAATATTTCTTTCCCATTCTCTTTGGAACTTATTCTCTATAACAAACGTGACCAATGCTCTCAGAGCAACTTTTCTTCCTCACCTGAGATGATGATATTCTATCAACAAGTTGCAAAAGAGATTGCATAATGCATTACTGTACACAACAAAAAATTCTTTCTTAGAGTAGATTGAATAATAGAGTTATCTAAAAAGGACAGCTGAGAAAGACCAACGAGAATAATCAACTAAATCATTAAACGGGTCTTTTTTATCAACAATTTATCTAAATATTTAGTTATTAATAAAGTATAATAGTATCGTGTAATCTATATAATCAACCTCATTTAACGGGATAAAACTTGTTATTGTAGCAGCTTTCGTAGATAGAATATAATACAGGTATATTGAAGACTAAAAATAATAATAAAAGGGAGAGTTGCTTCCATATGTAACCTGCAAGATCTGCAACTAAAAACAACATACATAGAAAACGTACAAGATCCACAACATAAACTCTGAATAATATATTTAATGCATGTACATGAGTACGTCATCTTCATGAAAGCGCAGACAAAGTACACCACCAACTTATTTCACTTTTTTCCGTAGCTATTTTTCCCCCTTATATATGAACTGTTGATCTACAGTACTCTCGCACAATTCATCCCCACTTAATACTAACAACCAATACAAGGTCACACCTTAATTATATATAACAGATAGATATCTCTTTCTCGTCATGCTGACTTATTTATTACGCCATAGATAGCTTCAGTTCAACACACACACAGACATGTACACAGACATGCTCACAATATCATTTCCTGTTTTTCTCGATGAGCCTCTGCAGCTCCTCCTTCCTGGCTCCCACCGTCTTGTCCACAACCTTTCCTTTCTTTATCAGTATGAATGTTGGCATTGCTTGCACTTTGAATTCTGATGCTACTTCCTGCACTTTCCATTTCCTCATGTGAATATATATTTGATATATATATATAACACATGTTATATATAACCTATGAGTAAAGGTCAGCTCGTGCATAGATGTGCACAACTTATCCCAATGAGATTATTTCTAATATTTGAACCTATCACATTGCAACAACCATAACTTTTCTCTACGACGGTGAGGCTGTTGTCATGTGATTTGAAGGTCATATGTTTAAATCTGGGAACATTATTCTTCCCACTTAAGAGGATAAAGCTACGTACACCTATCTCTCTCTAAATCCCACTTTGTGGAACCTTTATGCACTAAGTTGCCCTTTTAACCAATATGGCTAATTGAGAAAATATATTTTATTTGTTTTGAGTGTCACGGTATTGACTAAAGGCAAGTTTTTAAAAACTGGTGGTTCTCTGCATAATTAACTACCAGAGTATGAATAAGTACTCAAAAATTAAGTATGATATGTATATATACCATTAACTCATCCACATCAATCTTGATGAACTCAACATCGGCATATTTTGCAGCAAAGTCTTTGATAATCGGATCCATCATTTTGCAGGGTCCGCACCACGTGGCCGTGAAGTCGAGCACCATCTTCATCATCAGCAAATTAAGAAGTTATATTATAATAATAGTAGTAATTAATATATCAACGAAACTGATTTATGTATATATATATATAAAGTATATTTTCAAAACTTACTAGCTTGCTGGTTGATTTGGAGGCATCGAAGTGAGCCTTCCATTTGGCAGTGGAATGAAAGATGATGACACGAGAAGCTGCAGATGAGTAGTGTGGTGATGATGATAGTGAAGATGATCTTCGATATGCAACTTTGACATTATCCAAGTGTGAAAGATTAGCTCCCATCTTCTTAATAATATACTAACAACTTCTGATGGAGAGGTAATAATTTGTCTTGGATTTCAACGTACATTTTTCACTTGTTTATTTATAGCTTAATAAAGTTGGCCAGCTAGAGGGCAAAATTATATATTTAATTATTTTTCTTTAAGAAATGCATCAGATTCTCCATTAAATTATGGTAGACTAATATATGTTCATATATAGATATAGAGTAAACTAATTAGCTTTTATCTAGTAATAGCAATTCTCATCCTTTGCATCAAACTCAAACTACCAAAACAAAACCTTCGTCTTAGCTTAACCTCGTTTTACTTAGATATTTGTTTCGCTTTAAATTTTGCATTCAGAGTTATCTTTTTCTTGTTACTTTTTTATCATCAAGGGACCCAGATGAAAAAGAAAATAAAGAACGGTGTTTATTTATTTATTTTTTGAAAAGAATAATTTATTTTAATTTCAAGTAGATTAAAAAACATGATACCGCTTTGGATTTCATTATTTGTTTATTAATATCGTAAATTCAAAAGTTATAAATTTAAATTTAAAAATTTTGGATTAATTATTTTGGATAATTATCTTCTCCTGTGTAACAGATAAAATCATACTCCATCTGATCCAAAATGTATGAGCTAATTTGAGATTTACTTTGGTCCTAAATGAAGCTTCAATCAACACACATTTATTATAAATAATTAACTCAACTAATTTTTTTTAATATGTGCAAATTAGTTATTTAGCTCCTACATTAAGCACTGAAGATAGTATTTTATATTTTTGAGATAACATGTAAATCAATTTGGTTGAAAGAGATTATTCACAATCCAAACTATTTGAGGTGAAACAAAAGATTGAAGATGAACATAAAATTTATGATTAAGAATTATATATATGTATATATCTGCGTGTAACAAAATTGTCAAATAATAATATATCATAAGTTCCACTAAAATATTATTTCGAAATTCATGCTGCTTTTGTCTTCTTGATTACATTTTACATTACATTATTCATTCCAACAAGTAATAAATCATTAAGCAGATATAGAAGGTATAGTTTGAACACAGATGAGAAGCATATATGCTTTTCACGCTTCATCCAATGGAAGCCCATGCTCAATCTGAAGTATCTTTAATATTTGCGGCTAAAAGAATAAAAACGCAGCTTGTCTCTTTTCTTTTCATGTATGACTTATGTGTTGCCCACCACTCCATGTGAAGAAATTAAAACCTCTATAAATTAAAGTCAAACGATTCCAAACATGCATGTCCAACAGTACTAAGGCAGGTAATTTTTTGTGTTAAGATTCTCAGTTAAATATATGTATAGTATGCATAATTTACCATATTTTTGTATTAAATTTAAATACACTTTAATTAATCATATGGAATTTAAATATTAAATTTAGGGTTAAGGTGCAAAAATACACATGTACTTTTGTCGGAGAAGCGCCCAGTAGCAAATGTTTTTTTTAGGTGCAAAAGTGACTATATGGTTACAAAAGTGGAGCAAAAGTCACATCTGCCGTTAAAGTGGATGACGTTGACCGTGAAGTGGGACGGTTTGACCAAAAATGGTGACGTGTATGTTGGTGGGTCTCACAGTGGTGTCCATGTCAGCAACTCTTCCTCTCCACTTCCTGCTTTCCAGAAAACTCCCAATCTTCATCTTCTTCATCAAGATTCAATCTTTTCCCCCAATCCTAAACTAATGCAAGAATAACAACAACAAAGAAAAGAAAAGATGGATCCTTCAAAGTCAGAAAGAATAGGGCCTAAGTGGAGTGGGTGGGTGATGTGACTTTATGATTCAAGAGCATGAGCCGGAGTTCGGCCGGGTCAATCTCGGGGGAGTGATTCATGGGCTTGTAATAACAAGTGACAGGATCTGGAACCCAACCAGAGGCTGCCTCAGAAGAGGCCTGTTTCGTTGCCATTGCCGATGTGTCTTCAAGCTTGCCCCCTCTGCTGCCGCCACCGCTGCGGACGTGCGATACAGAAACCGCGTACCCTCGTCGTTGAAGAGACGGAAAAAGAACGTTATTCACCTTCCTTAACCAGCGTATTTCCCCAACTCAATTCCAAGATTCATTCTTTTCCCCCAATCCCAAACTAATAGCAATCTAAGAGATTAAAGATGGATAGGGATAAACCAACATCTATACCCCCAGAAAAATGAACCCCGATTCGGCAATCACACAGCAGCGAGACACAGAGAAAGGGAAAATTGGAATCCGAAAATCACCTTCCTTGACCAGCGTATTTCCCCAACTCAATTCCAAGATTCAATCTTTTCCCCCAATCACAAACTAATAGCAACCTAAGAGATTAAAGATGGATAGGGATTTGGGTATTTCTGGTTCTTCCTCCATAGTTCATCTAGGACCATTAAGAATGAAAAAGAAAGCATGTTTAAAAATCAAAGTCGAGATATTTTGGATGGTGAAGGGAGATCAGATGGGCATATTCAGCGACATTTTTTCGATGACTGGCTCACACTTTAGGAACCTGACAATGCCAAAAGACACCAGCTCCTGCAAGTGTCTTACACCAGTTGCCTCGTGGTGCTCTGGTTCATTTTTTTTGGGTATGGTTTTGCATCCTGATTTGTATGATAATCTTGGGTTTGACCTCCGGCAAGTCACCTTATATTCTTTCTGACTTCAAAGGATCCATCTTTTCTTTTCTTTGTTGTTGTTATTCTTGCATTAGTTTGGGATTAGGGGAAAAGATTGAATCTTGATGAAGAAGATGGAGACGGAGAGTTTTCTGGAAAGCAGGAAGTGGAGAGGAAGAGTTGCTGACATGGACGCCACTGTGGGACCCACCAACATACACGTCACCATTTTTGGTCAAACCGTCCCACTTCACGGTCAACGTCATCCACTTTAACGGCAAATGTGACTTTTGCTCCACTTTTGTAACCACATAGTCACTTTTGCACCTAAAAAAAGCATTTGCTACTGGGCGCTCCTCCGACAAAAGTACATATGTATTTTTTCACCTTAACCCTTAAATTTATTAAAAGAATAAGTAAATTTACCTTCGAAATCCACCTCAAACTCAGTCGATTGCGAAGACAACGGTCAGGGGTTCTCTTAGTCCTGGGCCTCCTCCCGATCTATGAACCGCTCCGCCTTACCAATGGGAAGTTGATGTCAAACTCCTTGTCATTTTGCTCAAAGTCGCTCAGACTGAACTCAACATCCTCTTCTAGAGAATATTAGGTGATAGGGTCTCCTACTGTGGGGTTGTCTCCTCTGGGAAGAGCTGATGTAGCTGGATCCCCTCCTGCAGTGGTAAGGGAACATTTCTACCCCTATGCTCCCCTTAACAGCCCCTATCAACGCCCCCTCTACTACTGCCCCTCCCTCGAGGCGCTTTGCCATGTATCACCTCCTTCTCCTTCTCTAAATCTCTCCTTGAAGCTATAACTCTGTATATGCTACAGCTAAACGTTGCAAGAAAGCGCGTGAGAATGAAATTTGCGTGGCTAGGAAGAAACTTGGGTGAGAACTATTTGGGGGTGGCTCGAGTTTAAACACATTAATCTTGTAGTGGTTTTGTAACAAAACCATTACAAAATCTAAACATTTGTAGCAGTTAATATATAACCGCTACACTAACTGCTACAAAACACAAAACCCTACCTTGTTCACCGTGACACTTTGTAGCCGTTTCAAAATAACTGTTACAACTTTGATTGATTGTTGGTATTCTGTAACGGTTTTTGGTGTTAACTACAATAAAACACGAAACCTTACCTTGTTCACCATGAAACTTTGTAGCAGTTTCAAAATAAGTGCTACAATTGTGATTGATTTTTTTGCATTCTATAGTAGTTTTTAGAATTAACTGCTACAAAACATGAAACCCTACCTCATTCACAGTGACACGTTGTAGCAATTTCTGTGAGTAACTGCTACAAATGTTTGACACTTTCGCATTCTGTAGCGGTTAATATAAAAACCACTACAAACTTTCGTTGTTATTGAAGAATAGCAGCAAGAAGCGAAATGTTGGTTTGAAAGTAGATGCCCTAAGATGAAAATATGCAAATGTGGTGCTAGATAATATGATTCGTATAACATGATACCCAACACACCATCTGCAAATTTTTATCGTGGGTAGCTGCTTTGATACCAATGTTTGGCTTCTTGCTACTAATTCTTCATCGATTATAATTTTTGTGGAAGTGCTTATATAGCTCCAAACTCTGTAGCAGTTTTTATGGGAAACCGCTACAAATTTTACAATTAATTGCATTTTGTCGATGTTACTAATCTTAACTACTACAAATGCGCAAGACTCTTTGCATTCTATAGCGGTTTTTACACAAAACTACTTCAAAAGGTCAAACTCTTTGATTTTTGTAGCGGTTTTTACTTCTAAACCGCAACCAAAAAAAAAATGCAACATCTTTTGCGTCATAACGCGCCTTGCTTGTGCTACATTTGTAGCGGTTTATAAAATTAAAGTGCTACAAAATTGGCACCATATTTTGTAGCGATTATTTAGTGGTAACTGCTACAAAGTCCGTTCCCTAACCAGCACGCATCTTGGTGCAAGCGTTCCCGTTGAAAATTTTTAATGGTTTCGATTTAACTACTACAAATCGTCATTTTTTTGTAGTATAATATGTTAATTAAAGTTGATATAGATACTGATGATAATTGAATATTATTACACTTATTTGTATCTCTTGGTTAATAATTTTAGGATTATTTAGTTCATAAATAATGGAATTTTGTGCTTAATTGGGCTTTGAGCTTTTAATTGGATGTAATTCATTTTTATTTTAAAATTCAAGATTTACAGTGTTTGAGTATTTTCATCATACCTTTTGATCTAGATATTCAATTAGCCTCATTCTTGTCTCATTTTTTAGATGATTCAGAGAGCTACAAATGATATGAAGACTCAAAAGCTAAATTCGAACAAGAAATTGTCAAAATTGGAGCCAAAGTTAGATGCAAAATTATGGAGTTTTATTTATTTAATTGGGCCTGAATTTATAATAGAGATATATTTTTTTCTTTTTTGGCCGAATTTGTGGAGCCCCAGTCCTGTTTCAATTAGGTTAAGACACTAGAATAGATAAAAGGCTAAGTCATTACGTTTTGGACAGATTTTCGGATTGTAAATAGAAGCTTTCATTTTCTCTAAATGTGTTCTTCATCTTCTTCGTGTTCATGATGATCTTCGTCATTTATGCATTTCTGTTTTGGCCAACCATGCTTGACTAATCTTCTGTGATCGACCCATGAGTTGAGGATTCCATGATTTCATCCATAGGACTCACGCTTTAATTAGTAACTAAGTTCGTTTCTTTTTTCTTTAATCATTTTGACTTTAGAGAAGAGATTGGATGTTAGATTTAATATCCCACATTGATATCCCAAGGACGTAGTTCAAACTGGGTTACAGTGAGCACTGTGGGATCACATAGTGACACTACTAGAAAAACGCTATTTTGCGACGAAAATTTGCGACGGAAACGTATCCGTCGCAAATTCGATGATATTTGCGACGGATCCTGGATCCGTCGCAAATTCGATGATATTTGCGACGGATCCTGGATCCGTCGCAAAAATTTGCGACGGATCAATGATCCGTCGCAAAAAATATGCGACGGATCCGTGATCCCTCGCAATTTGCGACGGATCACGGATCCGTCGCAAAAGGGCGGACGCTATGTCCGCCCTTTTGCGACGGACCGCTTGGTCCGTCGCAGGGGAGTTTGCGACGGACGGTCCGGTCCGTCGCAAGTTGGGTCCGTCGCAAAATTAAAATTTGCGACGGACCCTTGGTCCGTCGCAAAAATTAAAATTTGCGACGGACCCTTGGTCCGTCGCAAATTTCGTTTATAACCCCCCGCGATTTCGCCTCTCACTCTCCCCACTGCGAACTCCGCGACCCCCCCCCCTCTGCATATTTCCGGCCCCGACCTCATTTCCGGCCCCCAATACTTTTCCGACCCCCTAGTCATTTGGCCTCCCTCTCCATCCTCTTCTCTGTACTTTGGTCCGGTGGGTGTTTCTTTGAAGAGGTGGTGGTTCTTCCAACGATCTACCCTTACTCGTTATTTCCTTGCTTGTTGGTGCCGGTGGTGGTTCTTCCAAAATTCTTCCCTTGTTCGTCGGTGCTAGTTCTTCTTCACTTCCCTTTGCTCACGGTATAGGTATGTTTAAATGTTTAATATAGATTATTATATATATATTAAATTGTAATTGATAATGTAGTTGTTATCAAGATTGATTTGTGTATATAGATTAAAATGTTGGGAATATGAACATTGATTTTTGTACGTAGATTAAATTGTTGGGAATATGAAAATTGATTTGTGTATGTAGATTAAATTGTTGGGAATATGAAAATTGATTTGTGTATGTAGATTAAAATGTTGGGAATATGAACATTGATTTTTGTACGTAGATTAAATTGTTGGGAATATGAAAATTGATTTGTGTATGTAGATTAAATTGTTGGGAATATGAAAATTGATTTGTGTATGTAGATTAAAATGTTGGGAATATGAACATTGATTTGTGTATGTAGATTAAAATGTTTGATATAGATTTTTGTAGTGAATAATGTATGCTAATAATCTGTGTTAATTCTTTCTTGTTGATTAAATTATATATGATTAATTCTTCATTTTTTATAGTGAGAATATTAATGTTGTATTATTTATTTATAGTGTGTTTTGTATGGTTGGAAATTTTTGTGTTAAAATTATGTTTTTTTATTAGTGGGTAATGATACATAAGTCTATAAAGAGTAAGATTTTGAATTATATATAAATTAAATTGTAGTTAATATGGATATAGATTAGTGTATGTACATTAAAATGTAGATGGTATTCATAACATTTAAATGAGAAAAATAATTTGTAAAAAGTGAAATTGATAGATAAGAGAATTAATTAATTAATATAATTTGTATGAAATATGTATGTTAGTAGAAAATTATAAGTTACATGATTTTAAGGGTAAAATATTCCCAAAAATGACGGTATGGCTGAACCGTTCCAAGCTGATGTGGAACATGTACTCCCCGTAAACATCTTCGATGACGAAGTACCAAGCAATCTATTTGATTTTGCTGCGGGGTTAGAATTAATTCCTATACAAATTGACGATGAGGAATCAGACGATGAGGCAGAAGTGATTTACTCTGATAGTGAATCGGAGTTCGACGACTATGAGACCTCCTCAGAGGAAGACGTGCAAGCAAATGTGGATGAAGAAGAATCGTCCGATTGATTTCTGTTAGTTCTTTGTTTGTGATGATCTATTATATATACTACATACTTTGTTAATGCGCTACTGTCATATTAACTAAATATCTTATTGTTATATATTTTTGACATTATGTCTATAAGTGTTTAGAGATGGAGCATCTAGGAGGACGTTCAGGTAGTGGACGGGGTAGTGGTCGAGCCCAACCCCGTCCTATCGGAGGGGTAGGGCGACGTCATCTCGCTCCTTATGGAGGTAGAGGGTCCAACGCTTCCCCAGATATGCCATCCTTTGATATGTCATCTTCACCGTCTACATATTTGTCATCTTCACCGTCGCTGTATATGTCGTCATCACCGTCTACCCCCCCACTGATCCACAGCAAGGGGGATCACGGAGTTTACAATATAATTTCTGATTGATTTACATATGTTTAGTTACATATGATTTACGTATGTTTATCTTCAATACTTCACATTCCTTCCTTAGCACAATGCGTCGCCTCATAGCCACGTTGGGGAAGAAGGTAGTTCCTCCGATCCACCAATCTGGGGCTCCAGAGATCCTTCGACACGGAAGCTTTGGATCCGTCCCGACGGCGTCGGGTAAGTCATGCCAAGTTACCAGTAATGTTACAATTTTCTCTATGTAAATGGTTTGTATGGTAATATTTGCATGATGTCATCTCTAATCAGATTTGAGCCTCATAATGAGGTAAGGGACTTCATCTCGGCCCAATTATTCCGCAATTACAACCATCCTTGGGCCAAGTGGACAGACATTCCTAGCACTACTCGAGATGCTTGGTTCGATGAGTTCTTGGTAAGTTTTTTTTTATGGTTATTTAATTAAGTACTTTAAAAATTTGGAGCACTAATGGTTCGTTATTGATTTTCGCGCAAAGATATGACGTTGCTCGAACATCGTGCGGGCGAAAGCAAATTATAATCATAATGGAGGCCGATATTTGCGTCAAAAGCTTTACGGCTTGAGAAATAAAAGAGGCAAGAAAGACTGGATTTCCCAGACACCGTAGACGAATTATTGCGAATTGGGCCACAAATGAACAGTTTCAAAACATGAGCACGAAAAATAAGCAAAACAGAGCCAAAATGGAAGGACCGTCATATCTTTGGCGGCGCATTCCTATTAGTGAGCATCGACGGAAAATTGTAAGTACACTCTATTTTCTATTTAGGTATTTGATATTTTATACTTTGAAGTAATTAATTAAGGTTATCATCCGCGTTTGCGGGTAGAGTCCGGGAAGTCCTGAAGGATTAATTGAGTGGGCTACCTTTGAGCGGACCCATTCCCGGCAGTCTGAAGGGAGTGAGAGACAATGGATTAACAAAAAGGCGCTGCAAGTAGCGGTTAGACATTTATTGCCTTTATTACTTGTTTTATGCACCACTATATTTATTTTATTTTACATGTCTAATAAGCTATGTATTTTTGTGCTTGTAGGAAACCTTTCAGAAGCTGTCGCAGGAGAGAGGGTCGCAGCTTGGGTCTGACCCCGCATCCTCTCAGTCCGACAATGAGAATCTGTTCTTTGAGGCCGCAGGCGGATTTAACAAGAAAGGGAGAGTCTTTGGATACGGTGCCTCTGCTGGCCGACTGAAGCAATCAAAGCGCTCCTCATCCAGCCAAATTGCTCTGAAAGAAATCCGTAGCAAATTGCTACTGATTTGAATTCGTAGCAATTTGCTACGGATTTCTTTCCGTAGCAATTTGCTACGGATATAATTCCGTAGCAAATTGCTACGGATTGCTTTCCATAGCAATTTGCTACGGATTTGAATTCCGTAGCAAATTGCTACGGATTTAAAATTCCGTAGCAAACTTTGCTACGAAATTTAAATCCGTAGCAATTTGCTACGGATTTTCAAAATCCGTAGCAAATTGCTACGGGGTTTTTTGCTACGGAAAAATTCCGTAGCAGATCAATTTTGCTACGGAATTTTGGCATTTTTCCGTAGCAAAATTGATGTGCTACGGATTTTTTCCGTAGCAAAAATCAATTTTTTTTGTAGTGTGAACACATCATGTGCTCAAACAAATGCTAGGCGATCGTCTAGTTGAAGGAATTTCTGGACAAATGCAGGGATTCCAATTTGTCCATAATCAATCACGAGTTTAGTCATTTTTGTTCGTCCGATGATGAAAGTTTTTAGAATCCCAATTCTAGGTTAATTATCTCTAACTTGTTAATCTCATTTTATTTTTATCCCGATGATGAAATGCAAACCATGTACGACAATAAGGTATGGACCTTAGTCGATCCACCTGAAGGTGTAAAAACTATTGGGTGCAAGTGGGTTTTAAAGGAGAAAACTGACATGGATGGCCAATTAAATGTCTTCAAGGCACAACTGGTTGCAAAAGGATTCACTCAAACTCATGGTGTTGACTATGATGAAACCTTTTCCCCAGTTGCAATGGCCAAATCAATCAGAATCCTTCTTGCCATTGCAGCATATTATGACTATGAAATATGGCAGATGGACGTCAAAACAGCATTCCTTAACGGAAAGCTCCTTGAGGATGTGTACATGACACAACCTGAGGACTTTGTGCGTCTAGAGGACTCTGGTAAAGTATGAAAGCTTCAAAGGTCCATTTATGGATTGAAGCAAGCATATCGGAGTTGGAATCATCGTTTTGATGAAGTAGTCAAAGAGTTTGAATTCATTTAAAACATTGATGAACCTTGTGTTTACAAGAAGGTTAGTGGGAGCACAGTTGTATTTCTAGTGCTTTATGTAGATGACATCCTACTTATTGGGAATGACATTCCTACCTTGCAGAGTGTCAAGTCTTGGTTAGGAAAGTCTTTCTCAATGAAAGATTTAGGCGAAGCCACATACATCCTAGGGATCAGGATGAGTAAATACCCTTTTTGGTCCCTGAAAAAACACGCGCTACCCATTTTGGTCCCTGAGTAAAAAAAATGTCATTTTTGGTCATTTTTAGGGACTAAAAAGGACTTTTTGGGAATTTGTGAGGGATTAAAATGCCCACAAAAATGACTAAAAGGACTAAAAGGGACCTTTTTTTACTGTTTAAGGACTAAAAATGACATTTTTTTTACTCAGGGACCAAAATGGGTAGCGCGTGTTTTTTCAGGGACCAAAAAGGGTATTTACTCGATCAGGATCTATAGAGATAGATCCAAGAGGCTGATCGGCCTAAGTTAGATCATGTACATAGACAAGATACTGCATAGATTCAGTATGCAGGATTCTAAAACGGGTTACATGCGCATGTCTCATGGCATCCATCTCAGTAAGGATCAGTGTCCTAGTACACCTGATCAAAGAGACCGCATGAGTAATATTCCATATGCCTCCGCTATTGGATCTATTATGTATGCATGTTATGTACTCGACCGGATGTCTCATTTTCCTTAAGTATGACCAGCAAATATTAACAAGATCCCGATGAGGGTCACTGGACTGCTGTCAAGAATATTCTGAAGTACTTAAAAAGGACTAGGGACTTATTCTTGGTATATGGTGGATTGGAAGATGAGCTCTGTGTGACTGGTTACACATATGCGAGTTTCCAAACTGACCAAGATGATCTAAGATTGCAATTTGGATATGTATTCCTTTTGAATGGTGGTGCGGTAAGCTGGAAGAGCTCTAAGCAGAGCACTGTAGCTGATTCTGTAACAGAAGCTGAGTATATAGTAGCATCGGATGCAGCTAAGGAAGCCGTCTGGATCAGAAAGTTCATTACTGAACTAAGAGTGGTTCCTACCATCTCAAATCCAATTGAATTGTTCTGTGAGAATAGCGGCGCTATTGCGCAGACCAAGGAGCCTAGGTCACATCAAAGGACCAAGCATATACTCAGGCGATTTCATCTCATCAAAGAAATCAATGATAGAGGTGATATAAAAATATGCAAAGTACAAGGAAAAGACAATGTTGCTGATCCTCTTACTAAGTCGCTTGCACAAGCAAAACATAAGCGTCATGTTAGGAAAGTGAGAATTAGAGTAATTAATGATTGCACCTAGTGCAAGTGGGAGTCTGTTGGAAATTATGCCCTAGGGGCAAGTCATTGTACTTTAAACGCTTATGTTATTTTTAGTATTTTTCCGTTTAGTTATCATTTCATTTGCATGTTTACAATGATAACTGTGTCCTTGGATGTATCTTATAGATTATCCTAAATGTTCCTATTCAGTCATCTAGCGGGAGCGAAGATGAAATAAGACTAGTGTGACTTTGATGACGTATGGAAATATGAATCAAAGTTATAGGCACTTGTAAGAGTACAAGGTGCTGGACCGACCCACTATGAGAAAGCTACATGGATTTAGTCATAAGCTTATCTCATGTATAACCGCGTCACAACGCCCTTTGACCTGAGATCATCATGGATTCCTACATGAGAGTCGTTGATCTTTGACCTAGTCAAAAGTCACCTTTGACCGGGTGATGATAAAGGCTTTGATCGGGACCAGTGATTTTCATGCAGAGGAATGTGAATGGTCAAGATGGAATTTGTCCCTCACATTTGTAGAGAGATAATACTGGGCCCCTCGATGAGTGAGTCTGAGAAATGTATGGCCATACTACGATGAAAAGGAGTTTCCATTCCAGTTATTAGACCACTCAAGAATCAAGAAAGTAATGGTCAAGAACAGGAAGTTGACATTATTCATGCCTCATCCTTGACCAAATTATCGCATGACAAAAGGGACGTGACATTGTTGTATGATAGGTTGTATCGTATCATCGATCCCTATATGAATTAGGTAGTCGCAATTCTTGCTAGAGGCCGCTTGTGACTTGTGGGCTGGTACAGTATTGGCCCACTGCCAATCTCATGTGGGCCTACAGGGTCACACACAAGAATAGCTCAACACAAGTAATAGTGTCTAGATTCATTGAATCTTATATGTCTAAGATTTAATGAATACAACATTTAATCTATGATGGATATATATATAAAATTCGAAATTAATGATATTATTATTTATAGATAATATTATTATTATATAGTATTTAATTTATTTGATAAATTAAATAGCTAAATTAAATAGATAGATATCATCTCTCATAAATAAATTAAATCAGAAGGCTTTTAATTCGGATTAAATAAATAGATTAGATTAGATCTGTTGGACAGATTTAATTAATGCTATTTAAATCTAAAATTCGAATTCAAGATTAATTGAGATTAATCTTGAATATTTTAATATGGCCCAATTAGGGTTTTAGAAACTCTATAAAATATATTGATCTATTCGTATTAGAATAAGAAATTGCCGCGAAAAACCTAGAGAGAAAAGAGGTGAGACGCAAAGTAAGAAGGTGCTAGCACGCTGCCTTCATGTTAGAGAGCTGTTTGGTGTGGATACCGGTAGAGGGAGTGGATTCGTAGAGTCGGCTCCTAGAGATTGATCGAACAAGAAGGTGTTAGCCCACGTGTTCACAAAGGACGCATACAAGCTCGTATAGGTATGGTTTCTAACGAACCTTGATTTAAACGTCGTTGATGGGTCCTCCTAAGGGATTCGTAAGTTTTAATGGATGAGAATTCCTTCCGCTGCGTGTACGGATCCCAATAGTAATTTCTCTCACTCTTCTTCCAATTCTGGCCGTATCGAATGGTCTTTGACTCTCGACGACTTCAACTCCTTTTAGGGTTAGCTGTTGTTTCCTTATATAGTCAGGTTTACTTGTTGCGTACGTTCAACAAACTAGGCCTTTCCTAATCTATCGAGGTCCAATCGTATCTTCTCTTTCAAATCTCGATAGATTGATCCCGCTGATCCTGCGGGATTCTTCAAATCTCTAGTTTCGATACTCGACATCTTCTATTCCAATACGTCAACAATCTAATCGTTGTTCCCGACCTACACTATATTTCCTCAAACAACCTTGACAAAAGATCAGAACATATGCCGCATAGCATTGCGTCACTTACTCTGCTATAGCTTCAGGGATGCATTGTATTGCACTTCGATAATGTTGTCCTGATGCTATAGCATAGTATCGGCTGTTATGCGACTTTCCCATAAAACCTCAAAACGTGTTCTTTTCTCAGCACATCTTAGGATGTCTGTGGAATTTATCCTTAAGTTCCATGTACAATGAATTAATGTCTTTTTGCTTAGATTAAAGCAGTTAAGCTCATATTCACCATACAATTCAGTCATAAAATATAGGGAAAACATGGCATAAATGGTGCTCATCATTAAGCCCATACCAGACAGGCTAGTTCGACCCGAAAACTGGTGAACTGACTAGCTAACCGGTCTGGGTGTACCACTAAACTGTTTTACTATTTTTTTAAATTTAATTTAATTTTTTTTATTTTCTTCAAAATTTCATATTAATAACCTTGGATTCTTTACTTCTTCATCAGTTTAGTCTCGGGTTAGCTCCAATTTGACTTCGATCTGACCCTTAACCCAGTGCCTCAACTGGTTTAGTGCCGGATCCGAGTTTAATAACCTTGGTCTATAGCATAAATTACACTATGGAGAAGATCTTAAATGATAGACTTAAGGTAGTATTAGACATCCAAAAAGTAATTAAATATTCTCAATATCTATCCTTTGTTTACGCCCATTTTTTGTTTGGCTTTCCACACACACAACAACCAACTTCCACTTGAAAACTTTTAAATTATATTTTATTCCAACAATTATTATTCGCAGTACACCTGTGTGCTTTGAGTTCGATATGGTCAAGAAAAGTAACTTTTAAGTCCACCTATAAATTTTTAATAACTTGTTATAATGATTTGTAATCAATGAACTAGCATAAATCCTTTAAATTTGACAAATATTCCAAGCATTATTATAAGATGATCTTGTCTGCTAAGGAAAATTCGAGAAAATACTTTTTTGCCGCAAAAGCTAGTTATTGTGGCTGTAACTTAATTTGATGAATTAATTATATATTAATAAACCCAAAAATGTAGATTCATGAATTGAAACATTGGTTGACTTTTATATTCTAAGAATTCAAACTATTCATGTATTTGCATCACTCATATAATTTTACAGAAATAATAAGAGAACAAATTAATACCGTCCGTTGAAGTCATAACATTTCCCCCTTTTTAAAAAAAAAAAAAAAAAACTAAAATCCCCTTTTGGATGAATCCTTTTAATGGTTGACAATCAATGGGGTGAATTTAGACAACTAGCTGCTATGCTTTTGTTCACACCCTTCCAATGATACGTCACACATCAAAGCATTATAGCACAGCGTAGCAAGTAAAATGGTTTGGGCGTAGTATACTAATAATATATTACAAATATTGGTATTAAATTCTAAACATAATTACATAAATTTTCTACAAATATCCCCCGAATAATCTGAAACCAGTCCGGCACCTCCATTTGCTAACATCCGCCACGTTGTCCTAAGAGCTATGTCCAATATACTGTACAATTCATAGGGGTAGCAACAAGAGCTAGAATCCCGAAGGATCTCAGAGTAACATATTAATCTCAAGTATAATGTATAGACAACATATGATGGTCAACCATAATCATGAAGATAAACAATATGGCATTCAGTATAAATTACATAATCGCACATCAATTCCCAGAACATGCAGTCACATAATGCACATAGCATCGACTGTAAAGCACACAACAAGTTCTGGACCCACAACACTGGAAAAAACAACAGCAACTGGGCCTCGAACCCAGAAACAACTGAATGCAATAAACAAGTGTCTCAGACACAGATCACAATCATGGTACAAACAAGCATACACAGATATACAGAGTATGTAAGATTAAAGTTACTACACCTGATTGATTTTTAATTTGACAATTTACTTTCGTCTCCTTAAATCCTTCAATGGTGTCACTTCCTAAAATATTAAATAACATTCATCACTTATGCAAACTCTCTAAAACTCAAATAATACTTGAATTAATTACCATTTGACCCTCCTTTGGCTAAAAGTCCTTTATTAATTTGTAAAAATGTCAATTCATCAATCTTGACTTTTATACCCTTCATTTTCAGATTTGTTTCTTGAAATTCCAGAATTTTCACCAATCTTTGAAAATTCAAAACTAATTATCCACATGTCCAAATAAAGTGATTCCAAAGGATAAATGACCCTTGATAAGTCTATTTTTGTAATAAAAAAAACCCCAAGTGATCAGTTACATGCATATTAGTCCAATTTCACTTAAGTCTTATTTCTGTCCAGATTCACTTTTTAGATTTAAGGGTCATTTTCAAAAATTCATATCTCTTCGTATACAACTTCAAAAATTACGAATTATGTATCAAATTAAAGCTCTATGTGTCTTCTTTAAATATGGAAAATTTCAAAGCAATTGGACATCATTTACTTATTCAGAAACTGTCCACAAGTTCGCTGTCACACAACAACCACCAAAGTAGTTTTAGAGTTTTTGGCCAATCTTATGATTTTATGTTTCAAATGGCTTCCTAAATCATTATTTGGCCCTTTAACATATTTTAAACCTCTTTTTAGACATTTAGACAGAATCTCCCTTTAGGATTTATAACCTCCAAATCTACAAGAAACATGAGAGAATTAATCCAAGATCAATAATATCAAAATTAAGTGTAAGAAGAATAGAGATGTCTCTTACTTGACTTGTGCTTATACTTCTTGCAATCTTCCTCCTTCTTGAACCTCCTAAAACCTTCGGCCTCCCTTTAAAATACCACATACAATTTCGTTTTTAATCCTTGAAGCTTTCATAAATAATAGACAAGAGAAGTCGGTACCTAAACCATGACACCTTGGTATCTTGATTTTTCCTTCTCTTCCTATTATTTAGTTCAACACTCCCTCTTTGTTTCCTTGGGTTGTTGGACGTGCACTTGCATGGAAAAAGGGGCAAGAAGTGTGTTATAATGGGTGGAAGATATCTCTAAGGGTCCCTCTTGTTATATTACCAAAATTCTCTCCCTTAGATTTTCTTGCATATGCCAATTTTCCATGTTTCTTGAGTCCTCTCTATTTTTTCTCTTCTTGTCCTCCTTTTATTTGAAATTTATGGCTTGTTACACTACTAGAAAATAATGAAATGGTGATGGAATTTGCGACAGATAAAAATCCGTTGCAAATTCTGAGCCAATTTGCGACGAAACGTTAATTTCGTTGTAACTTGCGATGGACACATTTCCATCGCAAGTTCAGACGGAAATAAATTATCCATCGAAAGTTGTGATAGAATTAAAATTTCGTCACAAAAATATTGCGATGGATAATTATTTTCGTTGCAAATTGGCTAGACAGGAAAAACTATGCCAATTTACGGCAGATATAATTCCATCACAAATCTTTAATGAAATTAGGTCAGTCGCTTGCTTGCTCTACTCCCGATCTCTCATTCTCCACCAAGATCCTCCTAGCTCCGGCCCTCGTCTCCACTCCACCTCCGTCAACCCTCATCTCCTCTCTGCCTCCGTCAGCAATCGTCTCCACTCCGCCTCCATTGGCCCTTGGCTCCTCTCCGCCTCCATCAAACCTAGTCTCCACCCGCCTCCATCAGCCTTCAACTCTGCTCGCCCTCCATTGACCTTCAACTCCACTCCGCCCTCCATCGGCCTTGTCTCTACTACTCTTTCTGTTGGCCCTGTCTCTGCTCTGCCCTCTATCGGCCCTCCGTTGGGTTTGAATTTGATTTGAAAGTAATTATTCTCATCCCATCCAAATAATTATGCCCACAATTATTTGTTTTCACTCTGCATCTTTTTTATTAAATTAATATTGCACATGGGCTATGCTTGTTTTTATTTGGGCATTCTCATTTTCAAGAATCCAAAATGTGTCATTTCCTTTGTATTTATCTGAAACAAAACATATGGACACACATACTTCTCATTTTACAGATAAGCAAACAATACTCCTGCATAGCCTTATGAATCATCACATTTCAATTTCAAATGAAGTCATCTCTAGAGAAACTTACTAAAACATTCCTATCTTTGATTTATCTGCATAAAGAATAATGCATCAAATTGTGAATGACTTCATAGTGATCACGGACCTTATTTCCTTCTAATTAAAGTGCTTAGCAAGGAGCACTAAGCAATCCTAGTCGTAGATGCAGTTAGAGTAAGAGAGAATAGGGAAGGAGAAAGAAGGTGATTGTTGATTAGATGCTATGCTTAGCGCTCCCTGCTAAGCAAACTGATTATACGTATCACCTGATTCATTTTTTTTAAAGTGATTTGGGTTGCTGGCTTTGGTATGAATCAAGGCAAAAGAGGGTACAATCCTCTTCAACAACCAACTACCTCATTCAATTCCTCTAGACATTCTCTATATGTAAACACCAAAAATGAACTCATAACCAAATACTAATTTCTCAAGGAACTCATAATAATCGAATAACCAAACCTTTCTTCCTCAATGAGATGAAACCTTTCGACCAAGAGGTTGAGGTACCCTTAAATCTTATCACACACATCCAACAAGTTCTACTCCTTTACCACATGCTCAGCCTGTCAAAAACACAACATATTGTTTTGTTCCTAGAATTTGAGAGACAAGAGAAGAGAAGACATAGGTTTAAGGATCTTACGCGAACTAAATCACTTTCAAGGTAACCATGTTGTAGAAGCTAGAGAACATCAAAAATGGGCTTTTTTTTAAGTGAGCTTCATCACTTGGCGGTGTTGGTGTTTTCTGGTCTGCGCTCGGCGTTTTCTTGTCGGCGTGATCGGTTGATGACCAAAAGAAGAGAACGACGATGAAAAACTGAGGAGTAAGGACACGAGATCATCAACACGCGTCGTCACGAGTTTGAAACTTTCTGATGTGAACAGGTCCAGTCCCCCTAGATCCAAAGACGCCAAGCATGAACCAAACATGCAATAGATCAAAAACGTCGAGCACAGATCACACCAAGCACAAACCATAAAATGCCGACCACCAACAAGACTAGTTTCGGCGATGAATTTGCTTCCGACACCGGCGCCGGAAAAAGACATGCCTGGGTGACTAAGATTCGATCCAACACCTACCATTGCCTGCCCTTTTGGAGTTTTGGGGAATGGTTGAAGGGTGTGTGGGTGTGAAAGATTAAGAAAGAGAGAGCACTTGAGTGCTTCTTCTTGCGATTTCAAAAATGTTTAGGAGTCCCAATTTAAAAAGGGGAAGCAAAAATAGTGCTCCTAGCACCAAAAACTCTACTTTTGATGTCTTGTTTAGAGTTAGGACGCCAAAAGTCCTTGCTTTTGGCGTCCTTTTTCTAAATTGGGATCTAAAAGTATACTTTTGGCATCCCTTTTAAAATTGGGATGCCAAAGTCCTTGATTTTTGCATCCCTTTTCTAAATTGGGACACCAAAATTCTCCATAAAATTCAAAAATTCCACAGCCTTTATTTTTTACTTCTCTTTTTGAAAAACAAATGCTTTTTAGAAAAGTAAAATCTATTTCTTGTTGTAGTGATCCATGAAAAATAAGGCCTTAAGGCTGCTTTTAGGCCAAATTACATCATGGTTATGGCTCATATATGTTAACTTATGATTTATGCTCCTTGAATAAGCACTATGACCACCACTTAAGCCCAAATGCACGTCTTCCATGATTCATGAAGAGCAAAAACATGGCCACCTACAATTAATGAAGGGCACAAGGGTCATTTTACATGGTTTCTTTTCCCACAAGCAACCATTTGAGCATTAGTTCTAATTCTCCTTATCAAATGTATCAAAATCTAAGAAAAAGATAGATATTGAAGGATTTAAGATAAATATTTATCTTTATTCATTCAAAAGTCTATCAAGAATTAGAATTCTTCCAATCATAGGTGAAGAAGACGCCATAAGCTCATTAATATTCATATAGAAAGATATAGCATACTTATCCAAATCAAAAGGTCACGCCTCCATCATTCTTCCTTCTTCAACTTAGACTCTTCCCAAGGCTATAAAAGAGACCCTAAGGCTTCATTCCAAGAGCGTGACCACACACCACATTCTTCTCTTGTTTTTTTTTTTTTCATATCACCATGTGTGGTTAATCCTCCTCTTGAAGATGGATCTTGTGGCTTGAGTTTTATGTTCCTAATAAGGGAGTTCTTAGTTAGATTTTTTTCTCATTTATGTCTTTAATGATTTCCTAGGGTAGTTATACTACTACCAAAAGTAGATCTAACGACGCCGTCAACATTTGTTATTTGAAAACAAAAGTAAAAAAGGAGGCGGTGGCATTTTTGAAATTTTGTCTTAACATTCAATGAATATTGTTTAAAAACAATCATTGAACGTTTAAATTTAACAATTGTTCTTAAAAATATTCATCAAAATTTAAGACCAAACATTAAAAAAAATATTTTTTTAATTACTACGACTGGTTTTCAACAACAATAGTTGAAAGTTTCAATTCAACAATTGTTTTTATTCACCCAATGGTTGAAACTCAACTTTTTTATTTGGCATACGACGACTATTTAATAAAAAACCTGTTAGTATTTAGGTGTCTTAGAGACAATCTATAAGGACAGATAAGCACCTTTTTCTACTTTGTAGTATTTCATTATTAATAAATGAGCATATTTTATCTTTATCATATTTATGTCTCGCTTTTACTTTAAAGTAAATATGTGTTTGAAGATAAAAAGCCCTAGGAATAGAATATATGTTAATCTTGAGGATCAATGATAGAGATCATGATCATGGGGACTTGAGAACA